>JAJEJO010000213.1:152952-400222 GCA_020662805.1 Glaucomys volans
GGTACGTGCCACTACGCCCTGCACATGACATGTCTTGAAAGAGTAGCCCATACTCAAGTACTGCACTTTCTTTCTTCCAGGGATTTCCTTCACTGGGATTTGTTTTCTGACAGTTTTGGGGGACTGTCCTCCAGAGTCATGCCTGCTGACTCTGAGTCCTCAGATCATCCTCATCTGATTTGGTCTTTCTGCTGCATCTGACAATGTTGACACCACTGTCCCCTGGCTCCCATGATGCCACTTCTGCTGGCTGTCCTGCCTCCACTCTGATGACTTGATGGTGGTCCTTTTGGCCACCACCTCTCTCTCACCACCAGGATAGGTGCCACCAGGGTCAACCCTCTTCATCATCCCACTTTGCACGCTCTTCCTGGATATGCTTGTTTACTTTGTAACAAGTCCATGAACTGAAATGAAACTTCTCTTCCTGTGGTTGCTCCTATTGGAGCACGTGGCCACACTGCCAGAGTTCCACTGGACAGCTCCATATGCATGTCCTGTGAGCTTCATACACGTGACATCCTCACAAATGAGCTCATCACCATCCTCTCCAAACTTCTGCTCCCTCTTTGTTCTCTAGGGTGGAACCTGTCACCATCAATCAGGTCACTTAGCCTCTGTTCTTGGAGTCTTCTAGTTTTCCTCCTTCTGTGAACCCTCATCAACAGGTGTAATTTACTTTACCTTTAAGTCAGGTATTCTTAACCCCTTTTTAAAATCATTAAAACATTCAGCAGTCTGATGAAGACTTCATACTGCTTTTCAGAATAAGTTCTTTAATTCATAAAATAAAAAAGGATTATAAAGGATACTATTTTTAAAATACAGTTTTCAAAATTATGAAAGTATTGATATGTTGAAACAGGTAGGAAGGTACTAATGAAGTATGAAATGGTACTCAGATCTAGTGTTGGTCTAATTGCTAGCATTTTAAAGTAGTGATGAACACAAATGATACTTGCAGACAATTGCAACAACTGAAATATGATATGGAAAATAAAATGAAAAGTCTGTGGTTTCTATTGATGATGCAGTCATAGATATTGCTGACATTACTATTATAGTTTTCTTAGATCAATAATGGAAGGAAATGATAAGCTTTAGTAGCAGGAAAGTGAAAACAAAGATAGAATATATTTCCCATCCAAGTTTACAGACCTCCTGAGTCTATCCAGGTGAAGAACACCTGCTTTAAAATAACCTGACACTTGCCTCTTCTTTTCCATTCCACTGACCTAATTAAGGTCTTTATCTCCATGGGGAGTTCCCACAGGCACCTGAATTGAGAGCTCCCCTTTCTTCTAAACCTGCTCTTATTCCAGAGTTCTCAGTGTACCTGAGAAAAGCCACCCTCTGTGCAGTCTCCTACCCCAGATGCCAACCATGGGGCCTTCCTCCCCACAGTCCATCTATAATGATGGATCCAACCATCACAACGATACCATCGTTACCCAGCGATATCCATCTTGCCCACCAAGTGACCCTGTCACATATTCCAAGCCTTACAAATTCTTTAAGATAGCTGAGCATGCTGTGCTGGTCACTGACGCTCAGATGTTCATAACTGATGTTGGATACACTCAGAGATTTTAAGAAAGCTCATGTGCATTTCAGTTGTCCACGGCCCAGTTTTGTGTAACTTAGCATAAAACCCCTTCCTCCTGCCTTGGGGCACAGGGACCCTCCTGTCTTGCTGCTTCCCAAGATACACTTCTGTCCCTAAGTCCCCAGTAAATTGCACTTTGTGCAACCTGGGTTCTGTCTGCCACTTTTTCAGTGTCCTAACTCCTTATGCCTTTGACGCCAATTCTCATAACTGGGGCTGGGTTTTTCTGAGAGCCATGGCTCCAGCCTCATCCCAACAAAGCTCAGATCCATTCTCCTCTCCACCCATCTTTGCTGCCTCTTTTCTTCATCCAATTGCTACGATGGCTTACTCACTCACACTGTATTAGCTTGGCCCTACCAGTCCTTAAAAGGGCACAGGTCCACCTGGAACCCAGATCTGATCAGAACACACCTTTGTTTTCAACCCTCTTGATGTTTTCGGGATAAAATTCAGACTCCTTAGCATGATGGCTCCTTTCTAACCAGTTCCTGCAACTCTGTTCCAGCCACCTATACCTCCTGAGTTGCCCAAACTACAGGATAATCTGAGGTTAGAAGCAAAGACTGCAGAGCTAGAGTACCTCCGTTCAAATCCTGGCTCCCCTTCTTGCTCACTACATGGCCTTGAAATCATCACTGAACCCCTGAGCCTCCGGGACCTCAGCTTTAAGAACGGGAGTAATAAGAGCACCTGCCCCACAGGGCCCGTGAGAGTTAAGTGGCAGGCCATGTGTGAAATGTTCAGGGCAGAGGCGTGATATGTAGAAAGCCCTCTAGCAGAGGGGCCTTGATATTGCTTCCTATTTCCCTTTGTGGGGAAGAGTCTTTTTCCTGTTCTCTGCTTGAACTAATGGGCCCTTTAAGATGCAGGTGTCTTATCCTTCCAAGAACACTCACTAACCTGGGCTGGGTTGGACTGGCTGCCTCCTCCAGGCTCCATCATCCAAGGCCTGCCCACTGATCTTGCCACAGGCTCATTGCTTACCTGTATCTGGCACAAGTATGTGTGGTCTTCCAGACAGGGACCATAGCTTTCTCATTTTCTTTGTAACCCCAAAGCTGCCTGGGGCCAGGCACAGGGCAGTGTTCAGCAAGCACTTATTTGTCTTAATTCATTCACGCTGCTGTAGCACAATACACAAACAGATGACGTATGAACAACAGCAATTTACTTCTCACAGTCTTGGAACCAGGAAAGGCAAGATCAAGGGGTCAGCAGTGTCAGGTGAGGGCTGGGTTTCTTATAGATGGCACCATCTCTTTGTATCCTCACATGGGGAAGGGGTCAACAAGCTCCCTCTAGGTTCTCCTACAGGAACTTTCATGAGGGACTCACTTCCAGAAGGCCTCACCTCTTAACACCACCACCTTGGGCTTAGGATTTCAATATAAAAATTTGGGGCGGGGGCAGCACAAACACTATGTAGCAGCGACTGAGTAAAAAGAGAGAACACAGATCAAAGGACAAAGTGTTAATAAAAATAAAGAGTAGTCGGGTGCAGTGGCTCAGGCCTGTAATCCCAGCAACTTGGGGGGCTGAGGCAGGAGGATTTCAAGTTCAAAGTCAGCCTCAGCAATTTAGCAAGGCCCTAAGCAACTTAGCATGACCCTGTCTGAAAATCAAAAAATAAAAAGGACTGGGGAAGAGGTTAAATGCCTGTAGGTTCAATCCCTGATACCAAAAATTAATTAATTAAAAAACAATAAAGAGTAGCCAGTTCTCTTTCATTTGCCTGACAATTGGCTCTTCAAGGTGTTGTATGGACCTATTTTACGGCTTCTCTGAGTGGTCCTATTGTAAAGAGTCCTTTCCAGGATAATTCTTTTTTTTCTTCTTATTTTTAGAAGTTAAGATCTTTCTTTTTTAAAATATATATATATATATATGTTGATGGACCTTTATTTTATTCATTTATTTATATGTGGTGCTGAGGATTGAATCCAGTGCCTCACACAAGCTGGGCAAGCGCTCTACCACTGAGCCACAACCCCAGCCTCACGATAATTCTTTAGTATGACATCATCCTGCTTCTGAAACAGAATAGAGAGAGAGTGTGTGTGTGTGTGTGTGTGTGTGTGTGTGTGTCAGGCCTGGACAGAGGAAGGAAGCCCTCAGCCTGCTCCTCAGGAAACAGGTATCTGGGGACATGATGGCCATTTCAAACTCTTTTAGCCCTGGGGACTACAACAGTGGGAGGAAGATTTTAAACATAGTAAGAACAGGAGACAAAAAGCCACCTGCTATGTCCAGTCTTGACTGAGATGTGTCCAATATGTTAGTGGCTCTGACTGGTTAAAGCTGCCTCTTTCCTTTCATTAGCACATTATCAAAAAACAAAAAATTCACTTGTTGAGAAAAAATAAAAAAATACAAAAAGGTAGAAAAGCAAAGCAAAGCTGCCTCACTTCCCCGGTCCTACTCCCTATAGGTAACCTTCATTTCAGTGCAGATTTTATTTATTTACTTATTTATTTTTGTGGTAATGGAGACGGAACCCAGGGGCATTTCATCCCTGGGCTACAATCAGATCCTTTTATTCTTTATTCTGAAACAGAGTCTCGCTAAGTTGCTCAGGCTGACCTCAAACTTGAGATCCTCCTGCGTCAGTCTCCCAAGTTGCTGGGAGTACGGGTATGTGCCACTGTGCCTGGGTTAAGGGCAGATTTTAAAATACACATGAGGTGGTTGAAAGTCACACATTCAAGAAGGGCCCTGCTATGCTTTAAAAAGTCAGAAATGTAAAATTATGCCAAGATTTGTCTAGAAAGTGAAACTGGATGGAAATGTTACAATAAAAGTATTTTTTTCCCTCAAGTTGAAGAAATAAGTTACCTAAAATAACATAAGAGGAAACCCTTTTTTCAGCGAGGGCCTGTGGTGTAGAGGTATGGCATTGGTTTGTGTCTCTGCGCCTGAACTTCCTTTGCTGGTTCTTCAATGGGCTAATGCACTATAAAATGTCCACTTGATAACATGAGGCTTCCAGTCCTGCGGGCTCTGAATTGGTTTTCAATGCCTGAACTGGAGGTCCTTGGTGGGATTGGGGAGAGCAGACTTTTGCAGGGTGCAGCAATGCTTAGGAACTGCCCGGTTGCTGAGGAAGCGTTCAGTCCCACACATCCTCCCCACCCACTCTCTTTAAAGCTACCATAGCTCTTCCTACTTGTCCAGGCAGACAAAGGCAAAGGGAAGCCCAGCACCTGTACACTGGGGCGCTGGAAAGCAGCAGCGACAGCTGTGTGAAAGGAAAGTCCGGAGCAGGAGGGCAGCTGGGGCTGAGCCTAAAAATGAAACCAAGTCTGACAACCTCACAAAGGGCCTCTTGTGGAGCAGGTGCAGCCAGCGGGTTGAGTTGTTCTGGGGCCACGTGGAAAGTGAGCCCCCAACCTCCCAGCCTCCTTCCAGAGTGTCATTCTCTAGCAGCCCTCAGGAAACACTCCCTCCCATCCCCAGTTCTCTGTCCTTGACTCTGGCTGCCACCTTGTTTGGGGGTCTAATGACCAATTGGCTGTGGTATCTTTGTTTATAAGACCTCTTGCCAGCAGTGAAAACAAAACAAGGGATGAGCCCATCTTTTTCTTCAGAGGTGGGGGATCTGCCCTGTCAAGCCAGAAAAGCAGTTTTCAGATAGGCAGGGATGAAACAGATCTGTCTTTGGGGAGGAAGAGGGAGTGTCCCTCTGTTCCTCCACTTTATAAAAAGAGCCCTTGGAGACCGACTTGTCTAACAATGTTCTCAGCACCTATTAAGTGGATTCTCCACAAAGGCTGTCCTTGTTACCTGTTGTACTGCACAGAGCTTGCTTTCTGTGCCCTTGGGGTTGGAATATCCTGTCTCTGCTTCCTGGGGTCAGGTTGGGCTGCTCAGGAAGAAGTTTCTCGTCTTTATAATGATCAAACTGCTCAATGAATTAAAAAATAAAATTGTCAACAGAAAAAACATCTGGGAAATTTGGGAATTAAGTATTAATGCAGAACAGAAAACATATGCTAGAAGAGTGAACTCTGATAATATTTAATTTTTAAAGTTAAAAAAAGAGGCCGGGCGTGGTGGCGCATGCCTATAATCCAAGCGACTTGGGAGGCTGAGTCAGGAGGATCGCGAGTTCAAAGCCAGCCTCAGCAACTTAGCGAGGCCCTAAGCAACTCAGTGAGACCCTGTCTCTAAACAAAATACAAAAATAGGGCTGGGGATGTGGCTCAGTGGCCAAGTGTCCCTGAGTTCAATCCCTGGTTCAAAAAAAATAAAAATAAAAATAAAAATAAATAAATAAATAAAGTTTTAAAAAAGGTACAAACGATTTTGAACATCTAACCGTCATCTCAATTTCTAGATACAAACTTTCTCGGTGGAATCCCCATTGTTTATGTTCTTCACTGGCTCACTGCTGCCCCCAAGTGTCAGATCTAAAAAACTCACTGAACTCATCCTTAATTTCATACTTAGCAAATTAATTTGTGTCTATCAGTCTATTAGTTCCCATGACAATAAACAGTATAGAATCAAAGCTTGCTGGTGAGAGCTGGATAATCCAGGTGAATTTTCAACAAGTCTTTCATTTTAGAAGACCTCATTCTATTGCCCCCACCCCAATTCTTTGTGCCTTTGCTAAAGGGATAAGTTTAACCCTTAGAAAGAGCAGTTATGATTATACTAGCAATGTAAGTTCTACTAATAATACCCCATTCCTGAAAAAATGCCTTAGATTTTTATTTTATAGCATTCAATAAAAATCCTATATTTAGGGTGATTGAAAATTTGCATAAAGGGTTTACAATGTGAGATAATTCTAATAAATGACCTAAATACTCATCAAAGCACAATCTCCTTGTGCTCACCTGTACCTTTGGTGAGCATATTGAATTTCTGTTTTGATGGAAACTAGATCCCTCTATTAAACACCAAATCATTCTGTTTCTTAACCATCCATGTGGTCTCTATGGGTTGCTTCTTGTTTCATAGAAACTGGGGGCCAAACAGACTATCATGTCATCCTCAATGGCATATGGAAAGTGCCTTCTGTTCTGAATATACCAAGGGGCCTGCTCCCTTATTCAGAAAGGATGCAGGAGTGTCCTCTTCAATGTTACCTGCATGGTAGAAATGGCTACCTGTTCTCAATACATATCCCAGAATCTTCTTCACTTGTAGTGGCACCTCCCATAGTCATTGGCTGAAGTCTGAGTGCTTCTATATGAATCTTATTGGTCCTTGCTGTTCAATCTAAATATAGCTCTCAGGGAGAGGGCTCAGGCTTCATCTCCTCCCAAAGCAATCAAAATAAGTGGTCAAAGTTAGTACCCACACAAGCTCCTGTGAACTAGGTCAAAACCACCTTATCATCCTGGAAGGTAAGGCAGGGATTATGGGACACACACTGAGTATGAGTCAGTATTTCTGGTCTATTTAAATTGCCCTGACCAAAGCCTTCCCTGAATTTTCAGTAACATTGCAGGTTAAGAGCAGTTATAGCCATTTATCTTTGGGAGACAGGTGCCTGTCAATGTCTCTGCAAAGGCAGCTGAGAATTTGTGTAGCAGGGCTTCAGGAATTTCTACCTAGGAGGAGCTTCAGGGTAATTACCTGACTGGATGTCAGGGCTGGAGGTAATGTCTTGAGGTTACATTTGCATTTAAGCATGCTGTTTTCAATGGTGTATTTATTTGAGGTGATTCTGGGTTTGGTTGATGAAACTGCCCATTGGAGAGAATTCACTTGGTTAGTCCTTCAACTTTTAAACAATAGGCATCTTCTAAGTATTGCAACTTGTGTGAAGAGCTTGATTAGTCTAGGTAGAAGTCTCTTCAACAAAACAGGGGCTCTGTGGTCGTTGAAGAATTTTAGAAGTCACAGAGCAGTGGCCTGTGCCTCCTAGCTTGGCCACTCAGCCTGGAAGGTCCATTTCTCTACGTGCTCTCAGAAGCAGCAGTCCTAGCACCCAAGCCCATCTTTAGCCTTGTGCCTTTTTCTTTGCCATGGACCTCTGCTGTGACCAGCCTCCCATCCAGCTGGGACCATGCTGCTATGATGAGAAAGGAAGGTCAGGACATGGATGAGCACTTGGAGCTACAGGATATAGTTTACCTGCTTAGACTGTTGATCAGTCTCAAAGTTTGGGGACACGTACAGTTCTATTGAAAGAAACAATACAGCATAGAGTGAGGATTAGTATTAAATTCAGCTATAAGTAACTAAAAATTCAAAATAACAACAGCCTAAAGAAAATGGACATCTCTCCTTTTTCTCCTTCTCCTTCTTCTTAGAAGTTTTGAAGGTAGTCAGGCCACTCTTTGAGTACGAGGACATGACCTTCCTTGAATGGACCCTGCCTACTTCTCTAACCTTGTCTCTTTGTCTTTTCCTAAGGGTTCCAAAGCTTTAGTCACACCAGTCTTTTTGCTGGGTCTTGAACACTTCAAGCTTGGATTCCTTGCTGTTCCCTCTGGCTCCTTCTCCCCTCAAGTCTTGTCATTCATGTCTCAGATACAACAGTGTCTCTATCATCTGATTTACTTTTGTTAGCAACTATCTGACTTAGTATTATTTGTTTGCATAGCTGTTTTTTTGTCTACTCCCTCTAAAATGTCAGTATCAAAAGAGGAGGGATGTCTTGGTCAACTTTGAAACTCCAGAACTTAGAACAATACTTAGCACATACAATGAATCTATGTTTGTAGAATAAATGAAGAATAAAGAATGGTCTCCCTGACCATAATATCAGTTCCTAAGATCGGGGGTCTTGTCTTACATTCCCACTCTCCTCTCTAGTGCCTGGCATGATAAAAGATCCCCACTTGATAAGTGGCATTGTATGAGAGAAGGAGCACCTGTTCAATATTTAGGTGGGTAAAGGGCAGGGAAGGGAGGGATCACACCATTACACAGGGTGTGATGGCTGCGCTGGGCTGTGGAACTTTGTTCTGGGTGGATGGGAGTGAGAGCAGGTCAGTGAGTCCTGCACCCAACCTTCACAGCACACCTTATAGCACATTTGGGAGGCTGGGGCTCTTCCTTGCTGTCATCCTGTAGTTCTGAATTCTGTAGGACATACAGGGAGGCCTGTACAGAACGTATATGATGGGGAGAGTGAAGTCTTGTAGTACCAAACTGACTTCTGGGTAGATTGAAGATTTTCAATTATTCATTCATTTTGCAAAATATTTACCCAGTGCCTACTTTGTGCCAGACATCATGCTAGGTGCTGGGGATACACATGGACTGGATGTATGAAATTTTGTTCCAAACTTAGTAAGTGATACAAAACACAAAAAGGAATTCTGACATATAGGGCAAGACTATAGGATTGCATGTAATCAAATACAGTGCTTCTGCTTAAAACTTGTTTAACTTAGCAGGGCACAGTGGTGCA
This sequence comes from Glaucomys volans, assembly GCA_020662805.1. NCBI lineage: Eukaryota > Metazoa > Chordata > Mammalia > Rodentia > Sciuridae > Glaucomys > Glaucomys volans. Next base: position 161,931 of record JAJEJO010000213.1, read on the forward strand.
AACCTACAATCCCAGAGACTCTGGAGGCTGAGGCAGAAGAATTGCAAGTTCAAGGCCAGACTCAGCAACTTAGTGAGGCCCTAAGTAACTTAGCAAAACCCTGTCTCAAAATAAAAAATAAAAAAGGAGTGGAGATGTAGCTCAGTGGTAAAGCACCCCCAGGTTCAATCCCCAGTACCCTCCCCACCAAACTGTCCAACCAGTTGTCTCACAGTGCTACCCAACATTCACCTCTGGATTAATGAGCTGGTGTTTGCTAAGTAATTTCTGATTGCTGGGTTGGGAAGACCCCTGGAGAAATCTTACCCTCTTTGACACTTAGCAGGCAGGAGAGGAAAGAGCATCCTCTATCCCCACCCCACCCCCACACATTCCGTTGTCTCTCACACTGTAAGAAAGGAAGGGAGTCTCCTGCGATATCAATTTTTAATTCCTTTAGGTAAGAGTGAAGCAGAAGAGAATAATTGCATGAACTCCCAGGTATGTTTTCATATTAGTATTTATTAGTAATTAGACTTCTGTGTTGGTCTACAAGCCATATGCCGATGGCTGTCTTATAAAGAAAGAAATACGAATCTCTCTAGGAGCCTGACAAAGACAGTATCAAATATATTCATTAATAAATAATATGTAGGCTAATTTTTTTTAACTTCAAAGAAGAGCTTTCATATCTATGATCTCATTTCACATGACATATTATTATTTTAAACCTGCTCTCTGGAGGCAGGCGTTCCATGCAAGCAAGGCTAAGTGGGGTGAAGATCGAAGACCCGCCTCAGGCTACTGACATCATGGCCCAGGCTGTCCACGGTGGAAGTTCCCTTGGGGTCTCTGCCTGCTTGTTTAAAAACTAAAGGCAAAGATGAAAACATACATGAATTTCAAGCTGAGCTGGGTGTACACTCAGGCATGGACAGAGGAACTGAGGGAGTGAGGCTCCTTTTGGAAATGTCTTTGGAGAGTTTATAAACAATGGGGAATAGATTAATTCAAACTGATGTCAGGCATTCAGAAAGCTCAGAATTGGAATCCTTTAGTCTCCTGGGACTGAACAGCCAGTTCCTGTTTACTTCATCCCCAGCTGTGACTTTTTTCCTGTCTTTGCAATTTCTTCATGTGTGTGCTTTCATTTTTGGGAAGATATTTTTTTCATATCCTCACCTAATCTTTTAGCTTTTTCCTGTTTAACTCCCTCTGGGATAAAAGCCCCAGGTCATTATTTACCCTAAAGCTGGCCTGAGGACCACAGAAGTGCCTTTACTTTGGAGTTATTAGACAAACATTCAATACACACACACATACACGCACACTCATATAGAAGTTGAGAAAAAAGGTAATTCTTGATGGTGCAATCTCCCTATCTCCCTGTTTATATTGTCCTAAAATCAATTGCAAAGTTCTACCTCACAAAAATCCAGGCATGTGTCACCTTCCCTACAGCAAACATTACAAAGATTACTTCAGAATTTCCTCCCTGGATATCTGTATATCCAGGTGCGTTATGACTGGACACTGTAGGTGTTGGTAAATTCTTCCTCCCTGATGACTCAGGAAGCAGAAATAATTAATGCCTACCTAACTTGTGATGGAACTATTTTAATTCTTCTATTTTTGAGGGTAAGTGGAAGAACTAGTAACCTAGTTTACAACCACCTTTTGGGCCCCCCCACCATTCTGTCAATGCCCTGCTCCTGGGGATGTTTCCCTAACAGGTTACTTTCTTGCCAGGTACTGATGCTCTTTGATAATTAGTCTCAGCTTGCCTGATCTGCTGAATGAGTGCAGCCCACAGTGAGACTTGCATTCAGTGGGCACTCAATAAGTTTTGAATGGATGTGACTCATCTTCATCAGTCGGTTTGAGTCTCAGTTTCCTCTGTGTAAGACAAGAGTAAATAATTACTTATATATCTTCCAATTTTGACATTATATGGGTCTCTTTGGAAAGCCATTTTAAATTATCTTCTATCTCTGAGGCTGTTTCTAAGCAACAGAATGATACCTCCCTGGAATCCTTACCTGACCTCTTCAGCCTTCAGAGATGTTTCCTATTGAGCCTGTGGTAATATGTATTATCTGTAACATGTGTTTATTTATTACCTAGTGATAACTCATAGGTTGTTATGTAGCTTTTCAAATCTGTAGGTCCTTTCTGTGGAGCTAGAGTATGAGCTTCCAAAGTCAGATACTATATATATTTTGCTTGCTAAATATTTTTCAAAGAAATATCACATCAAGATATTATAGCAATTCTATCTAGAGGGAATGCTGGGTTTATAGGAAACAGAAGAACCAAGATGAATAGCAAGTTAGTGGTTTAGGAAACTTGGTGTGTGATGAAGCTGTTTTTCAAGATAGGAAATTTGGCAAGTGGAACAGGTTTGGGGTAGCAGGGAGAGAAAAAGAATTTAGAAAAATGCTGCATTCTATAATTCCTTGTTGGTGATTCTTGAAGAATACTAGGCAAGTAAAGACTTTGAGACTGAAGTCCTAGTCAAAGGAACATATTTTACTGTGTTCATCCCACAATTTCCCAAATGAATGAACATGGTTTTAGAAATCCTGGTATAAATAATGCAAGAAGAGAAGCAGGGCTAGAAAGGAAACTGGGAGAATAACTAACGTGTGTGCACGCATGCGCTGAGGATGAACTCCCGGGCCTTGAGCAAGCTAAGTGCACACTGTACCCCTGAGCTAAACCACAGCCCCAGAATAGCTAACTTCTAAGGAATATCTGGAGTACCTTTGAAAAAGAGCAACTAGAAAGGTATGAGGGAATTGTCACTGGGCTTTAATCCTGGCTTTGTCCTTCCACAGATGTTAGAAAAACTGAGTCCCATCTGTTACCAGGGAATAGCAAGGGGAACCAGGGGCCATGCCTTGGAATGTGGAGGCTTCTTTGGAAAAAACAGCACTTTTGAGTCCTATCAGTTTCAACAGAAAGAGTCCCATGATCTCATCATTTGTTCTGCTCAAAGAAATCACCCCCATGTTTTTTTTTTTTTTTTTTTTTTGCTAAAAGGAAACCATATCATTATTCTCAATTACAAGCACTAAAGAATAATCTAACATTTACACTTGACCTTAGAGTAAGTGGTCTTCAAATCATGTACAACGAGAAGAATGTGAAGTTATAATCCATATATGCATAGTATGTCAAAATACATTATACTGCCATGTATAACTCTTGTCACAAGTCCAGTGTGGGTGAGGGTTTCTGTTGGAGGGATGGACCGGCTATAAATTAATTGCTAAGAAACTTATTTAATAGAAAAAAACCACAGGAGACAATTATCTTTTGAATCAGGGGGCTTGATGGATTGAGCCATGAGAAGGATCTGGCTCTAACAAGAAATGGAGCCCGGCTTGGTTTATTTATAGTTAGTGGTACAGATCAAAGGGGGACTGGTAGGAGCTTCTTCCATGAGAAAAAGAAAGGAGTGGAGTTAAGGAAGCCACTTTGCTCTAGTGAGTCATGTGACACATCTAGGACATGCAAATTCCAGCAGTGAGCCGCTCTGCATGGAAACCATATACTTCAGGCCATCTGAAACAATTTCTCATGACTGCCAGTTCCTGAAAGCCAGATTTCCGTGTCTGATGGCTTGTCCAAGCCTGATTTTATCTGCTAGTCATGGATGGCTTCCTGCATATAACAAATAAAAAAGAAATTAATTCTTCATGTTGTACAAGAATAAAAAATTATATGCAAAAAAATGGAGTAAATGGTCTTAAATTAGGCCTGATACAGGCAAGGACAATAAAAAAATAAATGTTCTGAATGAGTCATTCCCTATCTTCTAGGACTATTTTTAAACTTCTTTTAAATATTTCAGTTCAATCTCAACAGCATCAGATTCTTTTTTTTTTTTTTTTTTTTCCTATTGGTGCTCAGAGAGGGTGAGAAGGAGAACAAGAGAAAAGGCAAGACAGTGGTTTACACATTACACCGTGGGGCTGTATAATGGTGTAGCCATGTTGGAAAACATTTTGGCAACTCCTCAAAAATTAAACACCATATTGCTCATATGACCCAGTAATTTCACTACTAGGTATATGTTCAAGAGAAATGAAAATATATGTCCACACAAAACTTGTACATTTACAGCAGCATTATAATAGGCAAAATGTAGAAACAACTCAAATGTCCATTGGCTGCTGAATGGGTAAGCAAAATGGCCATATTCATACAACGGAACATTATTCAGTCATAAAAAGACTGACGTGTTACACTTGGATAAACCTTGATAATATACTAAAGGAAAAAAGTCAGACATAAAGGACCACAAATTGATTCCATTTATACAGAGTGTCCCCAATAGGCAAATCCACAGAGCCAGAAGGTAGATTAGTGGTTGCTCAGGACAGAGAAAAGGGAATCATGGTGAGTAACTGCTAATGGACATTTTTTTGTGTGTGTGGTGATGAAAACGTTCTAAAATTAAATACAGTGATGTACGCACAGCTCTGAATGTAGTAAAAGTACTGAATTTTATGCTCAAAAAGGGCAATTTTTTTGGTATATGAATTGTGTCTCAGTAAAACTGAATTTAAAGACAAAGAAAACACAAGAGGGATAGATAGAAACTTTTTAATATTAGTTTCAGATAATAGAAAATCTGCAATTTGTCATTTTTAGGTTCTTCAGTCCAAATGCTTTGTCACCAGCTGTTTACCTTCACAGCTGTGTGGCAGCTGAGAGACCATCACTCTTATCCCTCATTTCTTTTATTCCAGAATAACTTTAGGTGGCAAAATTAACCTATTTCCAGTTGAGATTTCTTTTTCTACTAGTGCAAATAACATCTAAGCTATTGGTTCTTATGTATTTGTGCCAGTGACTTTGTTTTAACATTTACACAGTGTAGCATAAAATATGTTCATTTATGTAGTTTATTTGTGTATTCTTCCTTCCTTCCTTCCTTCCTTCCTTCCTTCCTTCCTTCCTTCCTTCCTTCCTTCCTCTTTTTTTTCATTTTTTCTATCAGGGATTGAACCCATGGGCCTTTAACCACTGAGCTAAATCCCCAGCCCTTTTTGTTTTTTATTTTGAAACAAGGGTCTCACCACATTGCTTAGGGCCTAAATTGCTGAGTGAGACTGACTTTGAACTTGGGAGTTCACAAGTCGCTGGGAATACTGTCATGCATCACTGAACCTGGTTTATCTGTATGTTTCTTAGGTCACTTTTCTAAATGTCAGGTTTGGGCTGGAAGTATAGTTCAGTGGTGGAGTGTTCACCTACCATGTATGAGACCCTGGGTTCAACCCCTAGCATTTGATTCTTAGCATCACTAAAACAAAATCAGGATTGTTGATATATAATTTATGTTTAGCCAACTTCACCCTTGAAAATTTTCCATTTTATGAATTTCAGTGAGTATTTATAGTCATGTAGCCACTGCCATGCCTGCAAAGCCTGAGACAATTTCCATTATTCTAAAATGTTCTTGCATACTCTATTGTAATCAACTTCCTCTTTCTATCTCCAATCCCTGGCATTCCCTGATCAGACTTTTCAATTCTTTCTCTCATGGTTTTGTTTATTTGGTACTGGGGATTGAATCTAGGAGTGCTTTACCACTGAGCTACATCCCCAGTCCTTCCTCTTTTTAATTTTTTTTTTTTCTTTTCTTTTTTATTGAACACAAATGGAGTACAGCTATTGTTTCACTGGTTGTACACAAAGTAGAGTCACACCATCTGTGCGTTCATGCATGTACACAGGGCAATGGTATATGTCACACATTCTGTTATTAATTTTACCCCCCACCCACCCCCACCCCTCCCTTCCCTCTATGCTAGCTATCTTTCCTCCATTCTTGCCATCTTTCCCCCCCACATTATGCATCATCATTCATATATCAGAGAGACCATTCGGCTTTTGGATTTTTGGGATTGGCTGATCTCACTTAGCATAAGAGTTTCCAACATCATCCATTTACCTACAAATACCATAATTTTATTCTTCTTTATGGCTGAGTAATATTCCATTGTGTATATATACCACAGTTTAGGGTCTCACCAAGTTGCTGAGAGTCTCCCTAAGTTGCTGAAGCTGGCCTTGAACTTGTGATCCTCCTGCCCCAGCCTCCTGAGTTACTAGAATTATAGGCCTATGGTATCACATCTGGCTTATGCTTCATTCTAAAATAATGTCTCTATAGGTGAGATTCTGGTGTGCTTCCCTAGAGAGCCCAATGTGGTACCTGGCATCTAAAAGACATTCAGTCCATAGGTGCTGAATAAATGAATGAACTTTTGTTTTCTTAGATTCTGCCCAATCATATTGGAGACACTCCCCGATTCCCCTTTTTCACCCCCAAAGGGGCTACCTATGGTGGGAAAGCCTCTTCCCAATCCTTAATTTACATGATCTTACAAACTATAGGAAGAAGTGATTTTCAACTTCCTCCCATTTCCCTAGAAATTGGGCTTACAACTTTGTGGCCTCAATTAGTAGGCAGGCCTCTATTCTCTCAACCTGAACTGACCGAAATAGAATCTGGGGCCATCTGGGCTGCTTTTCTCTCCTCCTTCCTCTACTAGCCATCTCTGATCCTTCCATTTTCACAAGGCAAGGAAGGCCTAGAGTCTCATCCAGAGCTTCCCTGAACAAGTTCTGTGAGATTCCAGACCATCTTTATGACCAACTCCTGGGGTGGAATCAGACATCTGCTTGAACCTTTCTCATCATGCAGGGTGTAGCCTTGTGAAAACTCACCTGCAGCTGCCTCATCAATCAGGCTGAGATCACATTGGTCCTTCTTGGTCTGATTCTTCTGTCTTGATGTGAATCAGAAAATGAACATTCCCAGAATGACTTTAAGAGGCAGTGAACAAAATCTCCTTTTGCCTGGCAAGTTCTGAAATGGTCTAGTCCTAAAAAAGAACCCCTTCTAGAAAAGTGTGTCTTTTCCTCCATACTGTCCTATTACCCCCAAGCAAATGGGTCCCCTTGCACTTTCTGGGGGCTAGTAATCCCTTGCTCTGACCTCTGCCTAAACAGAACAGGCACCACCTTTCACTTCTGGCAGTGCTGCTCTAAGGCTGCATCTTCATCCAAGAGGAAGCCTTGATGTTGGCTGGCATCACATTGCAACCCTTTTCTTCCCCCTTATCCCCACACTTGTGCGGTGTGGCTTCCCTGGAGCAGCTCTGGTAGGCCCAAAATCCCTGCTTCTAGGAGACAACTGTGCAAAGTAAGTCTATACCAGGTACCAACCATTACAAGGCGTGAGCAAAAATGGAGTTCTGTTACATGCTGCTAAATAAACAAAACGTCAAAAAGATTTTACCTTTGGATACCTGGAGTTACTGTAGTTCATAACCCAAATGGACAGATCAACCATTACTCAACCAAAGGATGTCAAAGAAATTCTTGCTACAGTAATGATATAAAGATCTTTTAACTCTGTGCCTATTAAATTTTTGTTTTAGTTCTACCATGAGAAATGATAGTACTTCATGCGGGCCTCTTGCTCCTGCGTGCACACCGATGTATAATGGCAATCAAATAAAAATGAAATGTTGCATAGCTACACTTAGGATACTTTTGTTTCTATTGTACATCTGTGTATGTATGGGGGAACCCTAGAGCAGATGGTCCCAGGCAGAACTCTTGGGCGGTCTCTGGCTCCCGCGGTGGGTCAGGAGCATCCGGCATTACCCGGCTGCAGAGAGCCCGCGCCTCCGCGCTTCCCTGCCTGCCGCCTGGCGCCTGGGAGAAGGGCGGGCGTGGGCACCGCAGGGGTGTGGCGGACGTGGGCGGCGACTCCGAGTGGCAGCTCCCCCGGCGCAGTGGCGGTGGTGGAGCCTGGAGACACGGCACGGCAGGGATGGACTCTCGGGACTGTGAGGGGGACTCGGCTCCCCGGCCCCCAGCCTGCGACTGCGTGACCACCTGGTGGAACATGGTCTTGCGGAACCTGCGGTGAGTACTCCCTACCTGTGACTCAGAAGCCCCGATGGCAGGACGGAGGTCAGGCAAGGGCGACCGAGTCTCGGGCCCTTACACAGGAGAACAGTTCAGGTACTGTTGCTCCAGGGGGGCTTCGATGGCCTTCAGAATCTTGCGAGTTCCAGGGGCTCTTTGGCATGATCTAATGCTCAGTCTCGACCCTTACCTGGGCTAGTGAGTCGCACAGAATTTGCTTCTTGGAACTTAAAACTTTTGGGGGCTTCGAAATTGAGATTCGAAATAGAGGTTCAGGTTCCTATACCAAAATCTCTTTTATCTGACTATTTTACTAACATACAAGATGGATTTTAATATTACTAATAATAGGGGCAATCATAATATACTGTATGCAGTAATCTTAGCTGGTCTTCTTAGGTCAAGGAACTGTGTGTAGGTGGAAAAAGGTCAGAAAGTTGCTGTCTGGCTTCCCGAATGTGAATGATCAGGTGTGCATTTAAAGAACACACCTCCACAATGCTAAAGCTATGTAGTACTTTGAAATCACAAAGTATTGTTGCCCATGCCAAGTTCTCCCATTGTTTATATTTGGAAATGTCTGTATATCAGAGGGATTAAAAAAAAAAGTTCTTCCTCCCATGGGTTGAACAGCAATCTTCAGTTACTGGAATTGATTAGTAGCATATGTCAATCTTGTTTGAAGAGAAGCCAGGTAGTGGTTGGAGACCTGGACACAGGAGACTTGTGTATTTCCTGTTGTTTTGTTAATGTGGGAAGATATTTGCATTTTTGTTTATATTTCTTCTTTCTATTCATTTTTAATTTGAGCCAATGACAAAATATTCCAGAATTGCATCCAGATACAGGAGACTTCATTTGGGAATTTGATGGTGACCACTGGGGATCTTTTCTCTTTTCTTCCTTCCATAGCTTAGTGCAGTTAGCAGAGAGTGGCTCCAACTGGTGTAATGGTGCAGAACCCATTCCTCAGCAGGACTCCTTTAAAATATTGTCTGCACTTTTCAAATTTCACATTCATTGGACTCCCTGCTCTCTGCCCAATCCCATATGGTTATTCTAGGAAAGCTGGCATTGACCATCTCTCCCTTTCCCATTTTCCATAGACTTAATGGCTGATTATTTAATGTTCATGCTAATAGAGCATTGATTAGGTAGAGTTTCAAAGCTGCAGTTCACTCGCTTGGAGAACAATTTATTTTTGTTGGGGACCCTGCTACTTGCTTTACTACTTAATTAAAAAATAACTCTCAAGTGATGCTCCTTGCAAGGATAAAGTACCAGTGTGTTTCTTTATCCAAACAGATTATTGATCTAATGTAAGACGTGCTAAGGCATAGACCTGTTTCTGGCACCTGGAATCTTTTTGTTTCTTGGAGCTAAATACTCATGGAGGACTTGCTGTGTGCCTGACCGTGCTTACAGAGCTGGGTCTATTGTCATGTGTTATGGAACCCAAGAAGAACACTTAATCATATGATATTTTTGGTGGTAGTCTATGTATTTTTCAAAAATTTCATCTGACATAATTGCTGCTTAAGGTGGGTGGGTTCTTGACATTAAGTCTCCATTGCAAATTGTTTTCTTTAAACTGGAAAAAATGGAAAACATTCCCAGGAAAGAAGTTGGTGTAGACCAAAGAGCTATTTTCCTCTTTATTTGCTAATGTCACCCAAGACATCACATTTCTAGAGTGCATAGAAAACTTCTCTAAGTAGGCAGATAAACTTAGTCATTCTTCTCACAGTATTGGTTATCTACTATTTATCATGCAGTTGCCTACATACTGGGTTCAAGGAATAAATAAAACAGGTAAAAAAAAATCCCTGCTCCTTTAGAACTATCATTGATCTCTTTTCAATTGTAGTTAAAAAATGTATAAATGCATTCAAATGTCATGCACAACTAATTAGAACAAATAATTAAAAAATAATAATTAACAAAAGGAAAAAAAAAGGGAATGAAGCCCTCCCTTCCTCTCAAAAAACCACCAAAAATCATGACTCATGAAAGAAATAAACCTTTACTTCAGCCTTCAATTTGTGGGTCAGCGGATATTCATTGAGCTTGGCTCTGTGTTACAGAATGGGGTGTAAAGAAGCGCACATACCATGTGGTTCATGCCTGGCACAGAATGGAGAAGATAGGTTAATAATGAGGCAAATGTCAGAGAACAAACTGAGGCCCCATTATAATTAGTGGGAGGGATGGAAAGAGAGGAAAGGTCACTATGGGAAGATCAGTCTTGGGAGGCTTCCACAAAGAAGATACACTTGAGTGGGTGTGAAGGGATGGGGGTGGGATTTGGTTTGGATGATGTATCTTGGTACTCAGTGATCCACACATGTTGGCTGCATGAATCAGCATGTAAGAAGGATGTGCAAAGTGTCTTCACATTTGGAATAGTTGTCTGACCAAATGTGGTTGGTTTGGGCTCCCCAAAGCTGGTTCATAGCAACCAGCTCTGAGCAAGAATGTTATCCACTCAAGTTCCACCAGGTTTCACCAGTCAGAAGCACCCAGTTAGGTTCTGTGGCCTCTGTGGGATGCTGCACTGTTGTAGCCACTGCTGATCAAAGGGCAAGCAAAGAACACCAAGGCACCAAGGTTGTTTGATGTGGCTGGCCGGTAGCAGGGATTGAGCTGAAACTGCATCCTCTGCTCAAATAAGGTCTATTAGCCTCTGGTGACTTTTGATCCCCCACTGATCTAGGGGAAGTCAAATTGACAACCCCCTACTTAAAAGAAGCACCTTTGCATTATTGATGCTCTGAGGGATCTGGTCACTCTGTTCTTTTCCCACAGCGCTTCTCACAGAAGTGCCTTGAGCTATTTGAGAGAAGGGTCTTGTATGAATTATTCCTTTAAAAAAGAAACACATTTCCCTCCACTGCTTCTGCTTCCCAAGCAGACCTTCAAAAGACAACTTAGCGGGAGACTACCCTGCCTACCTTCAAAAGATAACTTGGCAGGAGACTAACAGGCAGGGTAGCAGTGAGTGCAGGGAATCTGACCAGAGCAAGCAGGAGGCAGCCCAGACTGGGAGCAGGCACAACTCTGCTGACCTGTGTTCCCTTGTGCTTGTGTTGCCTTGATCTGTGGCACAAAGTGGTTTCTTTAAGTTTTGATTTCTTAGCTCTAAAATCAGAACAACAATGCCCTCTTCTTTCTGCTGCCTTCATGGGGGTTATTTTACAGTATTATGAAACGATCATCTTCATTTGTTTCTTGCTGATTTTTTGAGTAGGTAATTTCCCATGTGCAGTGTTTTTGAAGAGCCATCTATTACCTTAACCCACATATCTCTTCCATTTCTTTCACAACTGCTGGGAATTCAGCAGAGATTCATCATCTTTTCCCTTCTTGTCTCTTCCAAACACACATAAATGCTTTGTTTTTTAAATCATTGATACTTGAGGGAGAATTAATAGTTTAGAGGGTCTTTCTTTGTCTTTGAATTTGTTATCAGAGGGCTCCTGAGAACGCAGAAACAGTAAGGAGGAAAGAAGGTGGGAGGAAGTAGAGACCCTGAAAAAGGGCAAGGGTGCAAAAGGGGAGAACGGGATCCTAAAACAAGATGCTCTAAGAGCAGAACTATGCCAGAGACTGGCTTTATTCCTGGGATTCGCTTTGCCCAAATGAAAGGCAAGTTGAAATCAGCAGGACTGTAGTTGCTGTAGTTATCACAGGGGTCAGGCAGACTTGGGGATGTGTGGCTCATTTATTGACCTGCAATCTTGGGAAGGATTTTTTTTTTTTTTTTTTTTTGCGGTGCTGGGGATTAAACCCAGGGCCTTGTGCTTGAGAGGCAGGCACTCTACCAACTGAACTATATCCCCAGCCCAGGATTTTTAACTTTTTGGATTCCTCCTTTTCTGAACTGCTTCTGGGGTAGCAGAAAAATCAGGGCAGGTGAACAAAATGCTTTCTATCCCTCCAACCTCACAATTTGACTACAGTGGGCAATCTTAATATTGATCAATTACAACAGGGAAAGGATATATTGAATAGACGATGACAAAAACTGGAAGCAGATAATATTAACCTCCTGTGTTCCTCATCTGTCAAAGATAGGAGACTCTCTTGACCTTCATGAGAGATGTGATTCAAGACATTAGTGACCCCCATGGACACATCATCACTTGTAGGTTGATGGTTCCTGCTTTGGGTGGTTTGTGTCATAGAGAGCAGTAGAATGAGCAAGATGCCCATGGTCCATCCCACTCCCTTCTAGGACCCCTCCTTCAGGAATGTCACTCAGAAGTGGAGGTCTTCTCTCATTGTTTTTTTTTTTTTTTTTTTTTTTTTTTTTTACCTCCTAAGACTCAGTAGGAAGGGAGAAGATCTAATGATGTCACTCAGTGCTTTAGATAGTAGCAATAACAACTCACACGTGTGGTGCTGAATCGTGACGTGATTTTAAACATGGAAACATTAAGCTGTCTGCATCTTGTTTACTGATGGCTTTGGGGTCCAGTTTTGGCCTTTGACTTTGGGGGCAATGCTAGGAGGACAAGTCCGACCCTGCTGTACTCATCATCTCTTGCCCTCTTTCCCTGTCATGCCCTGGCCTTTTCAGGCACTGGGCAGGTCTCTGCCTTCCTCACTGGGTTCCTCTTCAGTGTCCAGCTTAGACAAGTGTGTATAGTTATGTGTAAAGGATTTTGCTTAAGTGACAAGTTACCTGGAATGCCCAGTGTTAGTCTCTGAAATTTGATTTGAACTTTAAGAGAAAAAAAAAGTCAAAACTTGGACTGATTTTGAAAACCTTGTATGCATCCCAATATCTTGCAGATCTTTTCCACGCTCCTGTTCAACACTCAGAGGAAAAATCGCTGCTCTATACAACAGCTTTACAAGTAAACCATTACAAGAACACATTTTCCCTCCTCTGATGGACATGCTGATTTATTTTAATTTTTGTAAGTATATACTTCCCATGAATTTTCCCCAAATAAAGAACTCATGGCCCTTAACACATTGCCTTAAACACATTGAAAAGGACTCACAAATTGTAAATTTGTGACTAGATTTAAAATGCCTGAAACCTATTCATTATTGACTTTGGAGGCTAGCGTGAATCCTTTAAGCTGTTGGGAATAGGGAAAGACACATGTGGGCCTTGTGATTGGGGTTTCAATTTAGGACCTCAGTCCTCAAATTAGCTGTTGACATGGATACCTAACTGCTCATGGAACTCTGTTCTTCCGTTTTCTTACAAACATCCCTTGGAGGAGGAGGAGGAAGAGGAGGGAAGTGGAAGTAGAGAGAGACTACTGGGTGCTGTGCTAGTTAGGGTAACAGTCCTAGCTCCTACTGACCAGCCCCCTGGTATACCTCAACCATTTCTTGCCTTATAGCCAATGACTAGGTTTCACTCCAGTGGCAGAATACTCATTGCTTTCTTCTGGGACCTCTTACCTTATCAGAGGAATGGTTTCCTCTGCTTTTAGTTTGAGCCGAAGATAAGGATTGAATAAACTCTCTTACTCTATTGTGGGCTACCATGCTGCTGCTATTTTAAAATCTAGCTTTGGTTTTGTTTGTCTGTTTTTGCAGTGACTCTGCTGGATAGTGCTAGTTGATAAAACTCTTTGCAAGGCATTTAGTGGCTTGCAGCTTAGAAACCTGTTCACCTACAAAGCCTAACTCCTTGTTTTTTTTTCTTTTTTGGTTGTTGTTAAAAGACATGGAATTTGATTTTGGTTGTTGATAATGATTTCTATTTTCCAGACAAAGCTCCGTTTCTTGTGGATTTGAAGAAACCGCAGTCAAAGATTCCTCACACGGTGAACTTCTACATCAGGGTTGAACCCCGAGTGCTGCTAGGAATCTGGTGAGTGCCTGGATTGGACACTGAGTTGCTTGATGGACCAGGTTTTCCTGTTAGGAGGGCAAAGGGGAGTAATGCTGCCTTACCTGTCTGTGTGGAGGTGGGTGCTGCTTGGAATTGTTCCATAACACCTTCCCTTTACAGTGAAATCTGACCTGCTTGATTCTGCTTCTCAGGAATTTTGCATTGGAGTGTGAAGTCAGATGCTGCGCTTGGCTCCTGGGCCTTGCTACCTCTTCTTACTCCCTACCACCCTTGTTATGCCTTCTGCTCCAGGCACACTCACCCTACCGATACACCAAGCCAGGTCCCCGATGATATGCTCTGTCCCACCACTTTATTTTGTTTGGGCTTCCTGCATTCCATTTTGTGCATAGCTAGCTGTCTACTCATCTTTTCTGGGCTTTGCATGAACTGGTAATTTTATTTTACTTATTTATTTATTTTTTGGTACTGGTACTGATTGAACCCAGGGGCACTCGACCACTGAGCCACATCCTGAGCCCCATTTTGTATTTTATTTAGAGATAGGGTCTCACTGAGTTGCTTAGGGCCTTGCCTTTGCTGAGGCTGGCCTTGAACTCACGATCCTCCTGCCTTAGCCTCCTGAGCCGCTGGGATTACAGGCCTGCCTCCACCGTGCCCGGCTTGAACTGGTAATTTTAAAGAAAACCTTTCCTTAGCCCCCATGTTAGGTATGTGCTTTGGTGGCCTTCTGGGTTTGTGCTTGTCTTGTCCACAAAGACATTTCTTCTCATTCCAATTAAGTAAATGTTTGTGCTATTATTTGGTTGATGTTTGTTTTCCTTACAAGATCACAGCTTGCAGAGATGATAGACTTTGGTGGTGGTCTCTGACTGATTAGCCTAATTCTTGGTGCATGAAGGACATGCAATAAATATTTGTCAGATGAAGCCATGAGCATTCTATTGCCTTTTTCTGTTGTGCTAATCTCAGTCTTTTCTTGTTTGGTTCTACTACTTATTCTTGGCTGCCAAGTTTCCAATGCTCTGTTTTATATTTCACCTCCCTAAGTTTAAACCTCTAATCATAGAATATTTGGGAACCAATTTGGGTGCACCTGGTTTCTTAACCTGCAGGGAACAGGTCAGCTAACAGTGTTGGAATTTGGAAATCTTGGTTCTTTGCTTTTTCCCTTCTGGTCCTTGGTTTGGTGAGGTGGTTGTCCTCATTATGACCAGTTCACTCACAGGCAGTAGTACCTGTCCCTTAATAATCAAGAGAATGGAAGCTTTGTCGTTTCTTGGCCAGTTCTGCCAAGACATGACATGACATGTGGCAGCATTTGCATTTTCAGGGTTCTTTCATTGGTTTAGCAAGATGGAGGAACAGGAGCTCACAGGTATTTAAAATCACAAGATCACTTGATTTCATTGATAGAATAGCTTAACTTCTTGTTAAAGTTGCCTTTCCTACATAAATTGATTTTCCTTTAAATTCTCTCCAACTTTTCTTTTCAGCCAAACTAATGGCAGATGGCAAATATCTATTATCTTTTACTTGTTTCCAGTTGTTTGGTCATTTCAATGGACAGCACCTAAGAACTGGAGTCTTGGAAGCTTAATGGGTACAAGAGTCAGGAGAATTTAAACAATAAATGGTTAAAAGGGTTGCCTTTGTTCGTGGAGTGGTGGGTCGGGACAGAAGTTTTGTGGTATTACATTTTTATTTTAATTGGTGCATATATTACTCAGGCAAAAATTTAAACAATATTTTAGAATAGAATATAAATATAATGCATGAATGTATAAATAATATAAATAAACACACACGTGTGCACACACACACATGTGCCCCATAAGGCCCTCAGATTTTGGCAAGTATAGAGAATTCCTGCCTCTGTACATGTTTGTGAAAAACTTCCTTACTCATTAGGCACACAGTCCCCACCTGCCGGGGGGAAGATGCCAAGGGGAAGAACCGTTGCTGGTATGAAGCAGCCCTTCATGATGGGAACCCAATTATTGTTTATCTTCATGGCAGTGCAGAACACAGGTCAGTGCCTCTGCTTGGATTTTTTTTTTTTTTAAAGAGATTAAGAGCATTTCAGTGTTACTGTGGGAGAGAGTGAAGGCAGGGTTCAGTTTTTAAACTCTGTTGGCCTGTCTTCACAATTTTTTTTTTCTGTTTTGAAATCTGAAAGTGTTCTGGCAAAAGACTTCTCTTTAGAAAATTGTTTTATGTGAAGAATAATGTGGAACCTTAACTGGGAGGGAGAAAAGAATAATTCTTCTAAAATCTGGATGTTGATTTTAGAGAAGGCAGTGGTTCCTTTATTCCTTAAGAATATCCAAAATGATGAATTGAATCTGTTTTCAGAATAAAAAATGGAGTCACTTTTGTCAGGCTCTAACCACAAAATAAATAAATAAAGCCAGGAGGTTAGGAAGAAGGAAATTGCAAGCATAAAGGGCTAATAACCTGATAATAAGCATATTGACAGGTCACTCTGCCAGAACCACAGTCTGGTACAAAGGCCGCTTCAACCTTGCACAAAAGTACTTGTGCAAGGACATCTGCCCAGCAACTATCTGTTCAATCTCTGACTGGTGCTACCCTTGTTATTATCCTTGTAGCTGAGGCTTATCATTTCAAAATATCTTACGTAATCCTCCTGATTTTGCATTTATGAACTTCCCCTTGCCTCATTCTTTCTGAATACATTCATCGTTTACTGTGGCATACAGAGTCCCATGGTGGTGCTCTGCTATTCCTGAATATTCTCCAAATACTCTTTGGAGAATCTCTGATAGTTATTTAGGTTGACAAACCCATGGGTGACTGGAAAGGGGACAGGCATGCTTTATGGGGGAAAGGAAGATCCATTTCCACATCAATGGACTTTTCAGAATACTACAGTGGAGAGTCCTTTATTTAGCATTAATCCTGTTAATTAAAAGTATGACTCCTAAGATAAATCACTTGGAATTCTGACCACAGGAGTTGGGGGCCATCTGACTAATTCTAGTCTAGAATATTCATGCCTCACCTCACTCTCTAGTCCCTACCTTGCTTTGTAAGGAAGAATGTCTCCCAGAAGACTGGCTGTCCTTTGATGTGCTGTCAGAGCTGTCCCTGGGCCTGTCTCATTACATTAGGTGATGGATATGAGCCATGACTGCACCTCCTTGGCCCCGGGGAGGGCGCTGAGGCTTGGAGCCCACTGGTCTCCCTTCATCTCTGGAGGGAACTTCCAACTAAGTGACAAGCCCTGGAATCTGCCTCTTGGCTAGTTTGCCTATGTCTTTTTTTCTTGCTGTCTTTTTCTGTCAGGTGATGTCTTTTTCTCTTGACTTGCCTTTCCTCAAGGGGCTTTCTTGATGTGTCCATTTCAGAATCACATTTGTTGAGGTTTCCTGTGGGATTTGACAGTCTTCCACACTGTTTATTGCAGTGTAAATTTGGGTAGGGTGCTGCAGTGTACTTATTTGAAGGATCACAGGGACCATACTGCCATGTGTGCCTCTGTGTGAATCTGAAACTGTCCCCGGTTATCCTAGAGTACTGGTTCTGGGGTTCACCACACCCTCTTCTTGGCCTTTGTCCAGGAGTCTCAGCTTGTTGTCAGCAAATAGTTTTGTAAAAATTCTCTACCTTTTGACTCATTTTTGTTAATGTGAGAAAAATCAATATGGTCATTATATAAAAAAACATCTTTTGTCCTTGCAGGGCAGTGAGCCTCACTCCTTCACCTCATCTTGCACTTAATGGCAGAGGAGATGGGATACAGGCAGATTGTAATTTAGTGTAACTTGACTCCATTGCCACTTGTTCTGAAAAGTCACTTTCTAGAACTCATTTCCATTTAGCCTCTAAAAGTATTCCTAGAGATAAGTTTAGCTGTGTAGAAGTGAAAGGAGATGGATTATCAGTACTTCATCAGATGCTCAACTCAGAGAGACCTGGGCACCCAACACTTATGTAGAGAAATGTCCAACAACGGGGTCATTGATCACTCACCCTGACATATCAGAGATGACTCTGCTACCAAGAAGCAGTTGTCTTTTCCCAGCTGTTTATTTCTCTAAAAAAAATGGCATGAAATTAGAGGTCAACAGCATTGGAGTGATTTTTCTTGAACTTGTCATCATAATTCCTAATTCTTATTTTTTTTCCCTAACCCCCTCTACAGGGCAGCCCCTCACAGACTTGAGCTGGTAAAGGTATGTTTGAAGAGGCCTCAGCGAAGTTTCTTTCTTTCTTGGTGGTGCTGGGGATTGAGCTCAGGGTCTTGCTCATCCTAGGCCACAGGTCTACCACTAAGCTACGTCCCCAGGCCCTGAAGGGCCTAAAAGCTTCAGTTTTAGAAATCCTCATTGATTCTGTTCTGAGTCATAAGATCTCCTCATGTCTTTAGCTTTGTTATCTCCTGAGGGTCCTCAGGGTGGGTTGTGGTGACTGGGACCGCATACACTTTCATGCACTGATTCCCTTCATCTAAAAAAAAAAAAAAAAGGTTGAAGACACTTAGATTTTTCTTTTTTTCCCCCGAAGGTTGGGGGATAGGTTGAGAGAGTATATTAAATGGGAAATTGTCACTTCTTTTATAAGAAGTTATCTCTTTAGAGTATAGAATAAAAATTCAGAATGTCTTCTTTTGAAAGTCCATTACATAAAGTTTTGCAGAGTAGCCTGGTGGCCACTCTGTGCTCTTTTCATTCCTCAGTCCAGTTTGTTGGGTCAGTCCCTGCATTTCCAAGTGTGAGGAACATGGCTGGCTCTCCACTTAGCCATATCTGCCTCAGAACTGGTTGGGTGAGCTGCCTGTTGATCCTCTGCCACACTCCAGTTAAGTAATCTCTGTTGCAGGTGGCTGGGCTATTCCATTATTGACCCCGAGGCTTAGTTTCTCCTCCCACACTCTGGTTCCTTCCTCAGTTCTTTCCAGCCTATAAACTGGCCTCTAATCCATCCTGTAATCTAGGCCTACAATCTTGCCAGCCTCAGCATCTCCAGCACTTCTTCACCCTCCCTCCCTCCCTGTGCAGTCAGGAATCTCCTTTCCTGTCCACACCTCCACCCACAGCACTGCATCTCAGAAGTGACCCTGGCTGGGGGTTGTGCTGGGCGACTTTTTCCCGGGGCAGGAGGATGTCTGTTCATTTGTGGGTTTGCTTTCTATCCCACATTGGCTCTTTGCTGTCCATGCTTGGAATGTGGTGAAGCAGATGATCATGAGAACGTGTTTCTTCCCCACCCCTGCTCAAAGTTGAATTGCATGACCTCAGTGTTCCAAGAAAGAAGAGTTGTAGGTGTGAAAAGAAGGCAGCTAGTCCCTGTGGTGGTTAGGATGGGTGGGGAAGGCTGGTATGGCAGGACTTTTCCCCTAGGCACCTTCTGGGTATCAAGTACTGCCATCACCATCACCCAATAGGACCAGGCTTCCAGAGCCTTTCCTTTCCTGCTTTGGATAGGTGCTTTCTTTCAGAAAATAAATCTTTATTAAATTCTTCCTTGTTTGCTTCCTTCAATCACCTAATCCAGCTATTCACATTTATTTGTATTTCTCCATCTTCATTTCTCTCTTTATATATAAAGTTTTGTCACTATGATTGTATCTATATATAATTTTACGTTGTGCTCTTTTAATACTGTTTTGTAAACACAGATGCTTTTAGTCATCATGATTAACCAATTTAAAGCTTCCTTTATATTTACAAACATTTGTTTACTTTATTCTTCCACTACTTTTGGATTTGTTTTTCTGAATTTATTTTAAATAGTATTGCTACAGAAAACTTTAAGCATGTGGTTTTCTTTTCTTTTATGGGACTGGGGCTCAAAGCCTAAGCTTTGCTCATGTTAGGCAGGCACTATATCCCCAGCCCTTTCTCCTTCTTCTTTGGTATATTTTCCTAGAGATAAATTCTTAAGAGTAGGATTTGCTATTCTTGCTGTCCTTGAGTGGTATTGTCAAATGGTCCTCAACACACGTGCCAAAGTAACACATGATTATTCCCATTTCTCTGGATGCTTAGTTGCCATGTGTGTTAACTTTTTTTGAGGGAATGTAATTTGAATTGATATTTAAAATTCTGTTTAATTTCTAATTATTAGTTCAGTTTGTATTTAAAATTTCCTTAGGTTTAGCTTCTCACATCTGTGCTGAAGTAGGGGAAGCACAGTCTTTAAACATAGGCAGACAGGTGTGAATCTTGGATCTGCCTCTAAAAACTGAGTGATTGAACAAATTACTGAAACTCTCCAGTGCTCAGTTGTTGTTTTTTTGTTTGTTTGTTTGTTTTTTTTTTTTGGTGTGGGGGATTGTGCCCACTTAACCACTGTACCACATTCCCAGCCTTTTTAATTTTTTATTTTGAGGCAGAGCCTTGACAAGTGGCTTAGGGTCTTGCTCAATTGCTGTTGTTGGCTTTGAACTTGCAGTCCTCCTCCCTCAGCCTCCTAAGCCACTGGGATTACAGGTGTGTGCCATAGCACCTGGCTCTCAGTTATTAAAAATCTGTAAAATGAGAATAATATATTATTTATATGCAGTCATGAGGGCTAAATAAGTTTTTTAAAGTGTCTGCACATTAATGATTTATCCTATGTCTCTTCTCTTTGTCATTATGTTTCATTCCATGTAAAGTTATGTTTCCACATTCTTTCCTTCTTTACCTACCAGGGGGTTGGCAGTGGTTTCATGTGTGATCTCTAATTTTGATTGAACTTAACTCTTTAGCTGATCATATTTAATATGAATATCTTCCCAATGCTTGATTGCCTCTACTACAACTCTGTGTAGAGTTCTTATTTTTTGAGGAAGCTCTTTAAAAACACAACATGCAATCAGATATTTTAGTACATCATCCATGTAATTCTCCAATAACCCTAAAAGTAATGTTTTTACTTCCCAGAAATTTTTTATACTTTAATGTTAAGTAACTTGGCCAAGGTCACTCAGTTGGTAGGTGACAGAGCCAAGGTGTGACCCAGGTGGTCTGCTCTGCCAGGCTGCTTTCCATCTTTCCCACTGAGTCTGAGCTCCTCAAGTTTGAAGACATACACTAGATTTCAAAAATACAAACTTCCCCCACCTATTAAACCATCACGACTAAGGACATGGATATGTTGAGGAACCTTTCCTGTCTACATCTTCAGTTTCAAGTGATGACAGCTCTTTGTTACCTAGGTGCTGAGTGATGGTGGCTTTCATGTTTTGTCTGTTGACTACAGAGGTATGTGTTAAGAACAGTGTTCAAAGATTTTCTAATAAGCAGGAGGCTTTTTTGATGACCCTACATTTTGGAGGTAGTGATACTGTTCTTGCCTTTTCTTGCTGCCAGGGTTCGGAGACTCTACTGGGAAGCCCACGGAGGAAGGACTGACTGCAGATGCTATTTGTGTCTATGAGTGGACCAAGGCAAGATGTGGTGCCACTCCTGTGTGTCTCTGGGGTCACTCTCTGGGTACAGGGTGAGTGAGAACTGAAGATGTGTCCTTTGGTGGGTACTTGGGGCTTTAGCTTTACATCAAAGGCAGCCAAGAGCAGTGGAAGGGGCACTGAGCTGTGGGAGTCAGGGACTCTTTGGTTTCTCTCATACTCTAGAAGTGGCTAGAGACCTTGCTAATCTCAGTTTGCCTGTTTGTAAAAGAAGAGAGGGCCCTGTGGCTCCATGGATGTATGACACTGAAGTTCATTCTAGACTTTCCTGGAGAGTTTTAAAGAAAAGGACTTTTAATTTAGGGCCTGTAAAACCTCTTGAAATCCTGTACAAGTTTGTGTCTCTAATTAGAGAGCTCAGAGCTTTCATCAAATACTCATTCTGGATGTTTTGCATTTTATATTATTGATTTGACTATGAAGGCATTGCTTCACATATATACTAATATTCATTGTTTTACAGAGTTGCAACAAATGCTGCAAAAGTATTAGAAGAGAAAGGTAGTGTAAAATGCTTCAGTGGTATAATTTCTTGGCTTCAGGTGGGAAAATAAAAATCAGGAGACTGTTGTGTCCACTTTGAATGCAGAGATGCCAATGGCATCCCTTTGTGGACAGTTTCTGGCAGTGTAACAAACTTTCTTCTCTCCACTTAATATGAAATAATGGTTGCTTTTTGGGGGGTTATCAAATTTAAAATAAACACTGAGGAAAGAATTAAAAATAACTTCGGATGAATCTCTTTGTGAAGTGATGTTAATTAAAATTTCAGGAGAAGAAAATAGCATATTATGAAATGATAGGCAGGACTTGGTTTCTGCAGTCCTTCTTATAAAATGGCTATGTCAATGTTTCTCAAAGTGATTTATTTATTTATTTGGTGCCAGGGATTGAACCTAGAGTGCTTTACCACTCAGTCACATCCCCTGCCCTTTTTGTTTTTTATTGTGAGACAGGGTCTTGCTAAGTTGCTTAGGGCCTTGCTGAGTTGCTGAGGCTGGCCTCAAACTTGTGTTTCTCCTGCCTCAACCTCCCAGGTTGCTGGGATTATAGGTGTACACCACCACACCTAGTCTCAAAGTGATATGAGTACAGCTTGCATCAGAATCTATTGAGTGTGTTTGTGAAAATGTAGAGTTTCTGGATCCTAGGTGGTTTCACAAATTAGAATCTTTATTGATGGGTCCAGGTATTATATTAAGATAAAAAATTAGAATTTACTTCATATATAGAAATGTTGGAAAAATAAGTATTAATTACCTGAATGCTATAGAGTTTCAAAATTCCAAAACCCAATTACCTGCTTTAAACTTTGTCTTTGCTAATTTTTGTTTTTGTCATGCTGGAGTTTAAACCTAGGGCCTCATGCATGCTAGGCAAGCATTCTACCACTGAGCTCATCCCCAATCCCTTTTTCTTTATTTTCGTATGTCTAGTTATTTTTGATTAAGTGCTAGTAATTGTTTATGGAGAGTCATAGAGATGATTTAAGACTTCTTTTGGAGATAATTTACTTTTCTTCTGAAATAGGTAGTTGTGGAATGAATAGATTACCTTAATCCAATCAGAAATTGAACTTATTCGAAACTGGGCTTCAGCCTTAATGAGAGCTGGTTTATTTCTAGTACAATTATTATCCCTCTCCTAGGGTGTAGTTCTTTGAGAACATGATCAAAGACTGAGAAATATTCTTGGATCTTCCCCTTTGTCAGATCCTGAACTCTCATTTTCCCCTTTTGGTTCTGGAGAATACTGAAAGTTCTGTTTAGTTCTGTCAGTCATCACCAGTGCTTTCAGAGGTTCAACTGATTTGAGGGGAAATGCAGCTCAAACTCTCTGGGCCTTTCTCAGTAGTATTGGCTCAGAAAATTCTCACTGATCAGTAATCCTCATATGCCTTCAAGCATATAAATATGCACATACACATACACATGTACAGATGCATATCCAAACTCTCTTCCCACATTTTCTAATTGTTCTCAGAATTGATATTGTTCTCAGAAGGGATATTGCCCCAAACAACCTAATCTGTCTTTGCCACATCTTAAACA
Source organism: Glaucomys volans (assembly GCA_020662805.1). NCBI lineage: Eukaryota > Metazoa > Chordata > Mammalia > Rodentia > Sciuridae > Glaucomys > Glaucomys volans. The sequence goes on from JAJEJO010000213.1 coordinate 185,155, forward strand.
ATAGACTCAGAATACTCTGTCTTCTTGTGGTACCTTGCTTTCTTAAATCCCCCAAGCCCGTAAGTCTTGTATTCGTAGAAGATAGTGGTTTTAACTATTATGTCCATAAAAACCTCAGGAGTGGTGGAGAAACTTTGTTAAAAATGAACATCCTTGGCCCTTACTCCCGACATTTCTCTCTTGAGTATGGTGTGGAGTCCAGGAAATTGCATTATTAATAAGTTTTGCAAATGATTTTTGAAGTAGATAGTTCATGTACAAGTTACCCTTTAGGGAAGGTGGTATTTGAATAGGGGAATTACTAATTTCTTCTTTTTCTTTTATTATTTTCAAGGATGTCCAGTTGATGCCATTGTCTTGGAAGCTCCATTTACCAACATATGGGTTGCAAGTATCAACTATCCCTTGTTAAAGGTAAGTCTCTGATCCATATTTACAAGATATCAAAGCATAGGCTATTTCTACACATGTATGTTTATTAACTATATTTCTTTTCTTAATTAGTTTTTCATGTTTCTAAGTTATTCTAACCTGAGATAGTTTATTAGCCAGTTATTATTAAAGGGAATGCAGTAACTTTTGATTTGGTAGTTTATTTATTTTCTTCTAATAAATTGAGTGACTTTAGAGTGAAAGCCTTTTCTCCTTTCATTAACTCTACCTGTCATCTTTAATAATTTTAATAGATAGACTTGTCTGTTATTATTTATTATTCATTTTTAAATTGAAAATAAGCTTTCATACATCATTTTTAGCCCTATAAATGTTGGCCATGTATCTTTCATGATTTTATCATAAGAAAGTTTATAGATAATTCAAGAAAACTGCCAAATACTTTTATACAGTATCACAGATAGAGAAAACAGTCTTCTCAAGAAAATGCAGTATTAAAATTTGGGCTGCAAGATGTCATTTTAAAATCTGTTGTGTATATTATTCTAATTTTTATTTTATCTAATTTTATAATTTATCCTGTGCCTACTGCTATAGCAATGTTAGCAAATGAGAGAGAATGAGGGTGGCAGGAGGAGGTGGGGTTTTGGGGGGCATATATGGCCCCAATTATGTTGTTTGAGGCTATAAATCATCATAGAGGTATTTTAATATAACTGTCTACTTTTGAAATCTATTGTATAGTAGACTATCATAGAATTTTCTGGAGTTTGTTAACTGTTTTCAGAGAAAGGTAGCTCTCACTACTTCCTGGGACAGCCAGTTCACAAAATCACATAATCTTAAAAATACCCTTACTATTTTAAATTTGGACATAACACAAGAATCTGCTCTATAAGCTAAAGTACTTGATGTTGAATAATTTAAGATTTAATAAATGAAACATTATCAACTGGTTCTAGACAATTGAATGTTTGTTTTAATATAGCTATTAGTTGGGCATCTATTATATTAATCTCAGTAATTGCTGATAAATTCATTAAATTGTAGATTTGTAACAAAATTAATCATGAAAAGATTCAATATTTTCATCTAATTTTTTAAAAAATTTTTGTTAATTTTTAAATTTACCAAAATAGAGGAAATGCATGATTTAATTAACATTACAAATTAACACCCAGGTAACTACCACCTAAGTTAAGAAATTGGCATCACTGGCCCTCAGACATCTTCTCTATGTTATTCCCAATCCAGTAAGCCCCATCTTATGTGATCCTTAGTCCTTAGATATAATCCCTACATGAACTTTATGGTAGTCTTATTCAAGTATTTCTTTATAATATTATTACTTGTGTGTATATCTATAAGAAATATAATTTACCTGTTTTTTAATATTATGTAAGTAAAATCATATAGAATATATTGTATTTGTGGGAGTCATTGATGACATGTAGAGTTATAGTTTGGTCATTCTCATTGCTATATAGTATTCCGTTTCATGGACATACCACAATTTATTGATCTATTCCATTATTTATGTACATTTGAGTCACTTTCAGTGTGGGGCAATTAATATTGCAGTTGTGAGTATTCTTGAACCCATGTTCTATAAAATGTCATTGGAATGTACCTTAGGAGTGTATGCATATGGTATGCATTCAGCTTTAGTAGTTACAGTGCTGAGCAGTGTTCTAAATCACTTTACCACCTTATTCTCCTACCACTTAGTTGTATATTAGAATTCAATTTGAATCACATTTTTACCCCCACTTTGATATATCCTTCTTGCTTTAATTTTCATTTTCCTTATAATTAATGAGGTTGGGCATTTAAAAATGTTTATTAGTCATTTGGATATCACTTCTTATGAAGTACTTGTTCATATCCTTTGCTGATTTTTCAGTGGAGTTTTATTTCATTGTAGAAGTTCCTCATAGATGCTGGATATGAGTCATTAGAAAATTATTTGTATTGCAACTGTATTTTAATATTTTGTTGTGCTTTTTTACTCTTTTCATGTTATGTTATTATGAAGAAACTATTCCTAAATTAATTTTTTCCACTTTTTTTTTTTTTTTTTTTGGAACTGGGGATTGAACTCAGGGGCACTCGGTCACTGAGCCACATTCCCAGCCCTATTTTGTATTTTATTTAGAGACAGGGTCTCACTGAGTTGCTTAGTGCCTTGCCTGTGCTGAGGCTGGCTTTGAACTCGCGATCCTCCTGCCTCAGCCTCCCGAGTCACTGGGATTACAGGTGTGCGCCACTGCACCTGGCTCCTTTTTCCACATTTTTATTGGTGCATTATAGTTTTATATAATGGTGGGAATTGCTATTACATATCTGTACATGCATACAATAGAGCAACATAATTTGGCCAATCTCATTCCCTAGTATTTCCCCTTTCCCTCCCTTCCTTCCTCCTCTACTTCCTTCCTCCTCTACTTCCTTCTTTATATTCTACTGACCTCCCTTGAATTTTTATGAGATTTCCCCCTCATTATTCTTTTCCTTTATCCTCTCTAAATTCCATATATGTGAAATCTCGACCTTCTGAGTTTGACTTATTTTGCTTAACAGAATGTTCTCAAGTTTGGTCCATTCTCCTGCAAATGTCATAATTTCATTTTCCTTTATGATCGACAAAAATTCCATTGTGTATATGAACCACATTTTCTTTATTGGTTGACTTCTAGGCTGGTTCCAAAGTTTGGCTGTTGTGAATTGTGAAGCTATAAACATGGGTATACATGTATCATCATAGAATGCTGACTTTAATTCTTTAGGATAAATACTGAGGAGTGGTATAGCTGAGTCATATGGTGATTTCATTCCTAGTCTTCTGAGGAACCTCCTTAGTAATTTCCATAGTGGTTGTACTAATTTACAGATTTAACAATAGTGTAAAAGTGTTCCTTTTCTCCACATTCTCTCCAGCATTTATTATTATTTGTATTCTTGATGATTGCCATTCAGACTGGTGTGAAATGAAATCTCAGTATACTTTTTTTTTTCAGGGGGGTACCAGGATTGAACTCAGGGGTATGTGACCACTGAGCCACATCCCCAGTCCTATTTTGGATTTCATGTAGAGACAGGGTCTCATTGAGTTGTTAAGCACCTCAATTTTGCTGCGGCTGGCTTTGAACTTGCAATCCTCCTGCCTCAGCCTCCTGAGCTGCTGAGATTCCAAAAGAAATGCTTTCAGTTTTTTTCCCATTGACTGTGACATTGACTTTTGTTTTTTATAAATAGCCTTTATGATATCAAGGTAAGTTTCTTCTTTCCTAATTTCTTCAATTTTTTTTTTTAATCATGAATGGGTGCTAAATTTAGTTAAAGGTTTTCTCTGCACCTTTTGAGATGACTAAGAGATTTTTGCCCTTAATTCTATTTTTTCATAAATCAAATTTATTGATTTGCATATGTTAAATCATCTTTGTATCTCTGAGATAAAATCAACTTGGTCATGATATAAAATCTTAATACGTTGTTGAATATGATTTGTAATTTTTTATTTTTAAAATTTCTACAGATGTCATTTTGATTCACTGTACACAAATGGGGTACAACTTTTCATTGCTATGGTTGTGCATGATGTAGATTCATACCATTCATGTAATCATACATGTACACAGGGTAATGATGCCTGTCTCATTTCACCATTTTTCATACCCCGCCCCCTCCCCCTCTCATTTCCCTTTTCATAATCTAAAGTTCTTCCATTCTTCTCTCACCCCCATCTCCCCAACCTGATTATATATCATCATCCACTTTTCAGGGAAAACATTTGACAATTTTTTATTAAGAATTTTTTGAATCAAAGTTTATCAGGGGGTAATAGTTTGCAGTTTTCTTTCCTTTATGTGTCCTAAGGTGGTTTTGATATGAGTGATTCTGGCTTCATAGAATGAATTTGGAAGTGTTCCATTCCTTTATATTTCATGGAATAACTTGAGGAGCATTGGCATTAAAGGTCTGGTAGAATTTGGCTGAGAATCAATCTGGTCCAGGGTTTTTCTTTGTTGGGTGGTTTTTTATTACAACTTCTTTCTTATTGTTAGTTATTAATCTATTTAGGTTTTCTATGTTCTTTTGATTCAATTTTGGCAGGTAGTATGTGTCTAGAAATGTATCCATTTCTTCTAGGTTTTCCAATTTTTTGGAGTATAAGTTTTCAAAACAGTCCCTAATGATCCTAGGGATTTCTGTGATGTCTATTGTGATTTCTCCTTTTTCATTTCTAATTTTATTCATTTTGGTGTTATTTTTTCTTTTGGCTAGTTTGGCTAAGGGATCATCAATCTTTGTTTCATTGATCCTTTTTATTATTTCTTTATTCCCTGTTTTTAAATATTTGGCTCTGGTCTTAATTATTTCTTTCCTTCTCCTGGTTTTGGTTTGTTCTTCTTTTTCAAGGATCTTGAGATACATTGTTAGGTTATTTGGCATCTTTCTGATTTTCTTATGTAGGCACTCATAACTATAAAATTTCCTTTTAGAATTGCTTTCACAGTGTCTTAGAGATTCTATTATGTATCACTATTCTCATTTGAGTCAAAACATTTTAATTTCTCTTCTGATTTATCACCCATTAATCACTCAAAAGCATTTTTTTCAGTCTCCATGTATTTATATAGTTTCTGTTGTGTTTTTTTGGTGCAGATTTCTAATTTTACTCCATTATGATTTGATAAGATGCAAAGAATTATATCCATTTTTTTTTTTGCATTTGGTAAGAGTTGCTTTGTGGCATGAAATGTGGTCTATTTTGGAGAAGGTTCCATGAACTGTGTGAAGAAAGTATATTCAACTGTTGTTGGATGAAATGTTCTATAGACATCTCTTAAATCCATTACATTTACAATATTTTTCAAGTCCACTTGATGTGCAATATTTTTCAGGTTCTTTCAGGTCTTGGAACACATCATTTCAAGCCCTTCTGGATTTTATAGTTTGTGTTGAAAAATTAGAAGTAATTCTGATCAACCTGATGTTTTTCTCTTAAGGCCTTAAAAATTCTATTCTTGTTCTGCATGTTAGGCATTTTAATTATAATGTATCATGAAGACATTCTTTTTTTGATCTTGTCTACTTGGTGTTCTGAATGCCTCATATCTGGAAGTCCATTTCATTCTGAAGGTTTGGAAATTTTTCTGTTATTTCCCTAAAGAGGTTATCCATTCCATTAGCCTGCATCTCATAACCCTATCAATTCCAGGGCTTCTTAAAGTTGTTCTCTTAATGGTGTCCCAGAGTTCTTTTATATTCTGATCAAGGTTACTTATTTTCTTTTCTTGAATACTGTCTGAATGTTCAAGGCTGACCACTTTTTCTTCCACCTCCAAGATTCTATCTTCAGCATAGTCTATTGTATTAGAGAAACTTCCAACTGATCTATTTAACTTACTGTGTTTTTCATTTCCAAGTTTCTCTATCTCCTTGTCGAATTTCTCACTCATGCCCTGTACTGACTTCCTTAATTCATTCAGTTGTTTTTCTGTGTTCTCTTGGAATTCCCTGATCATTTTTATAATCATTTACAAAAATTCTTTACCTGGTATTTCATCCATGTCAATATCTTTGGGGTTAGTTGCTGGTGAATTATGAACCTTAGGAGGTATCCTGTTACCTTGTTTTTTAATATTTCTTGTATTCCTGTGTTGGGTTTATGCATCAGTTAGGATAGATTCTCTTCCACTTTTATGTATGAGCCTTTTTAGGCTCTTTCTTGCCAAAGTGCCCTAGAGTGATCTAGATTTAGACTCCCTCATAGGTGTGGTATACACAGCCTTTGTGTTAATTACCTCTGTTTTTGCTGTAGGAGTGGATGTTCATGAGTGGTACCTGAGAACCCACTCCTCACCATTTCTACTTGGGGACTCTCAATTGTTTGTTTGTTTTTTCTCTTCTATTCTTTGTATTAAAGTATATCTGAAGTTTCTGTGTTATTTATTTGTTTGTGGAGCAAGGTGTGCAGTCTTTTGCTACTGAGTTTAGCTCAGTAGCAGAGTCTTTACCCTGTGAACTACTCCTGTAGATTCCCAGCACTTCACAGAAAAGGGGAAACAAACAATAGCAACAACTGAAGCAAACAATATGCAGCATTAAAGTAAAAACCCAGTACCCATGATGACATCTACAACACCTATTAACACAAAAACAGGAATGGTGAGGTCAGCAATTACCAACAGTCAATGCAATAAATAATCATGAACTAGATCTGGCATTAAAGTAAACTGCAAGTGTCAATTATGTCATCTACAGCAGTAGTAACTGCAACAACATGAATGGTGGGGGCAGGAGTTATATAAATCAATTAGTTAAAAAAATTGTAAGAATAGAGTTCACCAAGAGAAAAGAAAATGTGATAAGAAGGTAGATGAGAGTTAATAATGTTCAAAATATGAACAGAGGAAATGCAGAAGAGATGCAGATGGTTATAAGGGAGGAGGAAAAAAAAACAAAGTAAGGGGAAAAAACAGAACAAGATAATTTGACTATTAGTGGGAGAAGGAAAGAGAGAAAGAGAAATAAGAGAAACAAACAAAAACAAGATGAAACCAAAATACACCCCAAACCCCAACCCTCAAAAGACAAGTCATGGAAAAATAACTACAATCTAAAGATGCTAAAAATGAGAGGGGAAAAAACAAATAAATATGTACATGTATATATGTCCACAAGTCAATGGGCACAGCAAGATGCACACACACACACACACACACGCACACGCACACTCACACCCAATCCAACCAAAACAGAACCAGAACAAAAAAGATTCTTGAGTTATATAGTCAGAGAAGGAGAGAAAGATTTTAAAACAAGAAAAGAACTGGGGGTTGTTAACCCCTTCCTCTGCTTGTGTTGCTTACTGAGCTGCCAGTTGGAGTGGCTTAAAATGGAAGCTAGTTCAAATAGCTCTCATCTTTGATTCTCATCAATGTAAGGTAGGATGGAGTGGGAAGTACTGTTGATTGGAATTTTGTCCACACAGACCAGATCAATGCACTCCTAGTGTGGGGCTGCTGAAGAATTCTATGAGGGGAGTTCCAGGTGCTGGATCTTAGATCTAATTAGGTCTTTGGGAACTTTCTTGGGTGGTATCTCCTCTGAAGAGTTTAGATCAACACACCTCTAGGGCCCAGCAGTTGCCAATCTCTGCGGGGCATTTGAATCTCAGGAGCTTCCCAAGAATTCTACTCCTGGGGCAGGGAAGCCAATCCTCCCCAGACTTCAGTGCTCAAGAGCACAGTCTTCCCAGCATAAGCCCCTGAGTGTATTCACACCCACCTGCTCAGATCCCAACCCTCTTCAGCTGTTCATCTGAGCCACTGTACTCAAAGGGAAAGTCAGTTTGGCTCCCCTTCACTTTCTGACTTAACTCCTGGCCACAGTCTTTTCTGTGCCTGTTTGACTTACACTCTGCTAGGTACACCCTACACCATAGTAGGTGCTTACCTAGGCAATATGGCAATGTCTGCTGTAGTCTCCTGGCTCCCCCAGCAGCTATAGCATGGCCATCCCAAGATGACTCCTGCCTCAGCTCTCCACTTTCTAGTTGACAAGCACAGACCACTTTTCAAAAACCAATTCATTGTACAGCTTCTGGATCGGGTAAGTTCAGGATGTTTTTCTGATCCACAGGTTTTTCCATATTAAATCTGTCCCTTGTGTTTCTGTGCTATCCCTCCCCTCTGTGGTGAACCAGTTTGGCTCCAGTGTACTCTTTCTTCTTTGTTCAATCCACCTGAATTTTTGAGTCTCTAAAACATTCTGACTGTCCAATATTGAATTTTAGGGATATTTCTTTTTCAATAACCTCACTGAGAATTAATACTTCCACTGCTTGAATCCCAAGTCATGGAGCAACTAGGAATGCAGCCTTCCTCTAATCTGCCATCTTGAATCCTCTGTCCTTAATATAATGTGGAGCAGTTTATCAATATTTTTGACATGGTAGATTTTCATTTCTCTCCATTGTCTGTCTTTTTTAAATTTTTTTTTTTTTTTTTTGCTTTTGGGGATTTAACCCAGTGATGCTTAACCACTGAGCCATATCCCTACCCCCCTTTTTTCTTTTTCTTTTTTTTTTTTTTTTTTGAGATGGGGTCTCGCTAGGTTATTTGGCCTTGCTATGTTGCTGAGGATAGCTTTGAACTTGTGATTCTCCTGCCTCAGCTTCCCAAGGCTCTGGGATTACAGGCATGTGCCACCATGCCCAGTTTACTATAATTCTTTAACTTCTTAGAATTTGGTTGTATAAGTTTTTTAGCCTTGATCTTCTTATTCAAGCCTGCCTTAGCTATTTTTGACCCTTTGCATTTTCATATATAGTTTAAAATATTCTTGTCAATTTCTACAAAAATATTGCTCTGGCTTTGATGGTGATTGTGTTGTTTCTATAGATCAATCTGGGGGGAATTGATACCTTTTAAATATGAAGCCTTGTCATTCATGAATGATTATTATCATTTACTCACTTTTGTGTTGTGTTATGGTCTTTATTATTTAGGATTTCTTTGGTTTCAGCTTCAGGTCCTACTCTCCTAGAAGCAAAGCCTGAGGCAGGGCCTTGGAACATTTGACTCACTGAGGGAGTGCCCTTGAGGAAACCCTGCCAGGGAATGAGGGTAGCTCAGGGAAGGAGAAGAGCAGAGCAAAACTGTGACCTTGGGTAGAGTCTAGCTTGAGTGACCCACATGGGGCTGTCGGCTCTGAGCCTCAGGGGTCCAATGTTTGTGCTATCCCTTGGGATGGGGAGTGGAGGAGGACCAGGAGGATGACATGACCTTTCAGGAGTGGAGACTCCTGTCAGCCAAAGAAAGACACAGCAGCTGTGAACCATTAGCACCCAACACTCACAGAGGGAATTAACTAATTTTATTAGTCTTTTCAAGGAACCAACTTGGAGTTTGTTCATTGTCGGTATTGCACACTTTCCATTTTATTAATTCTGGGCTTACATTTATTATTCCCTTTCTTATCACTTTGGCATTTTGACTAAGATCAAGTATATTATTCTCTTCCTTGTATTTTCTTTAAATTTATTTGAAAATTTCTTGAGATGGTACTTATTAATCACCTAATGATTTACTTTTAGTATGTCTTCTTTTCTTATTTATTTTCTGTGGTGCTGGGGTTGAACCCAGGGTCTCATGCATGGTAGGCAAGCACTCTGCCACTGAGCTACATCCTCAGCTCTCTTTATCTTTTGAGACAGGGTCCCACTAAGTTTCCCAGTCTGGCCTTGAACTTGTGATCCTTCCTCAGCCTCCCAAGAGGCTGGGATTACAGGCATGTGCCACAACGTTCAGGTCTTTTCTAGTTTATACATTAGAACGTACTTCACTTAAGCCACACTTCAGCTGTAATCTACAAGTTTTGAAATGTGCTTTAAGTATCATTTAGCTCAAAGTGTTTTATAATTGTGTTTTTTTCTTTGACCACATGGGCCGTTTAGAAGTGTATCTTGTAACTTCTATACATTTGGGGATAATTGTTATTATGTTTTTTATTGATTTGTTTCAACTCCATCATGATCCAAGAATGTACTCTACTGAAACGTGATTATGTCCCAACATGTGGTCAATTTTGATGTTCTCTGTGCTGAAATAGAATGTGTTCTACTGTTTCTCCTGCAGTGCTCCATTGTTGTAACTTGGGTTAGGATTATTAATCATGGTGTCCTGTTCTATATATTTACTGATTTTTTTGTGTTACCTTTTTCACTCAGAGAAGTATTAAAATATCTCCCATGAATGTGGAGTTGTTTATTTCTATCAGTTTTAGGTTTTTTTGAAGTGAGACTATTAGGTGTATCACCGAGTAGGATGGTCATTTAGGTTTTGTATCTTCCAGGTGGGATGATCCTTTTTTTATCATAAAATGTTCACCTTTTGTGATTAATGGTGCTTCTTGCACCATTACTAGTATATTTTGTTTTGATTGGTGTTTGCACGGTGTATCTTTTTCTCTTCCTCGAATTTCAACTTGACTGTTCATATATCTTGCATATCTTTGTAATATATATATTTAATGCATATCTCTTATAAGCACCATATAGTAGGATTTTTATTTCTTTTTAGGTATGATAGACTTTGTCTATTAATTATAGCTTTTAGTCTATTTACATACAATAAACAAACCCAAACCCCTAATCTTCAAAAGATAAAGTGTGGGGAACTAACTACATTCAAAAAATGCTAAAGATGAGAGGGAAAAAACCAAATAAATATGTACATGTATAAATGTCCACAAACCAATCAGCACAGCAAGAAACACAGACATAGAAACATACATGCACAATCAAACCCAAACCAAATCCAATCAAAACAACACCAAAACAAAAAGCAAAACAAAAAAGATTCTTGGGCTAAGGAGAGAGAGAGAGAGAGAGATAGAGATAGAGATAGATATTAAAATAAGTACTGTGTGGTATTGAAAAGGAGCCACAGAGGCTTTCCTAATTGTCACATACCTTCCAACTCCAGATGGATTGGAGGTGAGCAGTCTTTGGAATGAAAGGTGGTGGCCAGATGTGGATGACTTCTTGTCAAGCCGGGTGTGTTTTTTAGTAGACAGTTTGGCAGTCCCAAAGCTTTATAATAGCAGGTTTCACCATGGAGATGGTATCTTAAGAATATTTATCTGGGGGCATTACAGAAGAGAGGGGAAGGTAGGAAGGCCAATTAGGAGCCCATTGTTGTGGTCTGGGCTGGAGGGGACAGTATGACCTTTGTGTCTCTAAGGGTATCCCTGACTGGAAGGGAGTGAGAAATAATGGAGCAGATTGACTTGAGTCTGCTTTCTTCCTACTCCTTCAGAATTTGAGATGAATTGCTGAAGGGCTTCTCTTACTGAATTTTCCTCCAAGGAGTTCCCATTTCAGGAGTCAGAAAATCAGAAGACAAAGAAAAGAGAAAACAAATGAGGAAAGTAGACCCTTAGCATGGAAGAAGATAGAGAAGAAAGAGGGGGGGCTGTGTCAGGCTGTCCAGACTGCACCTGAATGTGGGTCACTGACTCAGAGATCAAGGAAAAGAGCAGGCCAGATAAATCCTGTGAAAGCAAGGAGGCTCTTGGAAGCAGCAAGCCTGAGCCCCACTGTGAATATAAATCCATATTTACTGGTGCTGACCTCCCTGTTCTCTACAATTTGGGTACCAAATTACCTAGAAGGACACAGATTACTTTTTAAAATCAGATAAAAGTTAAAAAAATCATTGTATTTAAAAAGTCACTCTTGTCTATATTACCACAAGTCATAGTGGGAGACTCTAAAAAATGACTTTGTAGCCATGGGGCAGGTTCCAATGATTTCTTTTTCTTTTTTAAAAATTATGAAGTGGTGGTTTGTGTTCATTGGCCCTGGTTTACCTATTCTGGGCTCATTTTCTTCCCTTGGCAGTGTCCAGTTTACTAAATTGCACCCCTGCCCCTTGCTACAAGTACAGTGAGAGTATGTGCAAGAGTTTGCTGGTCTTTCCTCCTTGCAAGTCTGTTTTAAGAAATTAAATCTGAAAATCAGTCACACTAAGAGGAAAATTATATATAATATTCAAAATGTACACAAGGTATATTTGCATAGTAGATCCATTCTATCTTTAACAAACATTTATTGAAAGTGTATTATATACCAGAAAATCTTTCAGGTTCTGAGGATGCCACAGGGAAAAAGAATTTCTGGTTCCTTCTATGAAGTTTATATTCTTGCTGGAGAAATAGATAGAAGACAAGTACACCATAAGGAAACATCAAATAATGAGAAGTGCTGTGAAAGCAATAAAATAATGTGATGGGGAACAAGTGGGTGGTGAGGGCCAGAGTTACAGCTAGTTAGGAAAACCTCCCTGAAGAAATGTCCTCTGAGCTGAGACCTGGTCAATTTTTCCACAGCAAAATCCAGAGGTCTCAGGCCAAGAAGTGTTGCAGTGATCACAAAGCTTTGGGACTGCCACTTTTGGGACTACCATGTTGTCTACTAAAAAAGAAAAGGAAAGGTGAGGCCCTTGGGGTGGAATCAAGATTGGCATGTTCCAGGGCAGGAGGTAGCACCTCCCTGAAGGTGGGCACTACTCTCTAAGTGACAAACACTGCTGCAAACAGGTAGCCATCAGGTGCTGCAGGGCCTCAAAGCCCAACGTGACATGTTTGATTTAACATGTGCCTTTGAAGGCTGCTAAGCAAAACAGTGATATTATCTAATTTGCCCGTTGAAGTGATCACTCTTGTATCCCTGTGGGAAATGAATTGCAGGTGAGGGAGGAAGCATGGAATCATTTGGAATTGTTGGCATACTCCAAGCAAAAGATGAAGGTGACTTGGGCTGGGAAATAGTGGAAATGAAGAGAAATGAATGGATTTGGGATATAGTGTGGAGGTGGGATTTAAAGGTGTAAGGAAGGTACTAGACTGCTCAGGACTTCCATCCTTTACTCTTTATCTTCAACTGAAGTGAATGTTTGTAGGGCATATAAACTAATTTATGTGTTGACAATCAAAATAGTGGAAAAGATTTAGCTACTGTTCTCTTTATTGGACTTTGCCATTAAAGAAGAAATTCAAGAAAAATCAAATTATGGCATTTGTATGTAGCTGGATAGAGCTGGAGAATATCATGCTAAGTGAGATAAGCCAAGCCAAAAAACCAAAGGCCAACTGTTCCCTTTGATAAGTGGATGTTGGTCTATAATGGGGTTGGGGGAATGAAGGGACTTTGGATTGTACAGAGGGGAGTGAGGGGAGAGGATGGAGTGTGGGGATGGGAAGGGCGGTATAATAAGATGGACATTATTACCCTATATACATGTATGATCACACTACTAGTGTGACTCTGCACCATGTTAAGCCATAGGAAGGAGAAATTGTGCTCCATTTGTGTACAATGTGCCAAAGTGCATTCTACTATCATGTATAACTAATTTGAACAAGTTAAAAAAATACAGGGCTGAGGTTGTGGCTCTGTGGTAGAGCACTTGCCTGGCACATGGGTTTGATCCTCAGCACCACATAAAAATAAATAAATAAATAAAATGAAGGTAGTGTGTCCATCTACAACTAAAATAAAATATTTAAAAAAATACAAAAAATACAAAAAGAAATTTAGTATTTACAGAATAATATGTTATCTTTGGAGCTCTATAGTTATTGTTAAAAATCTCTTTTAAAGTATTATAACATTTTTTCAATAGTTTACCATGTTCAAATCCTCTCAAAACCAATTATCTAGATATTGCATACTTTTGCCAGAATTTTTGACCAATCAGAATACCGTTTTCCAACTAAACTAGTAAATTATGTTAACTGATTATCTACAATGGCAGAACTTTGTAAAACTTGTTTCTTTGTTTCTTTCTGTTTTTTTCTAAATTTCTTACAAAGACATAAACTATCTTTTAAAATAATAAATTTTCTAAAAATGTTCATTATATTTAAAAAGTTGCTACTCTCTAAGGTAGTGTAGTTTGTGGTGATAAACTATAACAAATGGCACAGCTCTGGGGCAAGTATTAATATTGCTATTTTTTCTTTTTTTTAAAATAGATTTACCAGAAGCTGCCAGGATGTCTGCGTGTGCTTATGGATGCCCTGAGAAAAGACAAGATAGTCTTCCCCAGTGATGAAAAGTAAGCTATGAGGAGGAGCTCCATTGTTGCTCCATCTGTAGGATTCCAGGGTATCTAATGTGTGACTTATGGTGACAATAGGTCTAAATATTGCCCTTATTTTCTTAGAATATTGTTCTAGCATTCTTAAATGGGCACTAGGCTTTGGGTAGGGTTTCTATGCATTTTTAGTATTTGCTATTTCTCTCTTGTCTAATCAGATGTCTTCACCATTCCAGTTTTCCCTTTGAAGTCAGAGTTGTGTATTTATGGCCTATAAGATCTTTTAAAGGCCCTCTAGGGTCTAATCTAACATTCCTTAAGGGATCCCTGACTTTTAGGCCTCATTTTCCATGTAACCCAAACCCCTTAATATCTATCCCCTTAACCTGACAGCAGATCCAATGAATTTGTGAAAATTTAAGAATACTTCCAAAAAGGTGGTTGTCATTTTTTTTTCTATTTTAACACACTTAAGGAAATCTATCACGCTCAGAGGTGACATGAAGTCACTGTGGTAGGGATGGATGGGTATCAGAATTTGGGAAGGATTGAGAAGCACTGTTTGAGAAAGTCAGTGGAGTGGACATTGAGTCACTGTTTGTATCTTTTTGGATAACCAAATTAGGAGACTGACCAGGAGGCCAGTCCAAAGCTTGTTAGCTGCATGTCCATCCTCTGCTATTACAGGGAAAAGTAACTGAATTGCCACATAGAGGTCTCTGGATCTGTGGTAGTTTTTATTACTTTTGAGTTTTGAGTAATTTTCTTTTATTGCTTTTTAGTTAAAATATTCAGATTTTCAAAATAAGGTGGGAATAAGGAAAAAGACAAGGTCTTCTAATATGATACAAATTCAGTGTTTCAGTGTATTTCTTCAGTATTTCTAAAAATCACATAGAAGTAAATTAAATTAATGAAATATTCAAATTTATTAAAAAGAAACTTTCCTGGAAAAAAGTTGCCATATGAAATTTTTTAATACCTGAAGCTATTATTCTTTGGAAGGAAGGTGATTTCCTGTGTTTTCGGTCAACTTTGTATTTTGCTAAAGCTTTACCTTAGAAAAGGAGAGATCTCCACGTACAGTTCCTGAACTGAATGCTTTTCTCCCACTTGTCTCAGTGTCAAATTCCTGTCTTCTCCCCTGCTCATCTTACATGGAGAGGATGACAGAACCGTGCCTTTAGAGTGTGGAAAAAAGGTAAACTAAGAGCTCAGAGCTGACTGAAACTCACTATGCGCATTTCATTTTTTTTTTCCATCCAGCTGAACTTTGATGAGTTTTAAGGAAGATATCTGACAGTATAGGGGATTCTGCACCTCTAAACAGCCATGATGTCTGACTTTCCACAATCAGCTGCAGTGTTCATTTGGCTACTTAGCTCAAAGGCATGTTTGTGGGAAGAGCCTGGCCCCTCATCTATCATCTGTGATTCCCAAGTGGAGAGAGGATTCCAGGCTGTGTGGGAAGCTCCATGTTTGTGTTAGTCAGCTTTGTGTTTTTGTGACCAAAATATCTGACAAGAACAATTTAGAGGAGGAAAAGTTTATTCTGGCTCATTGTTTTAGAGGTCTTAGTCCAAGGTGGGTGGACTCCATTGCTCTATGAGGTAGAACACTGTGGTGGAAGGGCAAGGAGGAGGAAAGCTCCTCAGTTCCTGGAGCCAGGAAGGAGAGAGAAGGATCAAGGAGTCAGGGACTGGAGATATAATCCCTTAGAACATGCCTCCAGTGGCCTCCTTCCTTTAGTCACAACCTACCCACCTATCGTTACCACCTAGGATACTAGTGCTTTCAAATTATTGAATGGATTATTACAGTTCTCATAGTCTAATCATTTCACCTCCAAATAGTCCTGCATTGTTTAACATAAGCTTTGGGGGGATATTTCACAGTTAAACCACAAAATGTTGCCTCTACTGTAGCTCTAAAAATAGGGATGCAGTTTTTCCCTTTAAACAGACCTCTTCTGGAGTAGGTCCATAGTATTCCCTGTCCCTCTGCAGTGAGGTATGGGCAGAGGAAGGATGAGGTTCTGTCATGTTCTATATCATGTTCTAAGGAACAAAGGCTGCACAGCCTTTGTTCCTTAGCTATAGAGGCAGCCAGCTGGGGACATGGAGAGCCCTCATATCTCTGACTTAATGAGATAAACTCCCCAAGTTGGCTGTTTCTGTACCTTTTTAGGAAAATCAGAGTAGGAAGCTTATGGCTTCAAATTGTTGGCTTTTGAGTCCCTGTCTTTCTTTCTCTTTCAGCTCTATGAAATTGCACATGATGCCTATAGGCACAAAGAGAGGGTCAAGATGGTTATCTTTCCTCCTGGCTTCCATCACAACTCTCTTTATAAAAGTCCCATACTATTAAGAACTGTGAGGTAAGAACTGTTTTTCTGAATATAATTATCTTCCTGTAAAGCAATTAGGACTGCACTGGCTTATTTGGACCTAAGGAGGGAAAGTGGGGGCTGATCTACATTCTTTTTCTACAGAGATTTCCTGAGCGAGCAGTGGGCATGAGGTCATGAGCACAGCAGCCATCTTCACTGAAGACTTGGTCCAAACACCACCTATAATGTATATTTTCCTTATGTAACACTCTACCAGGATGTTTGAATCTGTTGAAACCACTGACACTTCCCCAAGTCACTTGTCAATTTAACAAGGAGAGCGTATGGGTGGCATGGAATATTCTCATTTAGCTCACCATAGTCTACTCTGAAACAGGCTGAAACCTCATCACTGTAAAGAATCAGATTTTGGTAAAATCTGGATCCCATCTAAAAATGTGTAGTCATCAGACATCCTGGGGATATCTGTGAATAAGGTGGTTGCTATGGTGGGAACATCTGTGCCTGGCCCCAAATTCATATGTCAAAACTTACTCACCAAGGATATGATATCGGGAGGTAGAGTCTTTGGAGAAGTGACTGGATCCTGAGAGCTGGTCAGTCATGAACAGGATGAGTGTCCTTATAACACAGGCCCAGAGGAGCTCTGTACCTCTTCCACCATGGGAGGACACAACAAGAAGGCCCCATTTATGAACAGAAAGTGACCCCTACCAGACACTGAATCTGCAAGCCCCTTGATTTTGGACTTCTCATCTCCAGAACTGTGAGAAATGAATATATATTACTTTTAAGTTATTCAGTTTATGACTTTTTTTTATAGCAGCCTGAATAGACTAAGACATGGTCTTTGATTTGGACTTAGCAACATTCAGAAAGGTGCTTCACTGTAGTTAAATCATTTTAATTCATTTAAATAGCACTAAAAAGTTCCAAGCAGTTTTCCAGCTTTCTGATTAGTTTTGGGAAAGTTCTAGCAGGCTACTGATCTGCTATTAAGTAATAAGTTTTGGCACTCCCAGAGCCTTTAGAAATGGAAGCTTTATTTGTAATCCTAAATTCAGCTATACATGTTCCCTTTCCATTTCCAGAGATACTTAACTATTAGCTAACAAAACAAAAAAAATCAATGAATGTTGTCAAAATGTCAAATTCAATGAGAAGCTATTTTTTTAGAGACAGGTTATGATTCAGTTTCCATTGGCTTTGTCCACCCCATTGCTAGATTCATTGGACAGGGAGATCTTTAGATCTGAAGGTTCCATGTTCCAGATGTCCCTGGCATATTCCTTAATGGTCCGGTCACTGGAGAATTTCCCCGAGGCAGCTATGTTTTTGAGTACCATCATGTTCCAGGCTTTCTGATTCTGTGAACAAGATATGCATGTACAGCCTCAGTGCCCAGCAAGCTTCATGACAAACATCAGGCCAAGCACAGTTCATGGAGAAAATGACAGGAGTAAACTGTAGTGAATTATAAACACATTCTCCCCACAGTTGACAGATAGGTATGGACTATACTTTTCTCATATTCAGAGTATATTTCTCTTAGGAACAAAAAAGAAATATTTTTCATTTTAGGAGAAACCATGAATGTGAATTCTCTAGTTGGTAATTCTTGCTACACTTAAAATGCTTTGGCATGTAAGCCACATACATTTCCCATGCTCTATTATGAAGGAGGACACCTCCCTTTCAATTAGGGGGCAGGAAGAAACTAACAGTCATTGTCTGCAAGATGCCATGTCAAGAGATTTAACATGTGGCTCACAAAATTTGAAAAACTCTACTCTAGAATGTCAGTACAAAGCAGTGAAAGTCTGTTTGACCCACTTAGCTCCTCTTGCTCTTTCTGAAGGTACCTAGCCCAGTAGGTTTACACTAAATCCCACAAACTCCATTGGGGTTCTAAAACAGAGTGAACCAAGGCACCTTAATAAAAAAATAATATTGCGATTTCATGGTTTTATGTAAAAGAATGTAAAATGTTTAATTTATAGCCTCACGATTTTGCAAAGAAACTGAAAGTTTATTGAGAGTTACTCAAAGTCGTTAACCATGTGTTATAAACCTTTAAGAGGAAGACTACATCATACCTTATGGTACTGCAAACAGTCTGAAATTAGTTCAGACTTGATAAATTAGTTCAGACTTTTGATACTTACTATGATAAGAGGTGAAACAAAGCTTCCTATCTTCCCTTTTTTCAGCTGTTGAAATGGATAGTGAATAGCTTTCCCAATTATGTAGGTCATGTTTACTAAACCTCAAGAACACAATTACTGTTAAGAGTGGAAAACTGCAATTTGCACTAATAAACAAGCAAGATGGAATCAAATGCTGGGCTTCTAGACTGGCATCCTTTGGGACTGGGCCACAAATTTAACAGAGGAGATCCACTGTGTAAAACTGACACTGACATTTGTCCCTTTGTTCTTATTTTCCTTTCCTGCTCTGTTCTACTTACATTTCCCTTTCTCTGTCTTTGAGTTCCTGAGGGCTATATGTGGCTGCTGTCTCCAAAGTTTAAGCAGCAGGTAGTGAGCCACTTAGCTAGCTCAAAGCTGTTAGCCTGAACTTCTCTGATCGGTACCCTGTTGTGGGATGGGTGTGGCTCAAACCGGAAGATAAGGGCAGAAAGCAGCACAGGCCTGGAATGATCCTGTTTGAAAGCCCCAATGGGACATCCAGGATGACTAGGAACGACCTTTCTGATACCTATCATGGGAAAGGTGTAGAAAGCAATGTTAGTGGTGCCCTCCCAGGAGTCTTGGCACAAAGCCACCTCTTCCTGCATCCATTCCTCTGGGACCTGAAATTCACTAAGTCTCTCCATCAGATGTGACCAACCTTGCCACATCTTTACAAAATGTACCTAGAGGGCTATTTGATAAAGAAGTGTCACTTTGCATGTAAGGATTATTCATATGACTCTAGCCTTTAATTTTTTTCAGTATAGTCTTTTTTTAAAACATAAAACATAAAACATAAAACCTGTCCTCTTATGCATTTTTATTCCATTTCTATAGCCCCACTCTAGTAGTTGAGGAGAGCTACTTATTTTGCAATTTTCAAAGAATAAGGGGTTGGTTCTTATTTCAATAAGCTAAGGATCAACCTTAGAAATATCTTGGTGGGTTTTCCAAATATTAATGGTAGATACCACACACTGCTGGGTCAGAATCTCTGGTGGGGTGGTAGGGGTGGGAGTGTGGGGGCCACAAATCTGTACTTTGAAACAGCTGCCTTGGTGATTGTGATGTGCATGCACCCCTGGTGAAGAATCCTGCTCAAGGCGAGGCGAGACCTTCACTTGTCCATGCTATGCTCCCAGTGCCCAGCACAGTGCCTGTCATGGAGACCCCAAGTGCTTCCCTGATGCTCTATTTCCTGAGCTTCTAGAATGTGCCTGCTCCATGCTGCTATTTGCTCAGTAAATGTGATTTTTTTCTTGGATATTAAAAATTTATAATTACTACTGAAGTCTTGAATCCCAATCTCTGCCTAAACTTACAAAAAGTCAAGTTTTGATCTGAACAACCTAAACAGTTACCACATTTCATTTTTCTCTTATGGTGCTTCATACATGCTAGGCATATACTCTACCATTGAGGCATACCCTAAAACCTGCCATTTTTTGGATTGATATTTATATTTAATGAAACAAAAAGTTTAATGAACCACAGTAAACTGGGTTCTTTTACAAATCTTCACAATTTACTCACCATGTACAGCTGGCTGACTTTTTCTTGACATTTGACATAGGCTTCATAATCTGCAAAGACTTTAAATCTGTTTTTTTGTGTGTGGGTAGAAGGAAAAAATTGAAACAACAGAAGCTTCATTAAGAGATGCAAGCTAAAATTCCACTTAAAATTCCCTTTTGCTTAATGTCAGGTGTGGCTGGTTTACCAAGCCCATATTTCTGTTGATAAGAATGTCTGCCAGCCCTCAACCTTCCTATGGTTCTTCCCACGTGTAAATGTATCATCATATGTATGCATTAGAAAGTTGAATATATCAGTGGAAGAAGCAAAAAAAAAAAAAAATGCCAGGTTTGAGGGTCTTATTCTCAAACCTTACTGGCAACATTGGTAGAGAACCCCCATCCCCACCCAAGCTTAGCTAGCTGATCAGATCACAGACCTAAGCTAATCTACATGAGTGGGTTAATGTTAAAGATGTTCTCTTCCTATTTCATAGCCCAAATTATACCATCTTTTTATAGGAACTTACCTGTCATGATAAAATAGCATGTTGATGATATCTTTGAAGAGGTCAGGTTGCTTGGGAGAAAAGAAGCCATTATCAATTTGATCAATGGCCAGCTGTAGCTCTGGAAGTGCCTCATAGTATTCTTTTGCCTCGTATCTGTGGGGGAAGGATGGGTGGTGATGACAAAAAAAACTCAGTTAGTGTGTGCTGTTAACACATTACCAGACACTGTGATAGCTATAGAAATGCATTCATTGTGGCATATTTGAAACCCATCATTCTGATTAACATGTGCCAATAGAATTTTTAATCAAAAATTCATTTAGATATATTAACATTTACAGAAGTCATCATAGATTTCAACATGGATACAAATAATTTCTTTTACTAGATTCTGAAGTTTTTTTCCCTTCTAAATTTGATTCAGTCCTGTAACCAAAGATACAAAGAACAGTAGATAATGAAAATTCTAGTCACAGAGCAATAGGCTAATCTGGTAGAATCTGGCAAGGTTCACTTGAAAACAGACTTTATGACTCTAAACAAGCATTGTTTTACAGGAACCAGTTGCTTTTTGGACTTACAGATTCTTAAAATTTGTTGCTACTGAGTGAAATTTACTTCTGAGTCAGGAAATATATTCAACACCTCCGAATTTTGTGTTCCCCAGAGTTCCTTTGGGCATTCCTACTCATTTTTTACTTGTACTCAGGTTGAAAACATACTTAGATATTACGTGAAAACAAATATTCCTGAGTAATTTTATATATTCCTATCTATTCCCTACCATGTTTTGTTTCATCTCTTTGAGATCTTAAGGAAGTACTAGATTGTGATTTAAATTTTAGGTAAAAACTTCCAACTAGATACTAGTTCATCTCTCAGTCAAAGCTAAAAATCACAATGCAAATTAAAACTACACTGAGATTCTATCTCACTCAGAATGGCAATCATCAAGAATATGAGCAACAATAAATGTAGGTGAGGATGTGGGCAAAAAGGTACACTCATAATATTCTGGTGGACTGAAAATTGGTGCAACCACTATGGAAAGTAGTATGGAGATTCCTCAGAAATCTTGGAATGGAACCATCATTTGACCCAGTTTTACCACTCCAAAGAACTTAACATCTGTATACTATAGTGACACAGCCACATCAATGTTTATAGCAGCTCAATTCACAATAGCTAAGCTATGTAACCAACCTAGGTGCCCTTCAACAGATGAACTGATAAAGAAAATGTGGTACATTTACACAATGGAATTTTAATCAAGCCATAGAGAAGAATGAAATTATGGCCTTTGTGGTAAATTGTTGGAAATGGAGACTATCATGTTAAGTGAAATAAGCCAATCCCAAAAAACTAAAGGCCAAATGTTCCCTATGACATTGGACTCTGATTCACAAAAGGCAGGGATGGGGAGGCTGGGGGGAGTGGAGGTTCACTGAATTAGATAGTGGGGAGTGCAGGGAAGGGAGGTGGGATGGACATGGGAAAGACAGTAGAATGACTCAGACATAAATTTCCTATGTTCATATATGAATGCATGACCAGTGTAACTCTATGTCATGTACAACCACAAAAATGGGAAATCTTACTCTACATATGTATGATATGTCAAAATACATTCTACTGTCATGTATAACTAAAAAGAAAAAATAAAAATTTTTTTAAAAGTTAAAAATCACAGATAGAGACACTCATTGAAGCTGCAATGGCTGGTAACAAGCAGAAACTTCTTCATGTACTTGTGCCTAAGCTTCCTTTATTTTTATCTTCTGGATTTTACACTAATCTGTGGCCAAGAGGCTCTCTTGACTCCTCAGGGGAGATGTTCTGTTGCCTCATCACATGTGACCCAGCCTCAGTGGGATATGTGCATAGGTAGGAAGCCCTCTGAGATCACACACCCTCCTGGGCATCACCTGCCCAACAAAGAGGAGCTGCTCTCTCACCCTTTCTTGTCCAGAGCAGCCACATCATCTACCCTCATGCCAAAGATGAACAGGTTCTCTTCCCCAGCTTCCTCTGCCATTTCCACATTGGCCCCATCCATAGTTCCAATGGTCAGGGCACCATTCAGCATGAACTTCATATTGCCTGTCCCTGACGCTTCAGTGCCTGCAGTGGAAATCTGCTCTGACAGATCTGTGGCTGGAATGACTGTAAGGAAGACACATTAATATTGGTGATTCTCTTTCTCTAGATCTTCCTGTATTTGAGCATTTATCTAGCTGGCCTGTTTTGATGATTCATATATGCCCATCAGGATAAACATTCAAGTGGAGTAGAAGCAGAGTTGCTCTTTCTCCTTGATGCCGGCAAACATTTCCTTTTCCCTTAATTTTTTATGGCCACATTATAATTATCCATGATTGTGGGATTCATTGTCACATATCTGTATATGTACTTTTGTCCATTTGTGATGTGTTATACAAGTATGTGATTATACTACTATTTCTTGGTCTAAAAAGTTTAAAGAGTATCTATAGACTGTTGAGCTATAAATGTTGACATTACATTTATCTTTTCCCCTTTCATCCCAATATTTGTTATAGTTTTATTTTTATTTCTTCTGCTTTAAAAAATATATTGAAACCTCCCCTTTCCTAGTCCATAAAATGCAGAGGTCTCTAGACTCCTCTTTTGCAAGGTGAGGTTGGGTTGCTGCTCTCTTTTTATTTCTCACCTCCCTCCTCCCACTCTCACTATCACTTGCAATTGAGGTGTGCCTGGGGCTAGACATCAAGACTCTGTCAACTCACCCTTATTTACACACAAATTAGAGCTGCCTGAATCCTATACCCACTCTTACTACAAAGGTCAGGGCCAATTCTCTGCTTTACTGTGAGATTATTTGTGGATTTATATTTATTTGCATCCCTAGGAACCCTTTTCTCTTTAGGCAGAGAGCCTTAAACAATTATCTCAAGGCACCCACAAACAGAACAAAAAGAAAAAGCTGCCTTTCTTTTTAATTTGGGAAGTAAGTGAATACACAGTTGGCATGTGTGTATTGTTGGTGCTTTGCCAGCATGTGATGCAAATAAGCAAAGGTCCCAGAGGCAGAAAAAGGGACAGTGGCTTCCTGCCATCCTGTCCCCACGTGGGAACATCGTGTTTGATCCTAGAGTGCGCATCTGAAGCACATCTAAGCCTCGTGCTTTGGCAGCCTGATGTTTGCCCTCCTCCCCTGTTGTGACAGGAACAAGTGACAGCCCTTCTTCTCATGCAGTGTCCAGAGGAATAGCTGAAGGTTGGGTAGTTTGTGTTCTCTTGCAAAACTGGGACTGGAAAGTTTTGAAAACTTTCAAAATTCCATTTGTACACCAGCCTCTGCACCATGCCAGGACTTCAGAGCAGTTTCCACCTGCACCCAGCTTTCACCAGCTGGGAGGAAAATGCATTTGCGCATGTAATCCTGTGATACTGACCCTGGAGACATCAATCTTATTGTTACTTGGGTCACCTTAATCCCTCCTCCCTAGTTTTTCTTAAGATTGACACCTTCTATGCTAAGTTACTAGCTCCCTGAGGCCAACTACCCCATTTTGGTATTAAGCACTTCCTACAATTTGCCCTGCCCCCATGGTTTGCAATAAAGGCAATACCTTTTTCAGCAAGAGATACTCTATAGTTCTCCAAAAAGATGACTTTCAACTTGCTTCCAACCACGGGGTCATTGTTCACCACCTCTGCCACTGAGGTGATCAGCTTTATGATCATTTTGGCCATGTGATATCCTGGTGCAGCCTTAGGGAGGAATGGCAAACACATTGACAGAAGGCATAGCTGATGAAATGGAGAACTAGCAAGAGATAAGTACCCTCAGGTCCCCATGGAGTGGAGTCAGCTTACTTTGCCACCAATTATAACTGTCCTTGGCACAAATAACTTCTTAGGGTCTTTCTTAATGCCTGAAAAAAGATGGAGAAGTGAATGGAATGGAAAACAGATGCTTGCAGAGGGGGTAAGAACTACCCCAGACTGCTGCTTCTGCTTTCATGGGGCTCCTTGGTGGCTACAGGGCAGACTCACGGTTGTACATGGTGATCACATGCAAACAGTTCAAGAGCTGCCGTTTGTATTCATGAATCCTCTTCACCTGGACGTCAAACATGGAGGATGGGTTGATCTTCACTTTGTATTCCTTCTCCAGGAACTGAGAGAACTTCAGCTTATTCTCCTGTTGAGACAGTGCATGGGGCAGAGCCCTTCTGACTTAGAAGCTCTGGGTGTCTTTAAAACCTGGAGTGTACACCCTTGAAGCCAGGGCCAGGGCAGTGACCCACCCTGGAACCTTACCTGCTTCACCTTGGCTATTTCCCGGAGGAAGACATCATCGCCCAGGAAGTCATGCAGTTTCGTCAGCTGGCTCAAGTCTTTCACGTAGTCTTCCCCAATTTTCTTTCAGTGTAAAGGAGGATGTGACTTTAATTCAGGGATGATAATCAAGCCCCAATGAGCAGCTTCTCTTAGTATGTGATGAGGGGCTCTCACTCACTATAAGAGTATAGTTCCTGGACCACACAGTTCATAGAATGGTTCATAGAAATTCTCCATGGGAAGAATACTTTTGCTAGTATCTTAAATTAGTCACAGTGCTATTGAAGTGTTAAAAAATAGGACATCTACTTACAAAGGTGACCAAGAACCCAGGTTCTGCTAGTTATTTACATGCTCTTTGTTATCCTCTCTTGCTAACAGGGATACTGTCTTCCATCTGTGTGTCATGCTGTTAGTCATGATGAGCTACATAATTTGCGGGGCACGCTGCTGAAGTCAGCCCTGCTGAAGACTGTGTTTGTGAATTTTAAGTGCACTCATATGCCTCTCACTTTCCAGCCAGACCTCCTGTCATCTCAGCTCTTCCCATTACCTCTGCTATTAGGTCTGCCAGCCCTGGGTTGCAGAGTAAGAGCCAGCGCCTTGGAGTGATCCCATTGGTTTTATTCTGAAACTTCTCTGGTTCTAGATCACTGAAGTCCTTGAATCTGGAGATGGAAGAGACAGATCACTGAGTTTGGCTGCAACAGCAGAGTTCTGCGTGCTGCATAAAGCTCAGAATCATATTTAAGAAGCCAAGTGTAGGCTTAGAAAGATTACATAAAGGTGAAGGGAGGGGCTGGTAGCAGCTATGGCTGTCATCCTAAATAGAAACTCATTTGCAATTCAAAACAATTACAAGAAAAGTTCCAAATCTAGTCACCTCCATCTGACTTCCTGGCATTGACATATATACCAGGATACTTTTTGTTGCTTTTGGTTTTTTGCTCCTAAGTCTAGAATTAGGAAGAAGAGGAAAGCAATTTTTTCTTCTCTGTCTCTCTCTTTCCTTTCCTTTTTAAAAAGAAGGGTTCTTTGTATAGAAGAAAGTACTTTTAAACATTTTAAGAGGGCCTTTCCTCATCTGGAAATACATGCTTGCATTTATTAGCATCATTCCATGCACGTCCGCATTAGACCTGCTGCCATGGTAACGGAGGCTCACACTTTTGTCTTCACAATGTCTGAGTGGATCTTAGCCACACCGTTCACAGCATGGCAGCCCACGATGCAGAGATGGGCCATGTTGATCCTTTTGCCTCCTTCCTCTTCTATCAGGGACATCCTTCTCAGACGGTCCATATCTTTAGGAAACAAAGCCACGATTCTCTAGCCAAAGGAAGAGAAAGATCTTGCTGGTCATTCAGGTTTAAGCCACATTGGGCTGTTACTCACTTCCCAAGCAAAATCTTTGATGCAATGAATATAAAACTTCACTCCCATAGAGAGGAGTTGAGATAGCCCTAGAATGATACCATCCTTCCCTCCATTCTAGCACTTTGAGGATGTCCTAAACAGAGTTCCACTTGGACTTGAGTACTTTTGATGTATCATCAATGACTGAAAGGTGTTTATGCTTCAAGTTTGGGAAAGGAAAACACTGTAGCCACCCTTAACATCTTAAGACCTCATTCTGATAAGAGGTTGGAATCTCTGGAAATGACTTACGTCCAAGTGTTTCTGATTTATCTCATAAATGATTTGCAAATGTCGAGGAAGCAACCTCTCCACCAGCTCCACTGGCCAGCGCTCCAGGGCTTCTGGGAGCACGGTGTGGTTGGTGTAGGCGAAAGTCTTCTGGGTGATGTCCCATGCCTGTGGGGAGAGGAGGGTCAGCTGTTTCCCCTGCTCTGTGGGGGCACACCCCACCTCTGAGGGCCAAGCCCTCCTCAGCTCCTACCTGCCTGCAACAGGACAGCTCTGAGCGTCAGACACTAGGCTGCTGAATGGTCCAGATAATGGGTGCATGTTTTGGGGGGCAGGGGGAAAAACTTTATGTAAAACTGATAAAACTCAATATAACATTCTGATAAATCTTCACTACTGTTTTTACATATCTTTTAAAATTAAATACACAAAGGTTGAAGAGTAAGAACTAAAGAAACACTCTCAGCAGACACAAATTTTTCTACTTAAAATGCTGACTTTCAAAGCTATGGGGATACTTTCAATTAGCTATCTTCTGAGGTTAGAGCCTTTAATTTCAAATCCTCTTAGACACGAATGTGACAAACACAACATACTCCTTATTATAGCTACTGATCTGCCTCCCACTAGGCATTTATTGATTTTCTAGTCTTATTCCCTGTGAAGCACTAAGGATGGAGTCGTGTTTGCATCAGGGCAAAATATACCCTAACTATTGGAAGTTAGCAATAGTAACTTATTTTGAAAAACTGAAAAGAGAGCTTTTTTGGTAGTCCTTCAGCCACAGATATTCTAGTTAATAAAGGAAAAAAAAAAAAAAAAAAAAAAAAAAAGCCAAGCTGTGCAGACCTTAGACCAGGGCAATTTTTCAATATCCACAAAAATCCTCATCAACTCAGGAATGGCAAGTGCAGGGTGAGTGTCATTCAGCTGGATGGCCACCTGGGTGGGAAAAAGACATCAAGGTGAAGATGACTGATGCCTTATTCTCACATGTCTGGGGAAAGCACTTAAACAAAATGCCCAAATCCTAGGAAATACCAGAAGTATCTTATTCCCACCCAACTTTTTAGCAGTGAGAGAGAAGAGCGAATCTGCTGGAAATCCTGGTCCCTAGCCTACCCTGTCTGCATCCACATACTGAATACTTGCCTGATCTGGAAAAGCATCGAAAATAGTTCCTGCACTGTCAGTGGAGCCAAACTTGGAGGCTTTGAAGCGTCGAATGACATCTTGCAAAGTTGCAGCCACCACAAAATATTCCTGCTTCAGTCTTAGCTCCTTCCCTTCAAAAAACTTTAAGCCAGAGAGATTGAATGAAAGTGGTGCACACTGTAGGGGTGACTAAAATGTGATCAGAGTCTCCTGCCTAGGGCATGTCAAAGTCAAAGCCCTCTGGACAGCTGGTGAAAGATGGCAGGTTGAGTGCCACAGCATTAGCCTTTGCTCTTCCTTGAAATCCAGCAAAGGAATTTAACAAAGGTATTCAGACAAAGGATAAAGAGACTGAGAGAAACAACAGCAAAGACTTTTTAGACATTAAAAAACAGTTGAGTGGTAATTGAGACAAAGACTCAAGAAAGCCCAACTCTGACCTGGTAGTGGAAGAGTCATAAAACAACTCAATTTACACATCAGAGCCCTCCCCAAAGTCCAGGAATTGGCAGCACCCAGTGTCTTGGAAAGTAGGGGTGAAGTTGGGAGTAAAGGTTAGTTGAAAGTCTAAGGAACAGCTAGCCTCAGACCTTATCTCCCATTCCTGCAGTTGGGCAACTTCCTTCCCCAGCTCAGGCAGAAGCTGGATTTGTATTCTCTGGAGGTGCTAAGACCGGGGTCTCTGGACTGGGGCAACAGGTGGAGCTGAAGGCAGGGGTCCCAGCCATCTCATACTAACAATGTGGAGAGACGTGTCAAGTTTATGTACTGAGTACTGAGACTCTCAGCCTTCTTTCCACCAAACTTCACAACACAGGCAGCCAAGATTAGTTCCACAAGATATTAATTACTAATGTTAATTAATCAGATCAGAACTACATTGTACTTCTCAACCAAAAGGAAAACTAGAAGGAAATTAACTAACAAACATGGAAACCTGAGAGTGTTTTAGTATCCAGGCAAACTGTGAATGTGAAGGCAGAGTGAAGATGTTTTCTAATAGACAAGGTGTCAAAAAAATTGGCTTCATCCACATCTTCTCCCAGGAGGTGCTGGGAGTATATGTGTACCAGAAAAAAAGTCGGGGGGAGTAAACCAAGAAAGAGAACGACAGGGCCTACAGGAAATAAAGATCTTAGTAGGTGAATACAGGGGTACTCAAAACGATGGGGAAGGATACCAAAATGGCAGTGGAACTGCAACCCAGGGACACTGGACAGTGGGTAGGGGTATACCTACTGTGTTTGAACATATCGAGAGGAAATTAAAAAACAAACAAACAAACTGGGGTGGGGTATGCGATAATAGGGAAAAGAACTCATAAAACCAGGTAAGCAAACAAAGCAAGATTAGTAACTAAAAAAAAAAAAAAAAGAAAAAAGAAAAAAAAGAAAGAAACCTTTAAAGAAAAAATCCTTATATGAGGAGAGTTCTCTGCACAGACAGCTGCCGGCTGTATTTGTAGAGTCAGAGTAGTGTGAGCTCTAAAGAGTGCATGGAAATTACCGTGAACTTGTGTTGAGAGAACTGGGATGGGAACTCTGTGTGTGGTGGAAGTGTGTATGTGAGAATGTGAGATCTGTTCTCATCCTTCAGAGTAGGGAGTTGATAAACATTTATAAAAATGGGGAAAAAATCACAGTGGAAATAACTATCTGTTCCTCAGAAATATGGAAGTAAGAACCTGAAAAATCACCTAAAAGCAAAGGGATGTAGTTGCTTCTGGGAAGTGAGAAATGGGAGGCTACAATTTTACAATAAGCCTCATAGAACTGTTCTCCTTTGTAACTTTGACAAAACTTAAAAGACATTAAGAGACAACGGGAATTTACAGGTGGTGGAATTAGGAATCTTTTTTTTTTCTTTTTTTAACTTTCTTCTTGGTACGTTTTTATATTCTTACATTTCTTGTCACATTATAATGAAATACAATGTGACAATTTTTAAAAATTTTACATTAAGATATATGCACAGTACTTTGTGAATGTGGGTAATCTGGTAATTCTTCATTTGAACTCTGAAAGATGAGTAGGAATTTGTCAGATGAACACAGAGGGTCAGAGCATTCCCTGCAGGCAGAGGAAACCAGTGCACACCCCCAAGGTGGGAAAGAAGAAGGTAAACAGTCCTGGACAGCTGGGGCCTCGCTGTCAGGGCAGGATCTCGGGAGGAGTCACAGGACTGGCAACCACACCAGTGAAGAACTTGGGCCACACACCTAAGACTCTGTACTTCTCTCATACCTGATCAGAAGCCTTTCAAGGGTTTTAAGCTGGGGACAAATATCTCATTACTGGCAGAATGAGGACAGGAGTACTCACTCTGGAAGAGAGACTAAAGAATGGACTAGGGATACTTCCAGGATGAGGAGAGGGAATGAATTTTTTCTTGTATCATAGTTCAAAAATGATTTTATCAACCCATTCCGAAAAACAAAACAACACAATCCTTTACCCAAGAACTCAACTTTTTACTCCACATTAACTTCGTATATGTTGTCAATTACTGCAGATAATCATTTCCAAGTGAAGTCAGGTTTGCTCCTTACTAGAGGAGGAGGAGGGGTTTGAAGCCCCTTTTGGTTGCACAGTTCTGCAGGCCTGGGTTTGGGAGGCAGTATGGTCCTGCACTTGGAAGCATTCTTATTTTGATAGTGAAACAGAGCAACCTTTTCTTTTGGATTAGAGATTTATCTGAAATGTATTGAAGTTCCAGTGTTTTCCCCAAAGGAAAAATAACACACAATCAGGTTCCTGAAAACGCTGCAGCAAACCTATACAGCCTTCCTCCCTCCTTAGAGACTGTGGTTCATCACCGGAAGATACCTGGTCTGAGGAGGTTTACATCCATGTCCCCAAGAACCCTGCTTTCCACCATGTTTGTGAAGCAGAGTGCTAATCTGCTTGCATCTGAGATTATATTAAGAAAGAATCGTTATAGCTTCAAGGAAATGATTTTTTCTCATATAGAATTTCAAGTTACATATGTTTGAACCAATTAAGAATTTATAGCAGTCATCTGAGATCCAGTTCCATGCTTTTTTTAAAACTAAGTTATTTTTAGAATAAAATTGGAATAATCACTTGTAAGAAAAAGTTTAAAGACATGAGTAAGTGCCAAAAGAAGCAGGTGTTTTTTTCATGAGTCTGTTCCCAGGATCATGACCCCACAAAGCTGGGGGATAGAAGGCCAGGAAAAGCCTTATCAGTGAGGGAAGAGACCAGGCAGAAAATCTTCAGGATTTCTAACTTTGCAGATAAATTTTCTGTCTGGAAAGGAAGTAGTGCTTCATTGGCATGTCACCTTTTTTTATATTGAGGTTCTATTTTGAAATGCATCTATGAAACTCCCCAATTAGAGAAGGGGTCATAAATCAAGGACAAAAATACTAATTCTGTTTTTATGAATTCTATGAATTTGTTTCCCTTACTTGGATAGGAGGGGAAAGTTAGGCATTTCAGGAACAGACTTGGAGCCCATTCTGCATTTAAAGAAAAAAAACTAAATATTGCATATGTATTTTATAAGGTTACTAAATAGGCTCTTTGGTAGCCAATGGATCACTCACATTATCATTGGGATAGAGCACCCGGGAGATGTTCTCAGCCAAGTTTCGGTCCAGTACAGCCTGAATGTAGTCTCCAACATTAACTGAGGGGAATGTCAGAAAAACAATAAATAGACACGCCAGGTGTGAGCTCAGTTGATGTCATGCCATGTGTGATTTCTTAGACTCCAAAAGCATCTCAGCAACCCTTCATGCTGGGCTTCACATGTGGTCTGAGGGCCAGACTGAAGAATTGTTTTAAAAATGTCCCTCCCCACTTCCTCCAAAAAACATTTGCTTAGTCACTGAAGACTTCAGATCAGAAACTCAAAGCTTTTTTCTCAAGCTCAATTTGGTTCTGACTAGCAATCAAAAAGAGTAAACACGTGCACAAAGAAACCATACTCACAGTCTCTGAGGTTGAAGTCATTTGGTGCTCTGGCTGACCAGAGGCGCATGGTGTTAACGGTGTTATTCATATATCCAGGCACAGGGGTGTCATAAGGCAGAGCCAGGACCACCTGTGGGAATGAAGAGAAGCCTGTTGCTTTAGTTGGGTTTTATCATTTTCTTCAAGTATCTGAAGAATGGTCAGTGATAAATCTTTTTAAGCTTGAGACCATTTTTTATTAAACAAGTGTTTCAAGTGATGTTCCATTGATTGGGTGGGGCAGTCCAGTAGTTAATAGGAGTTACATCAGCAAGTATGAAGATGGCAAAGCACAAACCACCACTGGGGGCGCCATTGTTCAGTGATGGTGCAATAGTCAAAT
The DNA here is from genome assembly GCA_020662805.1 of Glaucomys volans. Taxonomy (NCBI): domain Eukaryota; kingdom Metazoa; phylum Chordata; class Mammalia; order Rodentia; family Sciuridae; genus Glaucomys; species Glaucomys volans. Next base: position 217,174 of record JAJEJO010000213.1, read on the forward strand.
CTATGGCTGGAAAAATGCCTGCCCAAGGAGTAAATGCATTTGAATTGATACCAGCATTACTTTTTTAGAAGTGATCTGTCAGAATAACACAGTACAGTTTGCATATTGCACTGGATGGGGTAATAGAGATCCTGTGATTCCTCCCCAACTGGAACATCCAGGTGGGTGGTCTTTTGTGACCTTTTTGTGTTGATGTCCCATGTGCCCTTGCCCAGATACAGATGCAGGAGAATGCTATCTGTGGTATTAGTATTAGAAAAGATGTATCTTTCATATTCCTGATCAAGCTATTGCTCAATACTAAATAAACATGCAAGCAAAATGACAAATGTGAATTTGTACCCACCCAAAGGTAACAATTAGGATAAATTTTGTGTAAGTTACTCAATGATCTGATTGCAAACATGGTGAAAATCAGTGGAACAGGCAATTCATGAAGACAGAACATCACATATGATATTTAAAATGTTATGCTACATTTTTGAAGTTACATATAGAAGAGTTATTTTAGTGATTCCTTCAGCAATCTGCCAAGTCAGGTGATAATTAGCTGAGTTGGGTCTAAGATGCAAGCTTTGGAAAAATCTAACTCAATCTTTGTGACAGTCGTGGAAATAGAGAAGAACAGGAAAATGAACCATGCTTCACAGTGCATTTAAAATTTTTGTGAGAAATGATTCATTTCCGTTCCCTGCCTTGTCAGAGTCAAGCTCTGGAAGGAGAATGACAGGATAATTGAATTGGAGGATGCTAGATATCATTTGGTGCAACCCACTCATTTTGGACATGAGGAGACTAAAGCTGAGAGAGAAACTACTTACCCAAGGTCACAATCAGCGGCAGGGTTGCAACATAAACACACATTTTTAAAATATTGCCTATTGAATTATGAATGAATGAAGCATTATGACCCATATCAATCACATATATTTAGTCATGCTTTCATTATCACTATGGCTTCAAAGTAATAAATCACCCTTATTCGAATATCATCCACTAAAAAACAAAGGTCTCAGGGGGATGTTTAAAGAAAGTTGTGATCAATCAGGAAAAGTCATTCACAGAGAAGGACTGAGTCTGGGTTCAGATGGGATTGGTATTTCTGACTCTTTTGAAATACACCACTCGAATCTCTTTTCAGACAATGTCAGTGAGAACCTGCCCTCTAAGAGCTCACACCAAAGCTGTGTGCTTTGTCCAGGAAGCTCCACATGGCTGTAACATGAGTGCTATGACTCTTCTAGGGGACAATTTTTGATTCCAGGCCTCATTGGCCTGGCCACTTGCTCAGAGTGGCACTGCAATCTGAAGCTCTCCCTGAGAATCCTGCTTCCTGCTTCTCTTTCACAGCTCTGTCTGAAGACTTTCCATCTCATCTTGCTCCTTCCCCATCTACCTTTCACAGGCTTTCCTCCAATGCATCACTTGCACTTCTAATTCTCTCTAGTCTCTGCTTCCCAGGGGACCCAAACACACACAAGATGAAAATGAATAGCTCAGTTTCCTGGAAGCCATCCCAAGCATGCAGAGTGTGTCTGGCCTCATGCTCTCTGACCTCACTGGCTACAACCATGGGGCTGAACGGGTGATGGCTGTTATCCATGAAGTCCTGCACAACTTGGCTCAGCTCACATGTTTTACCTCTGCTCCATAACCTTGCTCTTATGGGCACAGAAACACACTCTCTCATTGAATTTTGGGATACCTTACAAAAACATCTAAAGTTGCTTTGTAAATACAAATTGTCTCAGCAGTAGGACTCACAGTGTAAATAGAATGCTCCCATGATTTGTGTGTAAACCATAGATTTTGACAGAAGCCACTGGTGAAGTTTTAGGCACCAAATTCCATAACATACTTGCTAGTATAATTTTAGAAACTTGTGTGAAATCTTTGGGTGGATTAATTACTGATTTGTTTGCACTTTTCTTCACGATATTCGTAACCAATTGCAACTTAGATTTTGGTCTGTTTAACTGAAGTGAAAAACAAAAAAGAAGAAAATAGGAACTTGCCTTCAATAACAGCATTAGTTTACTACCTATGCCATTATACTTTCTATTTTTAGCTCCCAATGTGTCATTTTATATGCTAAGTAAATTCATATTCAGACAGGAAACTTTTTTTTCAAAAGTCTTATTTTTTCTGAGTTATGAACAGCTGTATAAGAATTAGCAAAATAAATCATATTCTTTTTTAAAAATCAACTACATAACATGGATATTAGCTCTCTTAAGGTAAAATAAAGCATTTTCTCATGGAAAATAAACCATAAATCAACCAAATTTAGCATTACGATATTGACTTTGACTCCCATATGTAAGGGTACCATTTTGTTGGGTTTTACCATTTTCTTCAAGTGTTTGAATAATGGTCAGTGATAAATCTTTTAAAGCCTGAGACCATTTTTTATTAAACAAATGTTTCAAGTGATGTTCCATTGATTGGGTGGGGCAGTCCAGTAGTTAATAGGAGTTACATCAGCAAGTATGAAGATGGCAAAGCACAAACCACCACTGGGGGCGCCATTGTTCAGTGATGGTGCAAAAGGCAAATCTATGGCAGGAAAAATGCCTGCCCAAGGAGTAAATGCATTTGAATTGATACCAGCATTACTTTCTAGAAGTGATCTGTCACAGAATAACAGTACAGTTTGCATATTCCACATTGTTTTTCTGACTTTATAATGAACAAGAATTTTGGTAATCTTTTGAATAAACCCTGCAGTATTAAAATATTGATCTTGGTGAAGTCGTAAATAAATGTATGTATGGCAGTGGGATGAGGAATGGCATTTAAATTTATTCTACTTTGGCATCAACAACTTCATGTAAAACTGGAGAGCTATGCATGCTGGATATGACAGAACTGATTAATTTCTGATAAAGCTGAATACAAAATGACCTTGCTAAGTCACTTGACCTTGGAAAAGTTTCTTTACTTTTAGTGTCACTTCCCTTGTCTCCAAAATGAATAGGTAACACTAAAAGAAATAACAGATTTATTTATAAAAATGTACTCTATCATTTAATATAAGACATACTCCTCTCAATATCACGTGCACATTACACTGGGTACTCTGCACCATGCTACCCTACATGGAATGCTCATCATGAGGAGGCCACATACCTGAGTGTCGATCCACTTGGTCCCTGTTGGGGTTTGCTCTACTTTTCCATAGAAGTGCACAGGCAACATGAATTCAGGGCGGGCCTTTTCCCAAGGGTTTCCATGCCTGAGCCAATCATCTGCCTCTTCTACCTGCAGAAAGGACACTGCTTAGAATTTATTTTTCAAGAGATGTGGATCCAACCCTTCAATTATTTCACAGTAAAAATGTCTTAAACTGAAAAAACTAAAAACTCTTGTTTTGGAGAGAAAGTGTGCTGGCTTCATCAAACTCAATTCATTTTTGTCTTATATCACAAAGCAACGATACTCATATGTATCAGTGCATTTAAACCTCACAGCAACCCCATGGGAGGGAACTATGATTGCCCCCTTTAAAGGATGAAGAAATGTAATTGCTCAAGGTCACATGGGGTAAATGGTAGAGCTAAGAAGTGACTTCAGGTCTGTGTGCTCTAGAGTCTCTGTCTAAACATCTGTGGATCCAATTGTCCAGCTTGAGCTAAACAGAGAGACCCTCCAGGGATGTTTGCCTTTGGATATGTGGACCTCATGGGTCCTACATGATAGCTTCAGTCAAGATTCTCAAGTCTAGAATATATAGAAATCAGGAAAGCCTACTTAAAGAACAAATCCTTTTATTTTAAAAATAAAGTATATTTAAAACATGAACTATTTTATTTCATATCTTTTATGTGATTTTTGATTTGATAATGACATATGTTATGGTTCATTTTGAAAAAGACATATTAAGAAGTAAAAATTTATTTTATTGACAATTACAACATTTCCCTAAGTATTTATGCTAATTTATAATAAAATATTTCTTATAAGAATTTCAAACAATAGTTTTCATTAGGGTATCCTAGATAGCAAATAAGTTTTGGTTTGTCACAAACAAATGGACTAAAGCAAAAACAAAAACAACATCAAACATGCGCGTGCACACACACAAACACACACACACAAATTTGGAAAGACACAGTTTTAAGGTAAACTGTGTAAATGAAACTTCTGAAATATTACAAATATATTTCAAAATGGAATTGTGTTCTGGCAAGAAAGAGGTAAAAAGTTCCTTTGCCAATAAGATCATGCTGATAGGTAATAGGAGTGAGTGATGGGAATATGAGGTTAAGGGGAATAATTCTATAAACTGGGTCCTCTGTGCTGATTACTACATGTGAAAGAAAGGAAAGAAAGAAAGAAAGAAAGAAAGAAGAAAGAAAGAAAGAAAGAAAGAAAGGAAAGTGGGGGGGTGAGTGGGAGGGAGGGAGGAAAGGAAGGGAAGGGAAGGGAGGAGGAAAGAAGGAAAGAAGGAAGGAGGAAAGAAGGAAGGAAGAAGGAAGGAAGGAAGGAAGGAAGGAAGGAAGGAAGGAAGGAAGGAAGGAAGGAGGAAAGAAAGAAAGAACAAAGAAAGAAAGAAAGAAAGAAAGAAAGAAAGAAAGAAAGAAAGAAAGAAAGAAAGAAAAAGTAAAGCAATTTACCTGCAGCTCTGCCTGCCTGCCTAGCTTTAGTCAGTAAGATATGTTACATTCCTCAGCAAACAACCTGTTATCTGCAGAAGTACAGGCCCAAAGTGTCTACAAGAAGAACACAACTTACCCTGGAGTGGCAGACTTTTGTGACATTTATATAGGCCAGATTCCAGAACTCAGGAAGATAAAGATAATTCCCCCTAACCATAAGATATGTAAGAACAGGTTCATTTAGAACCAGTCAGCATGGTTCAAAGTGACCTAGAGTTGTCATGTGCAGTGGGATCTTGCAAGTCTGATGTCATCTTGTTATCAGTCAAATATCAAGAGGTGAACCTGGGCGGGACTCTCTGGAAACTTCCCTGGGACCCACAATAAAACCGGAGGGCAGAAGGGGCACAATGTACTTATCCTCTTTGACAGGACCCACTCTCTCCCTTGAGAATGTTCGCTTTTCCCTCTCCTATCTCTTCTAATAAACTCTTGCCTGCTTCTCTGAGTGACAAGGCTGAAATCTTTTTGGCATGATTGCAAGAACAGATGAGAAAGGACTGCTCTGGTTGCCACAGCTCTGTGGCAGGTCTTTTCCCTATAACAATTCCAAATATGGTTATTTTACTTATTTGATTCCCCACTGTCACCTCTTGGAACACTCACACTCAGGTTTACCTGTCTTAAAAGATAATACTTGGGAATTATGACACAATGGTGAATACCTCATGATCCCTAAATGTGATCCAATGTCTACCCCAGGCAGTGTAGAGAGAGAAATGAACATAGCTACTGAATTTTGGGATATTAGGCAAAACATTAATATCAATAGTCAGGCAAGCAAGTACACATTCACTTTTCCAAACATAGCTCATGACTTTATATGAAAAATACTGATGCATGGAAAGGAGACTCACAGACAACATCTTTAGGTAGAAGAGCTGGGAATTTGAAACCTGCTAGAAGAAGCTAAGGATAGAAGGGAAATAAAGCCAAGGAAGGCTGGATATAAACTTGGGCTAATCTTCAACTCACATTTTGTTAAAATGCAGATTCTCAGTAGCTCTGGGAGGGGGTCTGAAATACATTACAACAAGCTCCTGATGCTGCTGGTCCCTAGTCTACACAAAGAGCAGTCTTGAGCTGCAAGGTGCCACAAAGTTAATAACTAATTCTGTGCTTCAAAATTCAAAACTAAACTCTGTTATCCCAGTGCTAAAGACAATAAACAATAAAATAAAAGTTTAAAAAACACCTGAAGTTTTCCAGTCGATAATAAGCTTGTCCAGTCCATTAACTAGGAGCTCAGCAATAAACATATGACAATATCAAAAAAGTGAGTGAAACATCTTGACTTGCAAAATCCTTTATGCTGCACTTGGGTAAGGGCAGGTTTGGGGTTATAAAATACTGGTCAGTGTGAACACGGCTTCCTGTCACAGGAAGGAACGACAGCCCATTCGCCTCATTTCAGCACTCTGTGCTGCTGTGGAAAGCTCCTGAAGGGCCTGTGTGAGGCAGGAGGAAGATGAAACAGCACGTTTTCCTCTGGAAAGTCCTATGCATGGGAGAACTGACAACATCTTTTCTGCTGAGAAAGGCAGCAGGGTCACAGGCTGTGCAGAGGCTGGCTCTGCACAGCCCCCGCTGGGCCCAGTCCCTATAGCTCCTGCGAAATCCCAGTTGCATTTGTTCTTTGAGAGAACGCTTTTTTTTTTTTTTTTTTTTTCTTTTTTGCAGTGCTGGGGATTGAGCCCAGGGTGCTCTACTACTGAGCCACATCACCTGACAGGGTCATGCTTAGTTGTCCAGATTGGTCTTGAACTTGTGATCTTGCCTCAGCGTCCTGAGTCACTGGGATTATAGGTATGTGCCATCACACCCAGCAAAAGCACAGTGTTAAGTGACAAAGGATAGTCAGTTGATCACCTTAATGCCACTAAATGTTGGCTCACTTTTTCCCTCCCAATTTATGACTGGTTTTAATTTCATGGAGCTAACAAGTTTGTAGGAAGCCCCATTTGCCTGCTGATCTTTATTCTGAGTCTCTTGCTGATTTGGTGAAGGATTAGTGAGTAATACCCTCAATTTTACAAGACTTGTTTTTAAGGTAGATTGAACAACTGGTATTTTATAACTGCAAGTTCATCTCAGCAGATCTGAGGGGAAAGACAAAACTGCCCCCTGTTGCCTTCACCAAATCCACAGAAGCAGTGGGATGGGGATAAACCTTTACTCCACCTTGCTTTCTTCCAGTGGGTTAACAAAGCACTCTGCGAATTTAGATTTCCAGGTAGCCAGTTCTCCTGAATGTACAAGTGCTGAGTCAAATATGGGGGTGGGGCGAGGTGGGAGGAGTGTCATTCACAGCCAAGTGGGTCATCAGATCTGCTCCCTCCAGAGGCTCTGCAGAGGTGACTCAAAGCAAGTGTGCTCTCTGGAGTAGGAAAGCAATGCTGGGTGGAGGCAGCTGCTCGTCTTGGGTCTCTCTAGAGGAATTACTCAGTAGAATCTGTATCCCAACAAGCAGTGAAGCAGAGGTCAGCTCAGGGGACTCTGTTACTGAATTTTAAGGAATGTTTTTCCCCTTAATTCTGTGATACAGAATACTTGGAGAAACCTGGACAAATACAGGAGAGTTAATTAACCTAGCTTTCTGATAATATATTATGTTGATATTCACTATAGTTAAGCTATGAAATCAGCCTCGGTGCCCATCAGCAGATCAATGAATGAAAAAAAAATGTGATGTATATAGACAATGGAGTATTATTCAGCCATAAAGAAGAGTGAGATACTATTATTTGCAGGAAAGTGGATGGAACTAGAAATCATCATGTTAAATGAAATAAGCCAGACACAGAAAGTCAAGTGTTGTATGTTTTCTCTCATATTTGAAAACATAAAAGAAAAAAAAGTGGAGGAGGAATTACTATGGATTGGGAAGGGAGCTGGAGGAAGAGGGAAAGGGGAGGCAGGAAAAGGTAGAAGAAGGAAAGATGGATGTGATCAGTGCACAATGTATACCTGTGTGGAAATAGCACATTAATCAGTACAATTAGTATGTGTTGGTAATCATAGTAAAATACACAAATAATTGAGAAATGTATCTGGAGAATTCCAAGGCTGGAACTGCCTTGGCATGGGTTCTAAGAAGAAAGAGGGGTCCACAGACACTGTGACTCAACCCTGAGACACACACAGTGATCACCCTTCCAAGGGAATGTGGTGTGACTGCTAAACTTTTAAACTTTTTTTTTCTTTTTGTGGTGCTGGAGATTGAACCCAGGGCCTTGTGCATGCAAGGCAAGCACTCTACCAACTGAGCTATATCCCCAGTCCACTTTAAAACTTTGATGTGAGTTTTTTGCTGTTGCCTTTCCCTTTCTACCTCCCAGTGGCCAGTTATTTTCACAGAGGACTATTTCTAATAAGGTTCCAGTGATCCCCATTAGAGATTATGGTTAAGTCCAGAATTTTATCAATGCAACTCTTTTCTTCAGGAGGTTTCACAATGAATACTTTTCCCCCAGCAAATCTTCCTTGAAGAGACTAACAAATTGAAAGTCTATCACCCTTTACAGACCTTCCAGCCAAGGACTTGTGCTCAGCCTTCTGTGTATCTGCCACTGGAAGAGCAGGGTGCCTATGAGTGGGCGTGACCATACTCTTGAAGGGGCAGTGGCTTTCCTGGCAGATGTTTTATTTATTTATTTATTTATTTTTATGGAAATGTGTTTTTTTTTTTAAATAGAGTGATATGTTTTATATTTTCACTTATAAAATTATGTCTGATTGAATTTCAAGTCAGAAATAAACACATGATAATGACTAGTGAGGCTAGGTTTGGAATATTTGGATTAGCAAAAGCCATTTGGTCTCTCTCCATTTTCTCTAGGAATACTGGAAACATGCACTTCCTTGTTCTGTAGAGAAGGGGATGATTTTTCCTGGAATAAAGGCAATTTAAAAGGTAGGATGATTAATGATGAGAGATGCTTCATAAAATTTGGCAGGAAAATGCACCTGTGGGAGTGGGGGAAGAATTTTAAAATCTATTTGCAGCATTTCTCTGAAGTCATTCACATGAGAATAGTGAAAGGCAGAAATGAAATCATGAAACATTCTGGAGAACAGTGAGTACCACACAGCATGCTTTCAAAGACTGAAGATGGACAGCTGGCTCACTTGGTCAGGTCGTTGACATTGGTCAAGTTGAAAATGCAGCCCAGAAAGGCTCTCTCATTGAGAAAGGAACTGATTCTTCCATTTATAGAACCTCTTATGATTATAAAACATGTACTTCTTAAGGAATATAAGATATGTAGAAGAGCAAATAAAAGATAGTATACCACCTGCAATCCCATGTCCCGAAGATAATGCTGAAGCCTTGATGTGTTCTTTAGCCAGCACTTTTATCTTCCTTGCTGCCTCTCAATAAAGTCACAATAGCCATGTAATTCTATATCCTTTCTTTCAACTAACAAAACAATTTCCCATTTCATTAAAATTAACTGCAATATAATGGCATAAGGGCTTCATTAATATTTTGTGGAATACCACAATTTATTAAATCATCCTCCTTTTCTTAGGCAAATTAACGTTTTTATTGAGTGTTTGTGTGTCAAACATTCTACATATTTTCATATTCATTCTGTGAAGTTGTTATCTCCATTTTGCAGATAAGAAAACTAAGGCTTAGAGAAGTTAGGTAACATAGGGAGGCAACATGACTTATAAGGGTAATGAGTTGGAATTAGGTCTCAAATTAGAAATCAGGGCCCAACCTTTTCCTCTATATCATGTTGGCTCCTAGTTTTTAAAATTTATTTAGGGGTAGCTGAAGATCCTTAGCAACCCTGGTCCTTAACAAAACTTGGAATTTTGTTTATAAATATGTTCCAAAAATTCTCCTTCTGAGTATTTTTTTATTCTGTCTTTATGCCAAATATTTTGGTTCCTTTCTTCCTCAACCCAGAGAGTGTCCAGAGACTAGGGAAGGGGACTGAGGACAGTGGTGACACACCTTTCCCCTGGCTTTTGTTAGCTCCAGCCTTGGTCCCCCTATCCAATCCCTCAGCACTCTGCCATTAGACTTGGTCTTGTAAAATGTGGGGATGCTCAGAGGTCAAGCCTTTTGGAAATCCAATCCAGACATTTTTGTAAATGGTATGTATGTATGAGATGAAGGTAAGGAGAAAGTAAGTCAAAATCACATTTAGTATCAGGAAAACTATCCACAGTAGGGTTAACTGTAGATGTAAAGAGCTAACATAGATAAAAAACCAAATATCTAAGAACCTGACTTGGTTATATAGACGTAAAACTAGAGCCATCTGGATGGACTTTGCACGTTTCTATCACTATACATACTAACTATGTGCCAGATTTATTTGATGCAACAGTTAACAGTGTTGTCTGATTTCATCTTATAAAAAACATTAAGACACTTAGCTTTGTATCTGATAAGATAGGTGTGTTAAGGAGGACAAGCCTCTAAACATAGATAAGAACACTGAATGTGGACCAGGAAAAGATGCATATTTTCCAGCTGATGATCTGGGGTAACTTCACTTCTTAAAAGACTAAGTTTTCTATCCTACAAGATGGAAACATGTTTCTTACCATCCAGAGTTACTAGGGAGCTGGGGAGGTAACTCAGTGGTAGAGTGTTTGCCTAGCAAGCAGAAGACCCTGGGCTTAATCCTCAGTACCACAAGCAAACCAAGATGCAGAAACTAGAGGAGATCTGGGGTCAAGCAAGCTGCAGAGTGAAATGTCATACACTGTAGATGGCGCACATTCAGACAGTTGGTGTCAAATATTTTCAGAACTCCCTTCTGAGAACTCACTCTCAATGTCAATGCAGCAAACACCAAGGCTCCAACCTGCTGTCAAGAATGATAAAAATAACTCCAATCTGAGGAGGCCTCACTATGGGTAGGCACTCATTAAGTGACTATTTGAGATTATTTTTCTTAATCATCACAATAACTCTGAGATGGATGAACTATTATTATTCTCACTTTATCGATGACAATTGAGAATCAAAGAGGTTAAGGAATGGGCCGGGAGGGAGTCAGCGAGTAAGGGCAGGTCCTGTGGATCTGATGTAAGTGATACCCACAGCTCTCTGCTCTAAGGGAACTTCTGTACCAAAGGGGAAGACTGACCATATCCACTGTTGTTAAAAATGCCAGAGAAATTAGTAAAGCTCTATGTTAAAGGCCCATAAAGTATATCCAGAGCAGAAGAAGTCATGAAGTACTTCAATAATAAAATTTAAAATGATGGTTCCTATACCTGCCACCCATCTCGGATCTTTTGATTGAAGATTCCATATTCATATCGGATGCCGTAACCATAGGCTGCAAGTCCCAGGGTTGCCAGGGAGTCCAAGAAGCAGGCTGAGTTAGAGAGTACCACAAAGGACAAGAATAAGCTTAGTGTAAATTTCAAGACTTTCCCCCAAAACAGGCAGCTATAGAACAGTTTTCTATGAGAAACCACTTTTATATTCTAAACCACAGAGACTGCTGCATAATGGGTATTGATTTTTTTAAATAACATTTTTCTAATTATAAAACTAATAACAGAAAAATTAGAAAATATAAAAATGATTAAAGAAGAAAATAAATATCACCTATTACCTTTCCATATAGAAATAACCACTGTGTATGTACTGACATTTTGTTTGAGCACAAATAAGGAAGCTACCTGCATGAGATATGTTGATTATTGTCACCCACACTGTCCTTCCTAAGGGAAGCAGCTACTATTGGCACCCTGCTTGAAAAGATAGCTCCCGGAGGGTGTAACTTACATGTGACCCATGTCCTGATTGACTAGCTAGACCTCTGTGGCAGACTTTTCCCTCCTGGCTATGGAATTTCACTTTGTTGGGATACAGATGACCAAGTGCTCAAAGAAGTCTGGACTAGGAAGTTGAACCTTGATTGATTGGTCTAAGTTTTTAAGCCAACCATAGTAATTTTATTTTCTTCATCAGTGACTGGCATTGGCCTGGGTATGCAATGACACTGAATCCACTGAGTGGTACTAGCAATTCTGCCAGGAAGAAAATCTTCCATAGAAGATTGCCATCAACTTTTGCTTGCTGCCACCAACTTTTGCTTCATGGTGGAGACTGGGTGGTGATTTAGGGAGTAGTGTAAAAGAACCACTGAGACCTAGAGTCCTGACATAATCATGATGCCAAATAAACCCTTCTTCAAACAGCTCAACCTCTGCAGTTCTTGTTCAATGATAACACATGTCCTTGTTGGTTGGATAATTTTTTTTGCTAAGTTTTCTATTAACTAATGACAGAGCATCTGATCCAGAATAGTTAATCATCAGGCAGGGTAGGGATTTATCTTGTGGTTGGGTGTGAACTAAGGGGTTATACTAATTATTAGACTGTCCCTCTCAGGAATTTGAATTGATAAATTATAAAGAGAATGAGGAAATATACAGTAAGAATTAAAAACTGAGCAGAGCATTGAAAGCTGCAATGCAAACAAAAAGGTATAAATCGCAGGTTCATGGGTGCAACTTGAAAACAGATTCATGAATGCAAATGACTGAGGCCTTCCAGTTATTCTAATGTCCAGTCCCTGTGCCCATGTGGCCTGGCTCTACTTAGTTTCTGCTCTCTCTGGGTTGTGGCTATTTGGCTTTTTCTGGGTCCTCACCAGTTCATCCTTACAGCCTGACCACAATGGGGTCCCAACCTTTCCAGTTAAGTAAGAGGTGAGATCATCTGATGAGAATTACTCAGCCTAATTTGCTGCTTCACTCTTTGACCTTACCAGTCTGCTGAAAAAGTGAAGTCATTAAAGCTCTCATTGTTAAGTACACTTTCCATTAGTACTGTTGTCTTCCTATAGCCCAGGACGCCTAGTTATGACCTTACAACTTAGGTCATACCACACGGATATGTGAGTTGAACTGCTATAAACACAGCAGTGAAGTAAAGGAGACACTTTGGAAACACTTAGGTGCACAAGGAGGATCTGGTAAACTGTGGGGTTTTAAGCAATGTCTCAAGGGTTTTGAGCAATGTCTTTTTTCTTCCAAGTTCCTTTCTCTGTTGTTTGTCAAGATTCAATTAAACCACAGTGAAAATTCAAGAATAAATTCATTTACAATAGATCCTGTTTTGAACTTCTTCGAGGAAGCCGGCCTGATGCTTTTAAGCATAGCATCTGAGAAAGTATCCACTGGCCAGACAAGACAACATACTCCCAATGTCACATACCAGCAAGCCTCCCAAGACCACCATTGCCAAGTCCAGCATCTTCTTCAATCTCTTCTAACTCCTCCATATCCAATCCAAGCTGGCAATGAAAGGAAAACAATATTGAATGTGGATACAAATGCAGGCCATTTGGGCCAGGCACTCAGGTTTATTTATGTACTTGAACCAGTGTCAGCACCCTTGCAGCTCATTCTGGCATTAGATGTCCACTGCAGTTACTGGGAACTGCAGGTGCCAATGGTACGATATGGTACAGCAACAGCATTGAGAAGAACATTGGCTATAAATGTCCATCACAGACTCTGCTACTTCCTTGCTCATGACCCTGGGTGAGCTACTAAATCTCTCTATGCATTGTACTCTCTCATTTTAATAAGGTGGGTGAAAACAATAGAAACCTCATTTAGAGTTGTTGGAAATTAAAAGAGATTATGCAAAGTATTAGGATTATGCAAAGTATTAGGAGTATTCTTGGGCAGATATTCCTCAATAAATGTTAACTATTATGATTATGATTATTGTGTGTGTGTGTGTGTGTGTGTGTGTGTGTTTTGTAGGGTTAAAACCTTAGAAATGGTCTAATACCAAGCTGACAATAGCTAGACTGGCGAATTTTGAACATAAGCAAGAGATACAAGGTAAGACTTTTCAGGATGGACTGAAGTTCATCTTTCCATGACCACAGCATATTTACTCAGTAGGGTCAAAAACTGCTAACCCCAAACCAGTGAGTCTCCACCCATGAGATAAATCCTGCAGTCAGGTGGATGAAGCTAAAATTTTCTACCTCTTTCTGGAGTGGATAAGAGATTATTGAAGTCAAGGAGCATCTGTGAACTTGACTGGTTGTCCATGAGCTCCCTGCCGCAAGGTATGAGGGATCACAAAGGCAGAGTCCACTAGCATCAGTGGGCTCCTATCAGAGTTCTGCAGCCTTTAGATCACTGTGGATTGCCCATTTTACAATGAGGAAATTGATAGCCAGAAAAATTGAAAGACCCATTCTATGTTGACTAGATGATAATCTAACCCAAACTTGGCGAAAGGATGGCCTGTTGTGAAATGATATTGTTCTTTTCTGCAAGTCATACACCATGAAATTGGACAGTTTTAAAAAATGGAAAATAAACATATATTGAGAATATATGTAGAAAATGTAAATCTACTTCAGCCTTGACAATTAAATCTTATAAGAGTTTAGCACAATTTTGCTTCATTTCATTAGGACCCCTAGTAACTAGAGCTTACTGGGGGTCCTTGCACAATCCAACTCTAAATGCTAGCACTCAGGATTTTTAAATTCTAAAAATGCAAGTAGGACCTGAACCTTGAGCAAGAAACCACGAGCACTTCATCCCACTTGGTTTTATTTTATTTTATTTTATTTATTTATTTTGGTACTGGGGATTGAACCCAGAGGCACTTAACCACTGAACCACCTCCTCAACCCTTTTTTGTATTTTATTTAGAAACAGGGTCTCTCTGACTTGCTTAGGGCCTTGCTGAGTTACTGAGGCCAGCTTTGAACTTGTGATCTTCCTGTGTCAGCCTCCCAAGTCACTGGGATTACTGGTGTGCACCACACTTAGCCTGGTTTTATGTTAAGCCAAGGAAGGTATATTTTCAGCTGATTTTAGGGGAAGTAAGGAAAAGGGAAGCGGAGAATTGCAATGTTTCCTTCACAGGAAATGCTCTACCCAACCCACACAAAGGCCACCAGCCCTCCATGATAAGCAGCTGGCCACACAGGGGGACAATCCCATCCTAAGAGAAAGAAACAGTCCAGTCTCTTGTTTAGAATTTGACTTTGTGAATGTGAATTCCTCCTTTCAACCACATTGAAAAGGTTAAAGACTCTTTGTTTTTGTTTGAAGCCTGAGGCTCGGGAAAGAAACAGTTAAATATATTCATAAAAACAAATGAATACATTGGGGCTAAGACCTCAGACTTCCTTAAGGGAGGAAGTACATTTTACATTTCATTAAGCAACAGAGAAGTAAGACAATAGGATTTTAAAAGCTTATCATTTTCACAGATTGCCTTTATATAGTCATAGCTGTCAAACTGTGATCAGTTATTAAAAAGTGGACTCAAGACCAAACCAAAACTTGCAGTTCACATAGCAGAAACTTTTAAAGGCTTGTTCAGATTCTAATTTCTAAAATGTAATTTGCTGGGGAATGCTGTCAAAGGCTGATTGTGAAACGAAATTCTCATGCATCATAACTAGTTTTCTAACTTCTTTTTCTGATTATTTCTTTTAAGCCAGAGATCACTAGTAATGTTTATTTCTAATAGTTTGTAATGACCATGTCTCCCCCCACCCCTCTCTCTCTGGGTATTATGTGTGCTGTTTTTAAGGTTTCTGAGTGAACTTGAAATTTAAAGGGAGAGGATGAGAGAAATGGGATGAGAACAAAGTACCTGGTAAATGGCCTCGTCACAGGCATTTTGCAGGCCAAGGTTGATCATGGTGTTCTGTAATGTCCGGCCCATGTAGAATTCCAAGGAGAGGTAATAAACTCTCTGAAATGAAGAAAGGAAAGGTCATGTTCATGTTTCCACTATTAGGCTAACTGCACTTGTCAACATGAAAAAACCACAAGGTCATATGTTAGGCCACCAACAAGAAACAAACAAGCAGGTCTACTTTAGCACAGCTGCAACACACGTGTGATAGGACACATAAGTGTTCCCGACATGGGTTTGGGAAACTATTTATACCATTTTTGGCAAAGTGTTCAATATTTTTTTATCCCAAGGGAATAGGGGGAAGCAGGTTCATCCAAGTACTTGAATTCAATGTTTTGTGTTTCCTCCCCCTCCTGTTCATGAATCTTACAAATAAAGTATGTTTTAGACAAAAAGAAGTTACACTGCCCCAACTCAGCATTCACTCTGAAGGTAAGGGTCAGGTGGACTGGCTGTGACCAACCATTTCCAATCGTGTAAGACACACAAGGACCAACTCCATACACACTATGAATAGAAAATATTTTTCTTTAACTGATTATTGCAAGAAATTTTACAATTTTAGAATTAAAAGTGTTCTTGAAAGTCTTTGAACTGGGAATAGTTCCTTCTGAATAAAAATACCTAAGGTTTATTAGATTTGCTCTGGATGATATAGGGAACTTCTCTATTGACTTAGAAAATGTTTGCTTTTGACATGGTAAAAGCCTAGTAGATAATATCAGAGTCAAAAGTGAGAAGTACAAAGTTCAGATCTGCCTAAAACCTTTTTTTTTTTTTTTTGGCACTGGGGATTGAACTCAGGGGCACTGAACCACTGAGCCACATTTCCAGCCCTATTTTGTATTTTATTTAGAAGCAGGGTCTCACTGAGTTGCTTTAGCGCCTCACTTTTGCTGAGGCTGGCTTTGAACTCACGATCCTCCTGCTTCAACCTCTGGAGCTGCTGGGATTGCAGGCGTGCACTACTGTGCCTGGTGTAAACCTTATACCCACAAGCACAGTTTACTAACAGGAAAAGGGGCATGGGAAGAATCCACAAGTAATTTCATTATCCCTCTTTGCAATATCTTATTCCACTCTCCATATCAGTTATGTTCTTCTCCATCAGGTATGAAACAATAAAAAATATGTAAATGCACCAATATAAAGTCACCTCAAATTTTAGGGGTTCCCCCATTTCTATAAGAACCAAAAAGAAAAATACTTAATGAACCAGAAAATATATAAAAATAATGGCATTCAGGATAATAATGGCATGGATTATTCAGGATAATTAATGGCATTCAGGATAATAAATATGTACAATAACAATAAATGACACACATATGAAAAAATATTATTTGAAAATATCAATTTAGAAGTTTCACTCTTTCATTTTATGGAATGACTGAATTTTGTCTTCACATGGATAGTAAGCATCCTGCCTTAGTGAGGTCTCTAAAACTGGGTCCTCATTTTTTATCCAGGTTGAATGTCTATCAGGCTGTTCTTATGGCCTCACCAGCCCATGAGATACCTTTATGGGTTTGGGAAAAGGCGCCTTTCCTGGGCAGACTGAGGCCAAACAGGGGCAGGGCCCACTCACACCTTTGGCTGGTGTTCTTAAGCAGGATGCTGTAGCTGTTAAAGGAAACTATATCTCAAGCCACAGTGCCCACTTGTGTAATGTTAGCACAGCATTTTTTCATTCTTCTGTATGCATTTTCATTATCTCTAAAACATAACCACGACGTTTTGCCTTTTTGTTTAAAGTGATCTATAAAAAGCATGTTAATGAATACACTATATATCCAATATTTGAAATTGTGAGGTCATAGCCCAGGAATAATGACTACATTTGTGTTAAATATCTTTGCCTTCCTTATATATTCCATGTTAGCACAACCTGAAAACATTTTAAAATACATATTAGGAATATTCTAAGATATTCCAGGTCTTCTTAAAAAATATGTGGTTGTTTAAAACAGAATAAATGAGAGAGTCCCTCCTTACATGACAGACTTTATAAGAACAGAAATCCTAGATAATTTCTTATTATTTCTCAAAAAGAGTTTTTTGGCCCCCTCTGAACCTCACTTTACATTTGAGAACATATAAGACCTTGAAAAATAGATCTCTGCCATCTTCAAACAGTTTTTAACATGCTGACTTTGAAGAAAGAGGAGATTTAGGTATTTGGAAAATGTAGGAAGGACTTTGAAAAGAACTACTATTACCTAATAGCAAAATATTTGAGCATTTCCAAGATACTTTATAAATTATGTGCATGTGTCACTATTACTAATATTTTATGTATATTACACACAAGTGGACATTTTCAAAAGGCTTGTAAAGATAAAGAAAACCCAACAACAACCAGCATTTTAAAGTATTTTAAAATTTTATTCCCAGAACTAATCAGAGGCACTGGTACTTATGGGAAGACATGGAACAGGTGGTGATAAAACTCAGACTTGAAAGAAAGGCAAGGGCAGAACATAGAGACATGATGGGAAGAGCTCTCCAAGTAAAGAGGACAGAGTGAGCAGAGGCCCAGAAGTGGAGTTTGGTGGAACAGTAAGGTAGACACTGGGGGGTAACACAAAATGAGATGAGAAGGACAAATTCACCCAGATGGAAAAAGGGTTTTAAAAGCTTTGAGGACTGTTGCTGGCAATGGGAGCCCATGATAACTGAGCAGAAGGCAAGGTGTGTTGCTTTAGGAAGTTTAGGAGGACTACAATGCAGGGAGTAGGTGGGACTGCAAATTCAAATGCCTTCAGAAGCCAGGCAGAGAAAATAAATGAAGATCACAGAAAATGATATGGAATACTAGGCCACTGACTGGAATGTATGAGAGTTCTGGCCCAAGGCACACTGAATTTAAATTACTGAAGATGTCTTGCTGACCAAAGAAATTGTGTCTTCTAGCCACAGTCAGCCCCATGCTGCCAGCTGTACCACTTCTGGAAATCAAGGTCACCACTTAGAGGCCCACTGCAATAGACCAGTAGCCAGAGCCTCAACTAGGCAGCAAGTTGAGAATGGAAGAGAGTGGGCAAGGGGTTAATTTCAAGGGAACCTTCAGATATCAACATATTTTGGTAACCTGTTGAATGGGAAATACAGGGAAGTCAAAGGTGAGGCTAAATTTTTGTGTCTGGGTTACTGTCCAGATGACAATGCCATTAAAGCTAGAAACACAGAAGATAGGGTAGGATTAGGAGGAATATGATTTGAGTTTTTAACATGTTGATTTTGAGAGAGAGAAGGAGATTTAGGGATATTCACAAAGCATTGAGAAATGTAGGAGTCTGAAAAGGAACTCAGAGTAGAAATCCAGATTTGAAAGTCATCAGTACAGCTACTAGAAAGCAAGGGAGATGGGAAAGAAGCTTGGACACATACTGGCTGTATGTTCTATGAGGGCAGGAACCATCTGCTTAGCTAAACAAGGCTGTCAATGGAGTAGGCACTTTGTTAACACATGTAGAATGACTCATATTTGCTGCTGACCTCAGTGGATTAGAGTACCTGGCTTAAACTTGCACTCAAGTAGGGAAGGAGAGCCCTTCAAAGGAACTAGCCAGAGAACCAGGAAAACCTATAAAATACCAGATAAGTCCCTGGGGGTGGTATGCAAGGCTTTATGGAGCTTCATGGTGGGGGGAAAAAAGAGCCTCATCATCCACTTTTCAGCTTAAAAATTCTAACAATAATTTTAATGTAAGGGACAGTAAGGTATATTTAGTAACATAGAACATAGAAAAGAGAGTAAACCAAGTATACACAAAGTGTTTTCTAAGGATACATTTAGATTTATAAGGACACATTTTAGCATTCTGCTACATTTGGGTAGCTGGCCAGGTGTCTGGGGTGAGCAGTGACTTTCTGAAAGTGTTGTTACAGCTGCAATGTCTTACTATTAGAATGTCTCTCTCTTAAATATTCCTATAGTTCTTGGGCACTGGGATTATGGATCATTTTTCATCATATTTTTACATATTAAAAATCCTAATAAATATTTATATTTCTCATTGCCTCCAGGATATATCCCAAACTTTCGCCCTTTCCCATTTACTCCAACCAGCTTTTCCAGTTTCATCTTCCAAGACAGACTCCAACACACCCTCCTCCCCCCAGCTGTCGGAGCTGCTGTTTCTTACCCATACGATGCACACAGTGCCTCTCCCTCTTCCTACCCTGTTCCCCCAATTCTTCCCACCCATCTTTGGTTCCCTTGCCAGATTCTCAGGAAGAGATAGTGGGCTCAAAGCACTCTAAGGGACCCTCCATTTCAGCCCCATGAAGTGGATGAGCTAAACCCCTGCATAGCATTCCTCCACAGCTCTGGAGGTAGGTCTCCAGGGGGTAGGAGGTATTTCTCTAGGAAGTCTTTGGCAGGGGGGCTTTGCCCTAGGAGGTGGGAGTCTGTGGTTTTGTCGGGTCTTCAGCCTTCATCCTGTAGCAAACAAGCCCAGGAGCTTCACCCCTATTCATCAGAACTGGTGCAGGACCCCTATCCTTCCCTCTGCACCATGGTTAGGCATTCTCTTGGAGAAACCTGAAAGTTTAAACTAGTTGAAGGAACTCGGTATTTGTCTGTCTTCCCTGAACATTAAGCTCTGCCAAAGCAGGGCTTTTGTCTGTTTTATTCAGGGCTGAAAGTCAGGGGCCTAAAATTGTGCTTGGCATCCCTGACAAGTGCCTGGTGTAGAAACTCCAAAAAAGTTTGTGGACAGGAGGTGGCCTAGGCATTTGCTCACCCGGTGTTCCCCGGGTTGGGTCGGACAGCACAGCGGTTTGGGTGGAGCTCTGGTGGGCGGCGCCGCAGAAACGTGATTGGGGCGTCGGTGGGGTGATGGCATCGGCTTCCTGGACTGTCCACCCACAGCTCAGACACGTCTCCTCCGGACTCCGGGGCAAGGACAGGGCCCGGAGGTGACACGCTGGGGGTATCCCTTCCGACTGGCTGCAGACCCCCGACCCCAGCCACGGGTGGAGACCCGGGCCATCCCGCCCTCCCGGGCCGGTACCTTGGGGCATTTCTCATAGTAGTACTGCTGCGTGCGGATCCAGCGCCCCACCAAGTGGTCGCGCACTGTGTGAGCCAGCGCGAAGAAGTAGTCGCGGGGGGTGGCCACGTTGCGGTCCTTGACCAGCGTGAAGTGCAGGTGTCGGTTGAAGCCCTTCTTCAGTTCGGCCACGTTCTCCACGCCCACGATCCCGCGGATGCTGATCTGCCGCCGCTTCTCCTGGTCTGTCAGAGGCTTAGCCATGGCTGCGGGCGGCGGCGGCGCAGGAGCACGACCAGCGGCCCGAGGCGGCGGGCTGCAGGACAGGGGCGGGGCCGCCGCTCTAGCCGCTGCTTTTGAGGCTCAGGAAAGTTTGGGGTCCGCCCCTCGGCGCGGCACCGCCTCCGCGCTCCCCCAGCGTCCGGCGTCCTGTCTACCCCTAGGCGGGGGCGCTGCGGAGGAGGAGCCACTGTTGGGGGTGGGCGGGGGGCCAGGACCCGGCGGAGCCTCTTTGCTGTTTACTGGGAACCTTCTGCCGGTCACGTAGTGCTCGGAGGCTCGCTTCCGGATCAGCAAAACTTGGGAAGGCAGAGTTTGTCCTGCCTCCCTGCTCCCGGTCCCTGCGATTCCAGGAGGTGGTTTGTTTGGAAGCACATTGTTTGCAAACTGTTGTTTACAGATATATGTTTGCAATGCGATTATTATTATTTCTCACCTGGGATCTTGCTTTAACTTTAGGTTGTCCTACCTCCCTTCCCATTCCTTTGGGTCGCTTCATGGTGGAGCCTCAGTGTGCCTCCCGTTGTTCTTAGTTTTTTATTTTTATTCTTTTTAGTTGTTGATGGACCTTTATTATTATTATTATTATTATTATTATTTTATTTATATGTGGTGCTGGGAATCGAACCCAGTGCCTCACACGTGCTAGGCAAGTGCTCTGCCACTGGGCCATAATCCCAACCCCATTCTTGGTTTTTGAGGACTCTAGGACTCTAGTTTCTGGTCTCCTAGAACCAATCTTGACCTGCCCCTAGCACTTTGCCACGTTCTGTAGGGATGGGTCAGTAAGAATCAGAATCTTGGAGTCCATGCTTCGTATTTATTGTGTGGTAGTGGATTTGCATTTTGTTTGAACTGAAGGAGGTGGCGGAGAGAAAAGAGGAGGGAATGTGTGTGAGAAATTGGGCCAGTTGCCTTAGTCACGTAAAGCAAACAGGTCTGTGTCAATCTACAAGGCAGGCTGATCTTTGCACCATTCACCTCCAGCTTTAGTGGTATTTGTGTGTGTGTGTGTGTGTGTGTGTTTACACCTTGACAAAGCAAACAGAACACATGGAATTTTAGGATGTCAGAGGGTTTTCAGCCAAAACTGATTTCATGCAAATTGTAGCCTTCCCTGTAATAATCTAAATTCAAATCTCATAGGTCTGGTTACTTTTCCAGACCCCTGGTCCCCCCAATTTCTGGGGTTAGACTCTGGTCCTTGATGGAGAGCTAAGACTGAGGTGGGTCTTATGCTATTCCTGCACTACTGACAACCGGTAGAGGAAAGTTGGTAGAAGAATTGAGGGTGAGGATTTGGATTTGGATTATTCCTGAAATAAGAGAGTGGAGTGGAGCCCTATGGGAGTGGTTGATCTTAAAACTAAGGAAGGCCTAGATTGTAAAATTTGAGGGGAGCCTGAAGGAGAAATGCTTTTGTTGCAAGTTCTTTTTTTTTTTTTAAATCAGCTTTGAATGGCCACAGCATAGTCACAGCATTCATCCAGTTTTGGATCATCCACACATTAGTGTGAAATACTGTAGTCAGCTCTACTAGCTGAATGGAAAGTAAGGTAGAAGGCCAAATGTCAGTGGATCTTGCTCCCATAGAGGTCTCTAAGCAGCGGAAGGCAAAATAAATTCAGCACTTGGATGGGGAGTGAGAAAGTAGGGATACAAAAGAAAAAATGGAGGAGAACAAAAGCAAACCTACTATTTCCAGTAGGTGGATCCTAGTCCACCTGTGTGATTAGAGGTACTGATTCTTCTTGGAAGCCCGGGATAATGATGAACTAATGAACATACCATTTTCTTGATTCGCCATCAAGCCAGTGAGCACACTCTCCTGAATTGAACGTCTCTCTGTGGGGAAAAACCATCAAATGTTTTGATCTTCAGATTGAATGTTCAAACTGCAGAATGTGAGGAGGGAAACCGGAGTGCAGTCCCATGTTAAAGAGGACATAATAGCACCAGGTTACTTGGGGTTCTCATAGACTCAGTCTTCCAGGACAGTAAATTCACCACCTAACAGTTATTCCCTTCTCATTTCCTTTTAAATTTTCTGAAAACTCTTTGGTGTTAGTATTTAGCATTTGTTAATCTGCTTTTTAAATAGAAAGTAGACTCTAACTTTCTTCAGGTTATCATCTAACTAGAATTCAATAAGTTGCCTTCTAATTATTGTGATACTTTCCCAATTTTTGTTCCAATATGAACCTTATTTTTCAAATTTTCAGTTAAAATGAACTTATTTCCAGAAAAAACATATAGGTTGGGTGGTACATGACTATGGCAAAAAAACATAGTACAGGTACAATTGAAGTTTGAGAAACAAGGAGATGGATGGTCACGGAGGTCCCTTCAAAGTCCAACATCTGATACTTCTATATTAGTCCAGAACCCTGAGGTTTCAAGAAGTTAAGTTACTTGAACCAGAAGATTAAGACCTTTAAAAACCTCTTCTTTAAACCGGGTATCTTGGCACATGCCTGCCATCCCAATGATTCAGGAGGCTGAGGCAGGAGGATTGCAAGTTTGACGCTAGCCTCAGCAATTTAACCAGACACTGTCTCAAAATAAAAAAGACAAAGGGCTGGGGGTTGTAACTCAGTGATAGGAATGGCCCTGGGTTTAATGCCTAGTATCACACCAAACCAAACAACACCAAAACCTCTTCTTTAGCCTCTTCCCTGACTGGAACACTAAAAATTATGGGTGCCTGAAAAACGATCAGGTTTAGGTTGCCCACATGTTCACACCAGCCTTGTTAACAATGACCTGTATTATTCCTCTTTCTTCTCTACTGCTTCCTTGTGGTTGCTGTAATGAAACAGCATTTGTGAATAGTTGAACAAACTGTCCGAACGTCACAGGACAAGCACAAGTTCCCCACTGTCAGAAAAGAATCATGGAAAATGTGTTGTTTGAGTCTTCACAGAAGCAGATACTAAATCAGGATTCAGTGTGCAAGGGTTTTATTGGGGCACATTTGTGGGAGATTCATGAGGAGGGAGCCAGTTTGGCCCAGGAGAGCAGCAGATCATGATGCAAGCTGACCCAGAGTGAAGAAGAGAGGGAGGAGACTGGAGGGGGCATGTCCCAGGCTGCCGTGCAGTCCCTGGAGGATCCAGCAAGGCCACTGGGTGGTTCTGGAGCCAAAGCCAGCAGTGGGAGGAGTCCCTGGTACTTTGCTAATCATTGGTGGAGTGTCCCCAGGGAGACCTGACCTTTGTGCAAACACAGCCAGGCTATTTACAGCCCTGGGTCAGTTATACACCGTACAGTTGTGTGTGTGGGTAGGTGTCTTTGAGGCCCATTTGGCGGTTACCACAAAAAGATACTATTCACCATTATGTCTCAAAGCAAGGCTTATTGTGCTGATATATCACTTTCAAATTCACCAAGGCTGTAACTAGCATTTTCCAAAGGGTTCTGGTTGGACTCTTACATATATTACCTCATTTAGTCCTCTTACCAGTTTTGTGAGGCAAGTTCTATTTTTTTCTTCCCATTGCACAGATGAGGACACTGAGCCTATAAGCTATGTAGCTTGCTCAAGATCTTCACAAGTGAGTGGCAGGAGTGTTTTTCACATCCTTAAACATTGATTCCACTACCCTAAAACATGATTTGGGATCTCTTATATAAACCCAACTTTTGACTGCATGTTAGCTAACCAAATTATCTATTCATTTGGTTGTTTTCTGTTTTTTTTTTTTTTAAATTTGGTTGGGGTTTTTTGTTTGTTTGCTTTTGTTGTTTTGTTTGTTTTTGTTGTTTGTTTTTTTAATACTGGGGATTTAACTCAAGGGTCATTTGCTACTGAGCCACATCCCAGGCCTTTTTTTTTTTTTGGAAACAATCTATTTTTTATTCAGATAGAATCACACTTAACCATCAAGTTCATATTATTTAAAAACTTCTAAGCCCGTTTTGGGACTCAAATAGTTGATTGTCAGCAGTCATTAAAATAATGATCAGGTGATCCAGGATTAGGTGAGAAGAGACACTGCAATTTATTTTCATTGGTTTTCTACATTAAATTTTATTAAATAATTTCTATTTACAAAACTATTCAGTAAATGAAACAAACTAGGTTTTTAAAGGCAGCAAGTATAAGGAGAGCTGCTACACAATCCACCAAACTGAACACTCGCTGTTTTTATATCACAAAATAAAGTGGAGCTCACTAGGTAAACCCCCACATCCTTCCTTGTCTACCTCATTCTGCAAACAGAAATCCTTTCAGGGGAACCCATTTCTTTTTGTCTTTCTGTAGTTCAAAAACTGATAATACAGCTTAATAAGATTACCCAGAATTTATGTATTGTCGTCTAGGATCCTAAGCCTTTCCTTAAAGAAAGAAAAGAAAGAACACCAGTTTTTTTCATGCCATTTATTTAGAACCATTTTCCTGTACCCATTTCCCCCCAGTGAATTTATTAACCTTATTTAAACAGAGATGAGTGAGTGAAGGAAGAGAGACTTTAGGGGCAAGGCTGGGGTTTGAGAACCACCACCCATCTACCCTACATCCCCTTTCCACTCTTACCCCTCACCTCTGCACACTCACACTCTAGGTGAAACAGACATTCCATGTGCAATGCAAGCTTTCCTTCTATCATGTTGTTCTTCTCATCATTTCCTTTCTTTGGGAACACTACCTTCCTCTCAGTCCCATGAAGTCTTTGTTTGTTCACATCTACACTTTCCTTTCTCTATACTCTGCAGAGAAGCTCAACTCCAACAGCCTTTCCTAACCCTCCTTACCTCTAGGAAGTACAGCATGGCAGTGACATATTATCATGGCACTGAGAACAAACATCAAAGACACAGCACTAACTGCATTTTGTTTCTCCTTATAAAACTTCAGATCTGTCTGGGTAAGGCCAGTCAAATCTTAAAAGATTATAGTAATCATGCATTAAAAATATTGTTCTGCTTCTAGTTTCCATAAACATTTTTAGGGCAAACATTCAATAAGGCGTCTCTCCCATTGCTTCCAAGACTTCATCTCTTTCTGCTGCTATGGGAATAGATAGTTTCACCCCATTCTATCTTCTTTGGATCATGATGGAATTCCAGAATCTCTGGCAGTTTTGTACTTCAACAAGTAACTGGAACATCTTTCCCTGTCTCAGTTATTTTCATCCATACATCTGGTAGAAGCATCAGATTCTGACGGACAAGGATTTATGTCAGATCTCTCAGCCGTCGCATCACCATGGGCATACTGTTTTATTAGGGCTGCCACTTCCCAGCGCCCAGGCTGTCTCTAGCTCCAAACACCCATTTTTATTTTGAGACAGGGTCTTACTAAGTTGCTTAGGGATTGCTAAATTGGTGAGGCTGGCCTTGAATTTTTGATCCTCTTGCCTTAGCCTCCTGAGCTGCTGGAATTACAGGTGTGCATCACTGAGCGTGGCTTCACTTGGATTTTTGTGTGTGCTGTTTGTTGACCTTTTGGTCTACTTTTTTTTTTCTTTTTTTTTTTTGGTACTGAGGGTTGAACTCAGGGGCACTTAATCACTGAACCACATCCCAGCCCTTCTTTGTATTTTATTTAAAGACAGGGTCTCACTGAATTGCTAGGGCCTCACTAAATTGCTGAGTCTGACTTTGAACTCCCGATCCTCCTGTCTCAGCCTCCTGAGCTGCTGGGATTACAGGTGTGTTCCACCACACCCAAGTTTGGTCTACTTTTAATCAGTCCTGTATCCAAGGAAATGCCATATACCCAGCGTGGCCCCACCACATACAGGTCATTTACATCCTGGAGAGGGGAAGTGTAAAAGGTGGGCTGAGCATTATGACCAATGAGGAGAGGTAAGTACATTTTTTCAGGCATTTTAAATGTATGAGTCTGTCAAACAAAGTCACTATCCAGACTCTGCTGTTTTAAATATTTAGAAAGATGACTGACAGCCTGGATTGATTATGCTATTGAACACCATACCACCTGCAGACAGTGTGACTGACCAAATTGCCATCTCTATAATTGGCCTTGTCTGCGACCATTCTCTTGTTACTTGAGTGTAGTTGGCTTGTCTTAAAGAAGTGGATATTCCTGGCACTTTTACTTCCTGTCATGCTTGATTTGCTCATTAGTACCATAGTTTGGCTTGTTAAGAATGGTCTAGTGGGAATTCCTGAAAAGCTAGAAAGATTTACAACCCATCTTTTTCCTAACCCTCAAATCATGGGCAGCCTCAATCTGCCTTTTGTGGAATATGCTGACACTGGATAATCAGGGCCTCAATTTCAAATTCTGCAAAGCAAGGGTAATGCTCCTTGTCCTTCTCACTCCACAAGACGGCTTAGCTCAGAAAAACTATTAGTAGAGACATGTGAGGAAATGCTAAAGGCACTATGAAGATGTAAACTTCTGTGAGGGGTTTACATTTTGAAGTATCAACCAAAGTTTTGATTTTCTCCCAATAGTTTATTTTTTCTCTATCTCCCTGAAGGTGCTACTCTAGCACTGGAAGTGCTTATGAGCTTGGAAGAAGGACATGAACCTTCCTGGTTTGGAAATGCAAGTTAACATGTAGAAGATAAGAGTGAGGGTGGAGGGTCTGTGGAGACTAAGGAAGTAGTGGGAAGATGATATGGGGGTATAGGGAGAGCAGAGAGAGCACCTTTCAGAGTGAGGAGCCTGGACCTTGCTTTCCTGAGGAGGCAGCAGAGACCCCAGGTAGCCTGAGCATCTCAGAGAAGCAAGGGATCTTAGCTCCATTTCTTAGGAAGAGCCAGGGCAGGTAGTAGGACCCTGGGGAGAACTTGGAGAGTATCAGCAGTTCAGGTTTAGTCACATTTACATGGATTCCCAATCTCCAGGGTGACTCAGGGCTGCCTCTGAGTGAAGGCTGATTCAGAGAATACCCAAGTGGACAGGTAGCAAGGCTGGAGGCTTCCCTTCACCCATCTCAGCCACTTGATACTAGGACACCCTTGCTGGGAGGACTTGAGTTGAATGGATGGATTGAGATCAAAGTTTTCTCCTTCTTGGAGGACTCAGATTAGAATAATATAAAAGTTATAAACTGTGCCTTGCACAACAGGGTCTGTGTACTTTTGCTTCACCCTCTGTTATTATTTCTCCTGCAACAAGACTCACATTTCAGAAAAGGCTTTCAGCTATGTGTGGGAAAGAATGAGGAGATTAATTCGGGGAAAGTTTTGCAAACAGGATGAACAAATCCTGACCAAGGAAAGGAAGTGAAAAGTGTGCTAAGCACAGGGTTTCAGCAGACAAGCTGAAGGGATGGCCCCCTGTCACATTGTCTCAGGGCCTGTGTGAAAGTAAACTCCTCCTGGAGTTCACATTTTGACCTGCCCTTTGCACGCAATTGATTAATTGCAGGAATTAGCCATACAAAACAAGCATTATTAGTTTTTAGAATTTTGTTCCATTAAGGAGGCAAAACCTAAGAAATCAAAATCCCCAGGTTCTCAAATGCCAAATACTTTAACTTAATTGGAAGCTTTAAAGCTCTAACTAGTAAGGTGCTTAGATACAGATGGGTAGCATTTGTTAACTTACAACCTCCAGAAATCCAAAGAGAGAATGGCTTTTTCAAGGCTGGGCATCTAGGTATTATATTAAAAGCTAATCTCATACACTGATGCAGGACTTTTTTTTTCATTTTTTTGTTGTCTTAGATGAATTGTAGTTCATTAAGCAAAGATTTGCATAGCATAGCCCATTTTTCAAATTCAGCATTTCAACTTTTTGATTTATTTAGGAAAATATTTGTTCAGCACCTACTATGTGAATCCAGCATTGTGCTGGGCATTTGGAATACATTAGTAAATCAAATTGACTATAGAGTAACCAGAGACACTGTTTCTCCAGGGCTCCGTTTTCTGGGAACTGCCTTTCTATTTTTCTTAACTTTCCTGCCTTACACTTAAGTATAAGTCCATATATTTATTGTGGGAATGGTCACTTTACAACCTGACATAGGTTTTATAACTATGCTATAGGATTCCACTATGGTCACATCCCAGGTGAAACATCAATAAAGCAATCATTGAATGAGCACCAATCATCGAATACACAAGGCTCTGTGTTTGAAAGATGTTTGGTGGTCTCTGCCTTCCCAAGAATATTAAAATTAGTTCAAAGTACCACATTCACAAGAAAATACAAAGTAGACCATTGGGCTATGCTAAAGAAAAAAAAAAAAAAAAACCAAGTAGCTCAGACCTTAAGTGCTATCTAAGGTCACAGGAAACCAAATGAAACTGTTTCTCGACATAAATCTTTAGTAAAAAGCAAAACATTTATAGGATCTGAAGAGAAACCAGAATGTTTTTTCTCTTTCTTCTTGGAACTTCCATTTTCTTCCACCATTCTCTTGAATTAGAATATCTCAGTCATTTAATCACAATACATTTTAAGATGAAGATCTGGAGAGTTGCACCTCACTCCTTTTCAGGAGATGTTTTTGATGAATGGTGTGTGATCTGCAGAGACAGGATGACACCAGCAGGTGGAGGAATGTGCCATTGGAACGCTAGCAAGTGGTTGAGGGGATGTGACTGCAATTTTAATCACGCTTTAGTTCTCTCTTTGTTCCAGATACTTGTGCATCAAAACCCTCTGAAAAAAATGACCCATAATCTGAAGAAGATAATGAAATGAAAATTGATTTTTTTTTTACCAATTTAGCCAGAGCATAAGGTAGATGGCACTTTATCTCTCTCAAAATCTTAGATATAAATTATATTGAAATCTAAAGAAATCATTTATTCTGACACAGCGCACTGGAGAAAATTTAAAAATGGACAAAAGCGTAGGATTTTAATATTTTATGCAGGATTTAGAAAATATTCAAAGTTCGACGTATGAGTGGCATGGGCCTGCCAGTCAACCATTTCAATTTACAGGATCAGAATTGCAGACTACAGGGGCCTCACATCTGTGAACTCATGAGACAGGCCTGAGTGAAGTCAGCATGCTCCAGGGAGATGGAGTCACCTGGGAAAGATGTTTGGTCATGACCATTGCTGGGATGTAGATTCACATGCGCAGTTCAACCATCTATGGGTGGCTCTCAAGGGCTGAGAAGCTTCCTAGGTGAGACCTCGCCCTAAGGGCAGAAGGAGTAGGTGCTTTGCTTTACTTAGTTTTCAAAGGGAACTGAGTCTGATGATTACATTATAGCAGTTTCTTGATTCTGTTCCTTGGTCCAGCTACCTAGAAGCATGTATACCATAGGTATATAAGACTGTCAGTACCCTGACCCTAAGCTTTATATAAAATACTCAGATCCCAGAAACGCTGTTTTTCCAGCAGGAAAGGTGAGTCATTCTCTTTTATCCTCTTCTGCATAACTTGGAAGAGGACCTGGGTGAACCCTGGTGACTTGGGAGAGGGCATGCCAGCAGAGTAGGAGCACATGGGGACACCTTTTGGACATTTCCAGTGCAGAACATGGGCACAGGGGTTTTGGTGAGGCAAGTACAAACAAGAACAAGTGACATTCGTGTTGGATTTTAATGGAATGTCCTCCAATTCAGACTCTAGAGGACTGGAGAAATGTTCATAAGACATATAGGTCATATATGATATATCATATATATCATAAATTACATATGTCACCATCCATGTTCTTAGAGATATTTGCCAGTTGAACTTAAATAAATGGTGTTCCTTAGGATGTATAAGTTCTATGTAACCCTCTTTTTCTAGGGGATGATGATTTTTTTATACAGTAAGACATCTACAGACAGGTATATGAATCTTTAAGTTTGTATTACAAATGAATGACTCATGTAAACCCCACCTAGACTGAGCTACAGAACATCATGAAGCATGAGCTTTGGAGAACATTATCTCAGAAGCTCCTCCTATGCCCCACCTTCTAGTCACATTCTCTTCTATGAGTAATTAGTACCCTGATTTCCAATGCTTCAAATTATTTTTGCCTGTTTTAATCTTTGTATAAATGGAATCATGTAGCACATCTCTATTTGTCTGACTTCATTTACTCAGTATTTTGCTTGAAGTTCCATTTGCGTTCCTGACAGACGTGTTTTCATCATGGGCTAGTATTCTCTTATACAGACGTAGCACCATTTTATGTATCCATTTTACTGCTGATGGACATTTGAGTTGTATCCAGCTTTTGATTTTTATGAGCAAAATGGCCATAACCACTTTTGCACATGTTTTTTCTGCCATATTCCCTCCTTTCTGTTGGGAGTATAATTACTAGACCTGGTATATGTTTCAATGAGATCTTTTTTCTTCCTCACGTGGAGAATGTGATTTGGTGCTATGGTTGGAATCTCATTTGCGTGTTCTCCCCAAAGGCTCATGTGCTGGAAGTGTATTCTCCAGAGTGGCACTGTTGAGGTGATGGAGACTTAAGAGGTGGGGGCCTAGCTGAAGGTGGTTATATCACTGGGGACACTGCCCTCTGAAGGGATTACTGTAGTTTTCTCAGAACCCAGGTTAGTTCCTATGAGTGACTGAGTTGTTATAAAAAAAGCAAGTCTGGCCCCTGAATCCCTCTTGCTTCCTGTCTTGCCATGTAATTGCCCTCTCTCTCCCTCTGGCACATGCTCTCACCAAGAAGGACCTCTCCATAAGGCCCCTCCAAGCTGGGCCAATGAGACTGTCCAATCTTAGACTTTCAGCCTCTAGAACTGAACTAAATAAACCTTTTTTTTTTTTTTTTTTTTTTTTAAATAATGGTGCAACTGGGGTTTGAATCCAGGGCCTCGTGCATGCTAGCCAAGTGCTCTTCCACTGAGCTACTTCCCCTGTCTTTTTTATTTTTTATTTTGACCAGGGTCTTGCTGAGTTGCTGAGACTGGCCTTAAACTTGTGATGTTCCTGCCTCAACTTTCCAAGTAAATGGAATTAGAGGCATGCACCACTGTACCCAGCAAACCTTTGAAAAAATACCTAGCTTCGGGCATTTTGTTATAGCAAGAGAAAAACAACTAAGACATTTGGGTAGAGATGTACAGTTCTTTTGAAGGTATTATAGTGACAAATGAAGTACATTTGACAAGGAAGCTAGAAAAAATGTAGGCATTATTTAGAGAATCTGGGTAACAATTTTGGTATTTATTAATGTTAAATCCTTACTAATTACGAGAAAAAGTGGTAGTAATGTAAAGTATTGCATTGCTTGTTCCAAAAAAAAAAAACCTTGTAGGATACTCTTTCATTGCCACCTAGAGCATTTTTAGGATGCCTCCTACTGCAAATTACTTTTTAATATTAGCTCCAGGAAGATATACTTAGGAAAGTAATTTTTAATTAAAAATGATTTCTATTTGCGCACATGGTTAATTATAGCACTCACTTTTTGTAACACTACTGAACACTGGAAAACATCAGTGTGTGTTATCTAATTTTTAGTAAGTTAACAAATCTTTTGGAGCATTGACCATTGTGTTTCATGAGTTTAAACTATGAAGGTAAATGAAAGGGAATGGGATTGAGGCTGAGTCCCAAGAGACAAATTCTGTGAACATCATCTGAAATGTCCGTGGCCCAAAGTGTCCCTGGGGTGAAATTTATCCAGTGGGTATTACCCTGCAGAGTTGGCATCTGATCTATAGATGCATTGTTTAGAAGATTTGTCGGAAACTTATGTTTATTTTTACTGTTTTCTAAATATAAAATAGTTTGTGTTTATTCTGGAAAATTTGGAAGGCAAATAAAAAAATAAGGAATAAAAACGATATGAAGTAGTAGTATCCTTTGTTAATATTTTAGAGTTATATTCTTTCAGCTTTCGAATACCCATTTAAAAAGGAGTTCATTTATGCAACACGCATACTTTTAATAGCTTCTTACATACTGATGGCAAAACTGAATGGAACCAGAAATCCTACAGTCCCTTACAGGATCTCCAAGACTTGAGCTTACACAATGGAATCCAGAACAACTCCAAGGGGAGTGCTGGGGAGAGATATCCCTGGGTGCCTGTGCAGAAAAGAGCTTATATCAAAGCCCTAAGACAGTTGTTCTTAGAAAGACCTACTTGCAAGTGTGGCTCATGGCCAGCACCTGGGAAGTTGGATTTCAGTTGTGTCCCCACCATTGCCTAATTTATAAGGATGGTTTACTGTGCTTAGATTGCACAAATCATGTTTTATGCCGAACTCTCACTTTCCTTCTGGGAGTCTGGAATTATAGAATGTGCTAGGTAGAAGGTTCCTATGTAACTAGCTCCCAGCAAAAACCTTAGGAATGAAACCTAGTAAACCTCCCTAGTAGGCAGGGCTTTGTATATGTTGCCATATGTCATTACTGGAAAAATAAAGTTATGTCCTCTAGAGAGAACTCTAGAAGTTTATGCCTTATTCCCTCCAGACTTTGTCTCCTGTGACATTTTTCTTTGATGATTTGCTTTGTATCCTTTCACTGCAATAAACTATAACTGAATGTAACTACGTCAGAGTCCTGTGATTCCTTCCTGCAATCACTGAAGATGAGGGTGGTCCTGGGGGTTGTGACACAATGATCCACTGGGAAATTAGGTTACCAGATGAGTTATTGCCTCTGCTTTCACAGTGGCCCTTAGGATAAAGCTGGAAATGTGACTGTTTGAGTGGGTCTCCTCAAATGTGAGGCTCTAAGACCGGAGGCTTGGGCAGGAGAAAAAGGTGTAATGTCCCAAGTAAATTACAGCTACAAGAGAATTGGGGACACTACCTGTGGAATGACTACCTACCTGTTCAGCCCATATCCTTCTCTGTCCTGAAACATCCTATTGCTACAAAGAGGATGGAAAAACATTCTTAGTACAACTGAACAATCTAGTTCAATATCCCCTAAACACAGAGCCAAACATTTGAGGAAAATTAACAGCATGCAGGCATATATTCTATGGACAGAATTGACCCACAAAGGGAAAAAAAAAGAGTCAATACAGGAAACAAAAAAACTTAAAAATAGTTATAAATATGCAATGAAGTTGAAAGATTTTTCTTTACACAGTTCTCCTTCCTGAGAACACTCTATGTTAGAAGAAATATTAATGAAGTCCGTTGCTTAGGTGCTGGCTTCTTCCCCATCAGTCCCACCCATCTGGTTTACTCTCCAATCCTCAAGTCACTTAGTCTCCACTATACAGGCACTTCTCACTTAAGGCTGTCACTGATCTATATAAATTAAGGAAGCTTCTTTAAAGACCTGGCAGGTCATGGAAAAGATTTGTCTCACAGAATAGGAAATATTTTGAAACTAGATATCAGACATCACTGTGTCCAAAGACCACTAGACAAACAGTGTCAGAGGGAATTCCTTGCTGGCTTGCTTTCCTTGGGTTCTACTCTGTTTCCAAGTTCTTAGAGACCACTCTTTGAATTAGAATAGCTTTTCCTACCTCCTCTTGCCTTGAGGCTCTAAACTTACCAGGAGAAAAAAAGTCCTTTAAAATAAAACAAAAAACTCCACCCCTAAAGTCCAATCTGCACAAAAATGAAACTCTCACATTACTGTCCAGAATAATTTAACTTCACAGTCTCTCGATTACCCCTGCAGAATGGGGCTGGGTTTTCCTTTTGCATAATCAGAGGATCCATGAAAGCATTTTAATAAAAAAGGAGGGAAAAGAAGAAAAAAATTAGTTTTCTCTGAGAGCAGTTTTCTAGTGTACTTAATGTGGCAATGATTGGAGTTTTACAAATGATCTGTCTAGCCATCAGGCTCCTTACTCCCTGTTTTAGTCAGCTTTTTTGCTGCTGTGACTAAAAGAATCTAACCAGCACAATTATAGAGGAGGAAAAGTTTATTTGAGGGCTCATGGTTTCAGAAGTCTTAGTACATAGAAGGTCAGCTCCATTCCTAGGGGCTTGAGGTGAGGCAGAAGATCATAGCAGAGGTGTGGCAGAGGGAAGCACAGCACTTGAGATCAGGAAGCAGAAAGAGACTCTACTTGGTCAGATACAAATATGTACCCAAAGCCACGCCCAATTCCCCTGCCTCCTTCAGCCACACCTACCTCTTCAGTTGCCACTGTTAATCCCTTTTAAGGGATTAAATCACTGATTGGGTTAAGACTTATAACCCAATCATTTCTCCTCTGAACCTTTTTGCATTGTCTCACACGGGAGCTTTTGGGGGACACCTCATACCTAAATTTTAACACTCTGTAGGAGTACCTGGATACAGAGCTCAGGCATTTTCTCTTCCCTTCATTGGTCTGATCACGAACCTAGCACGAGCATGATGGGGAGCATGGGGAGCGTGGCACGGGGGTGTTAACAGCTGTGGGCAATTGTAGTTGGTGAATGTCTGTTATAAAGGTTTGCTTGTTCTGCATTAAACCGAGCCTGGTCTTCAGATATTCCTACAACACTCCCTCTCTTTTATTCTGAAAAAGGTGGTTTTTGTCTTTAAGAATCTGAGTAAAATACCCTGAGCCTGGCCTCTGGCCTCTGAAGCTCTTCCCATCTCAGCTCTCTTAGGCCAGCATCACCCCTCAGCAGAGCATACCTCCTGCTTCCTGCTGTGGTGTTACTGCAAGGGACTGAGGGGTCATACTGAATGAGTGCAAAAGGAGGAGGTGGGCACCCTCTTGGCCATGGCAGAGGCTCTCACGTGGAGGCCTGGGTGTCATTTTGTGCATTTCTGATCTGGCTGCTGAAACTGGGATGACATGAGCTTCCTTCTCTCTCCTTCCTAGGTGACCATGCTGTTCTGTCCCAGAGGGTGGAGCCTGTTTTTTTCAACAAGTTCCCTTCACATCTTGACCACAGTTAAGTTCCACAGTCCAGCTTCCTGCATGCTAAAAATTTTTAGGCGCTGTCAAACAGTTAAAAGTTTTGACAGTGTTAGAAATCCTGTCAGAGCATTTTAAGAAGTTTGAAAAGGATTTCTTAGTGTGAAGTTGTAAGACACCATATTGGAGATTATTACCCTAATCAGCAATAACCTGGACATTGAAGATGGGGAGGTTTGATTACTGGGGGAAATGGAAATGAGATAGAGCTAAGTGTGGCTTCAGAGTCATGGGGTAAATCACAGCTGTTGGAAGCTTTCAGCTATGGATTCTGTATTCCTGGTGAGAAGTGACAGGTACAGAAAGGAAAGTGAGAGGATGCCAAGAAGACACCTTACTTACTTTGGAATTACCTGAGGCTGCCGTTGTTCTCCATCCTCCAGAACCTTAGGTAGGAATAAAACCCTAGAGAGGAGAGCTTCCTTATGCTGTCCCCATGATCCTCCACAGGGCCAATTCCAGCTTGCAAGGAGACTGGCTTTCTATCAGAATTTCTCCAGGTCCTGGACATAGATCATTCAAATCTGTTTTTATGAGGATATGGGGAAAAGGCCTATTTCCTTCTACTCCAAGACCACTGTCTGATCCCAATTACTAATGTCTCCTGCTACCTTAGTAAACAGATTGAGCTAGGAGGGCTTGGTCCGTGTCAAGTATAAGGGTTGTACATGGGTATTTGTGGCTGTTTTGTTCACGTGTCCATGGAATAGCTTATAGGGAACCAGGGGTGCATGGAAAAATATTGAAAAAGACTTGGTCTCTGCCATATTCACATAAAGCACTGTTAAATCTTGATTCTTTAAATCTATTTTTGAGGATCCACAAAACACAAATAATTTTAAAATCTGGAGTTTTAATTTGTTACTTCGGATCCCAAGTGGAACGACTTTTCACAGAGGAAGAGAGTTGTGTGGCTTACTGGTATCATGCATGGATTAGCATTTCTCTGCTATTTGGAAAATAGAAAACAATGGTTAAGAGTGAAGGGCTCTGGAACTGACAAGTAGAGGTTCAAATCCCAGCTTTGTCACTTACCAGCTTTGTAAAATACATTTTCCTCACCACATCCTTACTGCACACACAATGGCATTGTACATTTAGTTAATACTGGCCAGTCTCCAATGCAAAGATAAATAAGAGCTTAACCAAGCAGAATCCCAATGAGGTACTGTATTAGACACTTAACAGATTTTCTAACATAATCCTCATGAACATCGTTAGTTTTAGAAACTAATGCTGTGGAGGTTAATTAACTTTTTTAAGTTCGAATCTTCTAACTGGTTGACTTGGACCAGGAACTAGGTTTTGGTGACCCTAGAGTCTATAATGACACAGATTTTCAGATCAGAAATACTCAAGGAATAAAATTTGTTTTGTTTTGTTTTATTTTGTTTTTTTGTTTTACCAGCTGTGTGGTGTTTATGCCATGCTAAAATATTCCCAGCTCAGTGTCAAGTAGCTTAGAGGCAGTGATATCTTGTATTCATTGCTTGGAAAAGATGTATGCAGGAAGTTGGCTGTGGCCCGAGTTTCTGCTGAGTTGTAGAAGCGCTGCTTTTGAGCTAAATCATTCCTGAGCATTTGGCATTCTGAGACATAAAGTCAATACTGAAGAGAATTTTTCTTCTCACTGTTTATTCTCTGCTGAGATTGTAAATGATTCTTTGCTTTCTCTTATTTTCTAAAACATTTTAAGAAAAAAAAAAAAAAAACGAAAATATATCCCAGAAATTAAAGTCACAGACTTAAGAAGCATTCATTCAATCATTCAAACCCTACAAAGATGTAACCTGTCTTTGCTTTGTTTAAGATCCAATAAGTCTTCCTGCTATACTTGGGGTTAATCCAAATACTTCATCATGGTGTGGTGAAACCTTGCCCACCTTTTGCCCAGCATCCATCCCCTTTTCTGGAAAAAGTACTTGGACTGGATCAGTGGCTGAGATTCGAAGTCCTGATGTGCCCCCCACCCCCAGCTCCCTGTCCCAGTTGAGAAGCAGACTCATACAAAATCAGACATGTTCTTCTAAAAATCAAATCTTGAGCAGAGAAATAGAAAGATGAGGAAGAGCAGGGGCTTTGTGTTCCCTTGGGAGCTCTGAGAAGATCCAATATTCTTCAGTCTCTGCTTCTTCCATCCCTAGAGCTATCTTGGGAAGTGCTGCCTCCTTTCTGAGCCACTCCACACCTTCTCATAGCTCCCTGCTGTGTCTTTAGGTCAGCCAGAAGGGACATCTCATGGTGCGCCTGGCTATCTCCAGTGGTTATGACAGTGTTTGTTTAGTACCTAGTAGGTGCTTGTTAAACATTTATTGACTAAGACTTGTACGTGGTACACCCTATGTGCAAAAAAATCACACCTTAAATAACCTTGTGACTAAAAGCATGGGCCCTGGAGTTAGGCTGTTTGAAATCCTGGCTTTAATACTTGCCTGCTGTGTGACCTTGGGCAAGTTACTTAACCTCTTTGTGCTTAAGCTTCCTCATTTCTAAAATGATGAGAATAAAAATGCATAGGCTGGAGATGTGGCTCAGTGGTAGTGCACTTGCCCAGCATGTGTGAGGTCCTTGGCTCAATCCGCAGCAATGACAAGGGGGGGGGGGGGGAAGAAGAAGATGGAAAAGAAGAAGAAAAAGAGAAAGAAAAGGGAAAGTCTAAGCAAGATGATTCAGTAAAGTCCTTAGGACATTGCCTGGAAAACAGCAGGAGTAAACTTATTAGGGTATTTCTAAATTGTAAGAGGATTTTGTTAGAGATCGTAAAATGCACTATTGACTTAATAGTAGCTTTTTTGGAGAAAACCAAAACCAAGAACAATATTAAATGTATGAAACTTTAAGGTACTTAGCTAATGGTGTGAATGTATCCCCCCAAATACATGTTACCTTCCACTTAAGACTAAGACAGAATTGTGATCCAAAGTGCCTATCAAGTGTGGCCTCTGGTAGTTACATGTAATGATGTAATGTACATGTCTAGTGCACATGATCAGGACCATTAGTGTCTGTAATACTGCTCAATAAAGGATCCTGTGGGATTTTTTTGTGTTTATCTTCCTCTTTGGCTATTTTGTTTGTATTATTGATATTAATTCAACTATCAAAAAAAAAACAAAACTGGTAGTAGCTGGAAGTTTTTGCCAGATTTGGACATCTTAATGATAGTCTTCGGAGAATCAGTTGGTCCCAACAACTTTTTCTGGATTTGAAAAATTTGTGATCTGTTCTCAACATCTTGGCAATTTTTACTGCCTTCAATTGTATTTTCCAGTGTATGTTTACTAGTTTGGTGCATATACAATATCTTTTTTATGTTGCATTTTAATGGAATCTTGAAAAGATCTTTTATGTGATAATTATGAGGGGAATTTAAGTTTACCAATCGGTGCAAATGACTCAAAAGAAGTGAAAGACTGATGGAATGATGCCCCCCATTTTATTATCTTTGCAAATGTCCAGGCAATGAACAATGTTTCTGAGTGCATGCCACCCACTCATTCCTCACATCTGGACTTCCAACCCTGGATGCATGTTAGAATTACCTGGGGAGCTTAGAAAAATGCAGATTCTCAGGCTGTATCCCAGACCAATTAGACTAGTGGTCTGCATCAGTATTTTTTTAAGTCCCCTAGTATGCTGCAGAGATTGGGAACTACCTACCACATTACCAGTGGCTGGAGAGTTTCTTTTAACATGTGTTGTAAGATATGTCTTGTTTAGAGAGAAGTTAAATGTGAACAAAAAAATTGGAAAAAAAAATAAGAAAATAGGAGATCATTGTTGTTATTACACTAGTCCCAGGAAGATTTGGACCACGAAAAAAGTCATGTTGAGTTAGGTAAGTTTTGTGGAAGAACTAATGTTCCTTAATTGTTCTACTTTCTAGTGGTTTTGAGAGTTTCTTCTAGGAAAGTGTCCCAGTGATTATTTTGTTCCTTTAGTTACTGTCAGAGACCTGGAGGATTCCAAATTGGGGAAGAAAAATAAAATAAAAAAAGCCTGGTGTGAAATGAATGAGAATATGCACCTCACTGAGTGCAACCCTGTGTCCTGTACCTTGTGGTCCCTTTGGTCCCCCGATTTGGCATCTTGAGTTCCCTTGAACTAGATCTCAGTGCTTCATACAATCCATTGGGACTCTTCCCTCTTCCCATCAAAGGCATGGAAAGCAGATGCTTAAGTGCAGGGAAGAGTGTCCCCTCAGCTGGGTGATGGACAGATAACTTCCCTACAGTATACGTGTTACAGGGGGAAGCTGTGTGGCATTTTAATTCTTGGTCAGAGTTGAAATCTAGAAATTGGGGAATGTGATTATGGCATGGAGTTTCAGTTGAACCTCAGAAGTGTTTAAACTGATTTCTTTCTGATGAAGATATTTGTGGTCTTTTTGCTGGTATATCAAGTGCATCACTGTAACCTAGATAAAGTTTGTATATTCTGCAAAGCCTACCATTTCTGCCAAAATGCTAATGATGAAATCAACCTCTTGAGAAGTTGCAATTAGCTTTCAACTACACATCATTTTAACCCTGCCCAACCAGTAAAGCTGGAGATTTACTTCACATATGACAGCCCTGCTGCCCACCAGGCAATTAGGAAAATGTATTGAGATCAATGTGAAGATCAGCATTGCAGTAGGAACAATTAGGATCCTCATTTGCTGTGGAAAACTTGTTCATTATGAACTCATTAACTACTAGGTTGAAAACAGTCTAGGAACAGAATGGAGAATAGTTCATATTTAATGCCTTTGTCTTTCCTTCGAAGTAATTCATTAAATAGTGGCATAACAATAAATCAATAAATTCAATAAATCATCAGTTCCAAAAATGGGTTTAGACTGGCTGAAGATGGGTCTAGTTAATTAGAAAAGAAAACAGATGGCTATGCTATATGGAGAGGAATAGGGAGGTTGGAGAGGAGTTTGAGAAAATTGAGAAGACTATTGCACAAAGTATTTCACAGTGACTCAGCCCACTTGAGAAAGATCAGATAAATATTTGCATTCTCTTCCGGTTATTAAGGTTTTAATATTTTATGTTTGATACTTTAATATCTGGAATATGATATGATTATAAACAGTTTTATTTCCCAGTTAATCAATTTTTGAATAATATCTTCATCATTTTGAAAAAATTTTCATTTCCTCCTTTGTGATTCTCAGCATGTATGAAAATCTCAATTTTTGAGTTATCCTGCAGCTCATCGGAGTATTACTGTACCATTTCAATTACTGTTGCTTTGAAATTGCTTTTCATGTGTCATACAGGTCAAGTTACTACCTTTTTTCCCCCTAGACTTTCCTTGCCTACATTCTTCCAATAATTTTTGCAAAATAATTTAATCAATACACATTTTATCAAATTCCAAAGAAAGGGATTGTTACCCAAGAATAAGATGAGGGGGAATCAGTACTGATGTTTAGTTGGGATATTGTTAAACATTAATAGAGAACAGCACAGATTATTAATAACCTAATTCTTCATAGAACTTGTTATATGCCAGCCACTGTTTTGAGTGATTCATATTACATCACTTCATTTGACTCTTTAGAAGTGTGGAAACTATGGATGGGTTTTCATTACTTGCTCCAGGACACACGGCTGGTGCACCCTGAACTAGGACCAGAACTGAGTCAGTCACTGTTGGATGCCGTGCTGTATTACTGTATTTTACTACCCTCAGGGTAATCCGAGTGTGCAGAGTGTAAAAATTTTGTGCCATCCTGCTCTGTCCAACCCTGGATTTGAATCATCCCTTTGTCCATGTGTCCATAGTGTATATGCTACCTGCCCATCAGTCACTTAGTAGCCATCCTGGTTGTCAGGCCCACTGCCTTGAGGTACTGCAGTTCTTGCATGCAAATAACCCTTCTTTTTTTAAAAAAAATAATGGCCCCAAAGTGCAAGAGAAGTGATACTGGAGATTTAGATATGCTAAGGAGAAGTCACAATGTGCTTTGTCCTCTGAAAAGGTGAAAATTCTGCACTTAAGGAAAAAAAATCAGATGCAGAGATTGCTAAGATCTACATACAGTAAGAACAAGTCTTCAATCCATGAAATTGTGAAGGAGAAAGAAATTTGTGCTAGTTTTGCTACTGCACTTTAAACTGCAAAATCTCTGACCATAATGCATGATAAGTGCTTAGTTAGGATATAAAAGGAATTAAATTATGAGGTTTGGTATTATCTATGGTTTTAGGCATACACTGGGGGTCTTGAAATGTATCATCTGCTGCATATAAATACATATTGAATATGTTGTCTTTATGAGAATGTTTTAGCCAGGATCAAGAGACATTGATTTATACCTTATGTCCTCATGAATCTTTCTCTTATCAAATTGGTTTCTTTAGCTTTATGGTTCCTTTGTTATGCACATTAAACAATCATAGAAATACATTAAAAGCTATTAATTTGTAAGTTGTTAACAATCAGATGAAATGTAACATTTTCTATGCTTCTTAAGGAAATTATAATTCATTATCTTCATCAGTTATTAGAGAATTTTAGAAATAAAGGTATTGAGGAAAAAAGGCAAGAAAACTGTTTTAGTCAGCTTTCTGTCACTGTGACCAAAGGACCTGACAAAAACAACTTAGAGGAGGAAAGTTTATTTTGGCTCATGGTTTCAGAGGTTCTTGGTGGGCAACTCCATTGCTCTGGGTGGAAGGTGAAATAGAACATCATGGTGAAAGGGCATTTGAAGAGAAAGCAGCTCAGGACATGGCAACCATGAAGCAGAGAGAGTTCCACTCACCAGGGACAAAATATAAACCGCATAGGCACATCTTCAGCAACTTTTTCCTCCAGCCACACCCTACATGCCTATACTTACCACTGGTTAATCCATTCAGGTAGATTAATCCACCAATTAGGTTATAGCTCTCATAATCTAATCATTTCACCTTTGAACATTCTTGCATTATCTCACATATGAACTTAAGGGGGAGAGCCATATCAAAACCATAGCAAACAGCTATATCAAAATCATAGCAAACACTAACCAAACTATTAACCCTTTAAAATTTCA
Source organism: Glaucomys volans (assembly GCA_020662805.1). Classification (NCBI taxonomy): domain Eukaryota; kingdom Metazoa; phylum Chordata; class Mammalia; order Rodentia; family Sciuridae; genus Glaucomys; species Glaucomys volans. Next base: position 259,551 of record JAJEJO010000213.1, read on the forward strand.
TGGAGTGTGCTTATTTTTAATTGATGGGAGAAGGAAAAAGATATGAGCAAACTTTATGACCACTAAGGATATGTAGTACCTATCTTGAACTGTTTTCTTAACGAGACCAGTTCCTTATTCTCTCCACTACTCTGGCGCTAAAGGAAAGGAGCAGGCTAAATTCCCCTGAAGGTGAAAAACTAAATGAAGAGGTAATCACCACTAGGTAGGAAGAGGAAAATGACAGCATTTCCACTTACTGATAGGGTTTGAGTATGGTTTGTAACCCCTGAACTCATGCAAGAGATTAATGCCCAAAGTCTTACATATTAATGGTATTAGGAGGGTGGAAATTTAATCTGACTATGGTATTTGAAGTTGGGGTCTTTGGGAAGTGATTAGGTTAGATTAGGTCAACTGAGATGGAACATCCATGACTGATTCCTGTGATTTTATAAGGAGAGGGAGAGAGGCCACATGGACAGAGATATGCATGCACTCCTGCCATGATGTGATGTTGCCATGGGAGGCCCTCCCTCAAATCTGCATCATGCTGTTTGGACTTCCTGACTCTAGAATAGTGAGACAAATAAACTCTTTTCTTTACAAAGTAGTCTGCCTCAGATATTTCATTATAGTAATGAAAAACCGACTAATAAACTAAGAGAACAGGGGAAGGGGAAAGGAAGGGTAAGGTCAAGAGGTCTTTGATACCCTCCCTCTCTGTCCTGGGCTTTGTCTCAGAGGAGAGAGGCTACAGGAGCTTTAGGACAGGTTAGGGAAACAGAAACAGACTGTAAAGAGAGCCCTTGTAAGACAAGGAGATTGCCCAACCTGGCCATGAAGGGACCAGGTCACAGCACAGCCTTGGGAAAAGGAGGCTGTGGTGTCTGATGGGCCTGAGAAGGGCCTCAGCGTCCTCATGTGCTTTGTTTCCTGCTCAGGAGATCCTTTGGGTATTGTCATGGATTTTTCTGTTTTCATATTGACTGAGATATAATGTACATCTCATATATTCACCTTTGAAAGTGTCTATTTCAATGCTTATACAAACCATTGCCACTATCTCATTGTATTAAATTTTGGCCCCCTTTCCCCCATATATATATTTATGCAGTATTTCTTGGCACAGCTATGGTAGAGTGGGTGGGCAAATAATAAGTTAAAAGGTCCTCACTGATGTTTCTGCCTATTTAATTGGTGTATTTGTTGTTCATTCATATTTAGTAACCCCAATTTCATGTTTATCTAGAAAGCTGGTTCTTCAAATAAATGCAGGATTTAGGTAGCTTCAGTTGTATATGATATGTCAGATCCATGGTTCCCTAAATACCAATCTTGGTGGAAGTAGCTAGCACATATATTTGAGAATATGCACATGTGTCTTTAGTGTGTTCATATAAATTGTAAGGTAATATGATCTGAGAACATGTTAATTATTATAGTTCCCTTGATTCTAATTGGAAGTCTAGATTCAATAGCAAGCCCTTCTTTCTTATCCATGGGCTGAACTAATGGGTGAAGGATGAATGCACACTTTAGAGGCAGAAAAAAATAGGATCTCAGTTTCTTAAAATAGGATGGTTTTTTGCAAATCACTTCTTAATCACTCCCATGAGGAAATGCTGGGGGTCAGAGGGTTCATTAACATTAGGAACATGAGAGAAAGAAAAAATGGCAGATGAGTTCCATTAGGTAGTGAATGGAAGAGAAGAAACTGGAAGAAGAGATAGAAGACAAATAGAGGAAGAAGAAAAATCTCTCCCAGTTGGGTGTAAGGAGAGAGGGATATGCAGAAACTGGGATGGACAGAGAGCACTGCTACCAATGTGTCCTGTCTGTTCTGAGATTGCAGCCTAGATCATGTACTTTAAAAAAAAAATATATATATATATGTATATATATATTAGTTGTTGATGGACCTTTATTTTCTTGCTTTCTTTTTATGTGGTGCTGAGAATAGAACCCAGTGCCGCACACATGCCAGGCAAGCCCTCTACCACTGAGCCACAACCCCAGCCCCAAGATGATGTACTTTTAAGTCATGTTTTCTTTTAATAAGAAACAGACAGCTTAACAATGAGGGAGACTAACAATGTAAGGAAGATCAAAAGAGTTATTATTTAAAAACAATTGCACTGTTCAGCCCTCTAGGAAATGCTTTAGGAACCAGGTTTGACCAAGTCAGTGACTCCATGTTTTGCAGCACAAGCTTGTGGTTCTTTTAGAAACAGGTTTGTTAAAATAGGTCCCCAGGGCTTGGAGGCAGATTCCCACTGCATCTGAACTGTGGACATGTCACATCCAACTAAGGTCCAGGAATGAGTGAGCCTGGGGGTGATACAGGTTCTTGAGGGATGAAGGTGGAGAGCATGTGTTTTCAAGAACTTGGAACTTTCCAGTTACATTTTACAGAAGAAATATTGTCCCCACAAAGGTGAACTGTCCCCACAATAGGTGAAAACTAAGACAGTCTACAGAGACATTTTGTGCTCTCATAAAAATCATTTATTGGCACAGGAAATAATTTTTTTTTCTAGTACAGTAGCTGTATGCATCTATCATTGCAATTTAGTGTAAACTACAGGTTATGAGCCACTAGAAATCTGATTAGCAGGATGAATTTAATAAAGAATGAGAACAACTATGAGTTATGAGTCTACAGCGGCCCAGCCATCGAGTCTCATTGGAGCACAAATCAAATATCAAACCAGTGTTGTCCTGCAACAGTGTTTGTGTAGCCACGGAAAACCAAGACAGACAGATAGGATAGCACCCGTTCAATAAATTAGCTTCCAATTAGAAAAACATTATAACTGACAGAAATAATCTAAGTAAAAGAAGCACAAAAGTAAATAATAGTAAAGTTGCTATTTACATATATTACTTTTTACCAAAACTTTATTAGCTTTTCCTTCTTACCTTTTCCCTTGGATTTGTTATTCTTGGGATTTCCTCCCCCCTTCTTTTTTTTTTTTTTCATGGTGATATTCTTGGCTCACTGGAAAATATTTAGACAACTAAACAGACCTTTATCCTCCAGGTCCTACATTTTCTACATCTTCATATCAAACTAAAGAATCTGAAGGGTAAGTGTCTCTCTCTACAAAAGTAATAAGCCTTATTATTCTGCCATCAGTCCTAGTAATCACATACAATCTCATTTTTTTCCTACACATTATTTGAACTACCCCAGGAAGTCAGGCTGTAAATGGCAGCAGAGTGGATGGAGTTTCTGTTTGTAACAGGCTCAGGTAGCACACAGGTAGATGTTTATCCTGAGATTGTGAATGCCGTGGACTGCAACTTAAGATCCCCCGTGACTGAGCACGGGGCCTCTGCCCTCTGCTCACTGTTGTTTCTTAACCGTTTTTAAGGCTTGGTATCTAAGAATGCTGACATCATTTCTACCAAAGAAGGGCTCTGTGATGAGTGGCAGCAGGGCATAATTAAAAGAGTGCAGTTGAAAAGGCATTGAATTGGTACATTTCTGGTGTGATGGCCAGAATGTGTGGGTTTTTAGCATCACCTAGGGAGCCTGAAAGACCTTGCCAATAAGGCTCTTTGGCCTTTGTCCACTAACTTCCTTTCTGGTACTTAAAACAATTTGTAATTATTTAAATTTTGCTTTGTTCTCCAACTAGAATATAAGCTCCAGCGGGGCAGAGACTATGCCTGTCTGTTCATCCCATGTTTCCACAGTGTCTAGAACACAGTGTTCTAGTGTCTGGAACAGTGCCTGGTCCATAGTAGTTCTCAATTAAAAACTTGTATTAAATAAATGAATCAAATCATGAAGTCCCCTGGTCTGCCTCAGTCTAGAGACTTTCCAGGTTCATATAATGGCCAGGGTTTCTGGCCTGTCCTACTGATTGGGCTATCCTAATGACCCTACCCTGCTGTGAACCTGTGTAGCTGATATTTTTGTGCTTCAATGGGTAATAAAAGTTCTCAATGATAGATTGACTCTGCCCACCTCTCAAAGGTTAGCTATGCAGACTGAGCACTGCATGAGAGGTATGAGGGCAAGAACATTCTAGGAGGTAAACTGCAAGCTCCAAATTCACCTCATTCTTCTCTACCTCCCTCTACAACCTCATTGTTTGACCTTAAGCTCAAGAAAAAAATTGTTAGGAGAATTCTTTTATCGGCAGTGCCAGTTCTGTAGGTCACCAATAACATGTTCAGAAAAGAAACAAAGTGAACTCACCTATGTAAAAAATCAAGTTAAATAAAAACAAAACCTGGGAGTGCAAAGGAAGTGAGGTGTTGGGCTCTCTAGGTCCTTGGTAGGTTAGAATTGCTAGACATGGAAGCAAACACAGGCAGGGCAAGGGTGGAGAGGCCGGAGGGAAAGGGGCAGAGCTCTAGAGGACCAGCTGTTCTTTCCTCATTCTCCCTGTTCTGCCAACTCTGCCCGTGGCTGTGGCTAGCTGAGCTCCTTGTTGACACGAGTTTTCTCTCTCTCAGGCGGAGGAAACAGGCAGCTGGTGCCTCCACAGCACATCCTTAAGCTATCGATGCTCTGCTGGAGTAGAAGTCGGGGACTGGGAGCCCAGTGTGAAGTGTGACCTGGTGGGGACAAGACCATGAGTTCTGCAAGGCACCATGGTTAATCCCTTCCCCCAAACACAGTGCACAGTGGGTGTGCTATTAATTTAAAAGTGGTTTATCTGCTTCTCTTGAATCTATTCCAGTAGACATTAAGGAAGATTCTAGCAGAACTCTAGCTGTGACAAAAGCCTGGCTATCATGGGGGGCTCCCAAATTCTGGTGATATTTGATAATCTGGTTCTCAGCCATCTGCTTCTTTTAAAGGATTCTGAGAGACTGGGTACCTTAGGATCAAAGACAGGCAGGCACTGATTTGCAGGTAGTAAACCCGCTGGCTCCACTTCAGTGAGCACTGCTGAATCCATGAATAGAGAACAGATTAGAAGAGATGACTCCTCCCCACTAGTTATTCCAAGTGGTGACAACCTCTCTGGGATTGCATGGACAATTGGTTGCCAGTTATGAAGAAACATGACATTAGTTTCTATTAAGCCTCAAACCTCCAAGGACAAGACCAGAAATATTTCATGCAGTACTATCATTTTCCTCCTTCTTGTCTCTATCTTCCCCACCCAAGAGTCTATAAAGATACTCAAAACATCCTGGAAACCCCTGTAGAGCATGTAGTATGATCTTATTTGTAAGGGAGATGGCTGAAAGTTTTGAAAACCTTGAGTGTTTCTTTCTTCTGAGATTCACTTATAGGGCACTTTGTGGTTTTCTTTCTTCCTATGTGGAAGATAAACTCTGAAAGATTGGATTCTAGCCTTCCAGAAAACTCCATCTACTTGCATAAAGAAAGAAGGGCAGGAGTCATTGGGTTCCAATCAATTTTACTGCTCCTATTGATAGACAACAATGATTTAAAAAAATACCTTAGGATTCTCAAGTCCTATCTTAAGGCAGCTATTTGCTGAATGAGGTTCATAGTTGTTAATGAGAGGCCCAGCTCAGGAAGGCAGTGAGGTCACATGTCCTAACAGTGGCTGGCGGGGCAGAGCCTCCATCCCTGCATGGATCTCATCCTCCTCTCCTGCTGACTGCCACCCCAACCCACCGGCCTCTTTGCCCTTTCCTGCCCATCTGGGTTCCTCATGCTATAGAGACTTAGCAAAGGCCATTTCTCTGCCTGGAACTCTCCACTCAGTTGACTCAACCCCTGTAGGGGTCAGTTCACCTGTTATTGCAATGGGGCCAGCCTATCCTGGCCATCCTCATTGAGGCTGTAACCACCCTCTCTAGCCTCAGTATTCTGGATCCCTGACCCACCCTTAGTCTTTTCTCCATCACACTTTTCACTTTCTAACCACCATATAATTAATGTCATTGTGCTTATTGTTTATTGTTTGTTTCCTATAACTGGAATATAAACTCTAGGAGGATAAGATTATTATCTGCCCCCGAAACTGATGTATACAAAATATATATAATAGTGCCTGGTATGTTAAAAGCACTGCATATATTTTTACTGAATGACTGAATGAGAAGAACCTGTTGTTTTATGTCTACCATAAATCTTAAGTAACTGAGTTGCAGGCGGACACGATGTTCCGATTCGTATAGCACCTAGCAGAGCTGGAGTGCAGAGAAAGTGCTCCCATTTTCTGCTCAGGGTAGGAATACTCCAATCTTACATCTTCACTTCTTCTCCTGGAGCTCTGTGTAAGTCATCTCATTTGGTTTTGTGTTAGTTGCTAAGGCTTTCACTTCTACTTAGAGATGAAACCAGAGCAAACCATGTGTAGAACAAAATAGATTTCAGTTTCCCACTCGTTGTAACTAAACTGCAACTGTAAGGAAGGGATTATGCTGAAGGGAATCCCACCAGTGGTCCACACTAATCCTGTCTCTCCCCCTTTCCTCCATGCCTGGTCTCTGTGCTCTGGGTTTTGATTTGAACCCAGGAACAGCCCTTGAAACCAGAGGAAGCTGTTCTTACAACAGGGGGGCTTGGGGCTTACCTGCACATTTCTGTTCAGGCTGACAGCAGGGAAGAACAGGCCCTCCACATTCTCAAATGCTATGGGGCCCTGCTGTTCATCGTTGATAAAAAATGTCAAGGTCTTTCTGTTTAAGTCGAGGAGGACACCAATGGTGGCCCCTTTTGTGATCCCTCCTTCAGTTCTGTGGGAAAAGAAAGAAATGGGGTTTCACTTGCTTGTTATCATTTTAAAAGTTCCCCTTTTTGTATGGTTAAGCCCATGTGTTGCAACCTGTTTAAAAGGTTTGTTTCTCTTCCCCCCAGCTTTTCAAAGCATTTTTTCCTGTAAGCACTCCCTTTCACATAAAATTTAAATACCACAGATACACTGTATACCTATCAATGTCTGTATGTATATCTGTGCTTTATAAAGAGTAAGATCATTTTGCCTCCCACCAATGTCCACTCCCTTGGGGGGGTGGTATTGGATCTTGCTGGGAGTACATAGGTTGCTCTGGGTTGCTCTGCCTCGCTGAGAGTGAACATGTTCATCAGGGTCTCTACCACTGGGCTGCAATAGTAGAAAACTAGGGACTAGAAAACAATAGCCTTTCAGCTGCCAGAGCTCAGACTCTGGCTACATTGCACACTTTGCACAAATTGTGGAAATTAAACATCATTAAATACGAAATGATTTAATTTGAAAATCAAAATAAAGAAGCACTTAGGTTGAACCTAAAACATATGCATGGGAAATTGAATTTGGGGCCTTATGCTTCCTATTAAATAGTAAAACTCATTCCAGAAAGATGGTAATTTTCTGGTATGCTGAATTTGAATTAAGTTATAGGGTCTTCTCTGAAAAATGACAACATTGAACAAGATTCTTCCATATAAAGTGAGGTAATTATACTACAGGAAATGTAGTGATTTCATGGAACCTGCATACAAATGACATTTTACAAAGAATTGTGTCTTATTCTTCAATCAATGGTTTCACCAAATGCCATTAAACAGGAATGATCTCATTTGTCTTCCCTCCCTTTTTGAAACCTAGCAATACTGAACTTCATCCTCATCTCAGCAGAGCACAGAAATTGAAAAGTGTCAATCATTTTCTCTTGCATGCAGAATACAGACTGTACATAGTCATTAAAAGACAGATCTACAAGCTGCATTTTGTTATTCACAGGTTTAACAAAGACAGCACAGTGACATGCAGTTTGCATGCAGGCACACGTGTTCAGAATGTGTTTCTCTGCATTGTGTGTTGGTTGTGTTTTTATTCAGTCCTTTACTTCGAAATAAAGATACTAAGCATGGTACACAGGCAACAGCATCAGGAATCTAGTGTTAGAGTTGCCTAAAGGGTAAATCCCTGAAGATAATTGCTTTTGTACATAGAGTAGAAGATGATATCAAGTTGAAATGGTATCATTTCAAGTGATAGTGAAAAATACACTCCTGAATGGAGATATATTGAAAATATCCCAGGGAATAGGAGGCCCTAGGAATCTACTGGCTGGAAGGGCCAGTGATGCACATACAGATGAAACGATGGAGACTAGTCATCCTGCCACTGCCTGGCCTGCTTTTCCTTTGATCCAACTGAACATAACAGGATTTTTTTTTTTTTCAAAGATACCAACAAGAATGTATCTTGGGGAATCTTTAAGAATAAGGTGGACCAATGTTCATAAAAGATACTTCTCAGCCTTAGAAATTTTTGAAAACCTACGTTTATTTTATTCATTTATTTATTTTTTGGAACCAGGGATTGAACTCAGGGACACTCGGCCACTGAGCCACATCCCCAGCCCTATTTTGTATTTTATTTAGAGACAGGGTCTCACTGAGTTGCTAAGGGCCTTGCTAAGTTGCTGAGGCTGGCTTTGAACTCGAGATCCTCCTGACTCAGCCTCCCAAGTCGCTTGGATTACAGACGTGCGCCACCACGCCCGGCTGAAAAAACCTACATTTAAAGAGAACACAAACAAATGAAAAAGGAAACCCAAGGGAAAATCATAATTTGTGTTATAGTTATCTATAGTTTGGTGATAGAGGAAAACCTTAAGGAGTTTATGACTTTCTCTTTCTTTAGCAATTGGGTGCTCTGAATTCATACAATAATAAGAGAGTTCTAGAACAAAGCTACCCAAATTAGCCTCAAGAAGATTTAGTTCAATGCATGGGTTCTATTTGGGGCATAGTATTGATAATAATAAGAACAATGGCTTTTATTTTCAGGTGCCTCTACCATGAGGCATTTTTTAATATGTCTCAATCTTCAGAAGACTCCTGTATGGATTTTTTTTTTTAACTAATTTGCAGGATTTGCAAACCCACATAGGGAAAAACAAATATTACTTTGTCTGGAAGCACTTTTCTGGTCATAGGCCTGGGTTTCAGAACCCTGCATTGTTTTTCTATAGTGGATCTCCCTGGGGACTCTAGTTCCTAGTCCAGGGTGAAACATAGCAATGAAGGGTCAAGAAAAGTATGCACGTATCTGTTATGCAAAAAGTCCACCAGCAGGATGGATGCAGGTTAGAGGAATGGATCACTTCTGTGACTTAATGAAAACTACTGCCCCTTAATGTTGTCAATGTAATAGGTCTTTGGACCAGGGTTCTCATCAGTGACCAGAAGCCAACGTGAAGAAGGCTTGGTTTGGGGCTGCAGGGTACCTGTTGGTGTGCGAGTTGTTGTGCATGAACCAGCTCCGGTTATTGTCCACATACATTGCCCAAGCTTTGTCGTCCTTTCCTAACATCACATCCTTCATCACATCCATGCGGGCTACGCCAAAGGCAGGATCCGGGTGGTTGTCATAGCGATCTATTGTTAGCTCCCAGTAGTGAACTCCCTTAGAGAAGCCGGTCTTCCCCAGGACCACCCGGTCATCGTAGCTACTACAGGTCACCGTCAGGTTGTCATTGGAGAAGATGATGTCCGAGTGCGCGGAGCCAGGGTCGAAAGCAAACCAGGCCACTGAGAACAACAGAAGGGAATCGGGTTATTAAGGCAGACCCAACACTGTAACGCACCCCTGGGCGGGTGAGGAGCATCGAGTCAAGTTTTCATGCTGCCATGCAGGAAGGAGGTGTCCGGGGCCAGAGGGGCTGTAAGTGAGCAGACAGGGGCACATCCTGGGAGTTGGTACTCTGCACCAGAAGCAGACGGAGGACACACGACCGATTCAGCAGGGGTTACCTGGCGCAGACTGCACTCCCAACCAGGTGATCCGGGAGTGAAGTAGCATCGAGTTTGGAAGGTGCAAGTCCCTTCCCCTGGTGACTGGCAGAACAGTGCACCAGAGACATAAAGGGAGAGGGGATGCGCTAAGGTGCCTGTGTAACCCCTGAGGCGGGGAGGCTAGATCTAGAGTCCTGGATGGAGGAGGGATAAAACACACTGAGTGAAATCAGGAAATAGCCCTTAGGCAGAAGTGCTAACGTCTAGTTGTTTTGAAAATTTCCTTGGTTCTCCTGCCGGCTCACAAGCTGTGAAGCTATAAGCAACATAAACTAATTTCCACGAATGATTGTGACTTGGACGTAGGACAGGTTTCTTCCTTCCTAAATGAAAAATGTGCTACTCCTAAAACTAATATGTACTCTATTTTGCTGGAGCAATAGGTAGTTTGGACATTAGGCACAAATAGAATGACATCTCTGTACACACTGCTGTGCCCCAAGTTCTAAATGCTGCCTACAAACAACACACTCTGGAGAGATGAAATCGCTGACTTATTGAACCTGTGAGCCACCTCACATGCATTTCAGTCTTTGCTACTGGTAATAGAACAAGGTTATTCCATACCTGCCAACAGCTTTTTAATGTCAACTGTTGTCATTCCAATGAAAGGCATGGGGGAGAGAAATAGGAAGCAAAATTGACATTGATAAGAAAACATGTCTCTTTTGATAGACTAATACCACAGAAGGGCTCCACTGAAAATGTTACACACACTACAACAGCTGGTCTGACTTGTAGTTGTACCCACATTATATGCTCATAAAGAGTGCTTTGCATTGATGCATAAGAGAACGGGGGAAAAAGTAAGCTTGGAGGTACAACATTAAAAATACAGGTCTTTTTTACATTTTGCTAAGAATTTGAGAAACTTATAAAGGGGTGAGAATGACAATTAGACAATTTTATTGACATAAAATAAGCTGCTGCCATTTATTTTGTGAAGGAAATTGAGCATACCAGTCACATAAGTCAAAGATAACAATTACAATAAGTATACTTGCCTAATTGAGAGTAAGGTGCAGACTGTGTCTCAAAATTGCATCCTATAAAGAGATACTACACATCAAAGCTATGAAACAACAGCCAGGTTGATAAAAAAATATTTGCATACATTTAAGAAGCACCAACTGCAATATAGTCACCAGAGGCCTGATTCATGAAAAAACAAGCCCTTTTCATGTTTGTTGTCTTTGCTGGGTAAGAATTGCTTCTCGGCTCTTTGCAAATGAAAAGTCCATTTTTTACCCTTTGATAACTTCTTTGCCAATTGATTCTAAATCCTGGAGCTTAAATTTTCATCATCTTGCAAGTTCAATTTTATCTGCTGAATTTTCATACTAAGAAAGTTGACTGTTAAAAATGAGAAAAATTGCCCCATCAAAATGGAGAGAGCAGTGCTCTCTTAGCATTATTTTGTGCATTTCTAACTCTGGATATGCCAAAAAGTCTTTTGACTTGGGCCCAAGTTAAATGGTATGTAGGTAACTAAAAGTGTAATGCAATCCATATGTTGATGCATCCGATAATGAATAATGATTTGAACTGAATGTTTTAAAAACAAAAAAATGCCTCTTCTTTGTAGAGTGTTTTGTTACATCACTCATTGTCCCTGATGGAGAGGAGTGGGGATGCTGAGAGTGGGAGTGGCCTCAGAGATGGAGTCATTTGGGGAACTTTTTCAACTGTCCCCTTCCCCAAGGTTTGCAGATCCCCACACCATGAGAAGCTGCATGGAGAAGGAGAAAGGCTGTCTAGTCTTAAAATGTTCAAAGGTGTGTGACTTACAATTTCCAGTGGTGTTAGGGACTAATTTAGAAAATGCAGTTTTTTTAAAAAATAATTTTTAGTTGTAAATGGACACAATGCCTTTATTTAATTTATTTTTATGTGATGCTGAGGATTGAACCCAGTGCCTCACACATGCTAAGCAAGGGCTCAACCACTGAGTCATAACCCCAGCCCATGAAATGCAGGGTAAAAGTATCAAGTCATTTTTTTTTTTTCTGATTTAGTAAGGTCCTTACATGCCATTTTCTAAAACAACTAAAGGATAGTTCACTGACTTGAAAGAATTTACAATAATTAGAAAAGCAACTTACTATAAAAGAAGACTGAATTAAAAACAAAATGTAAAGATTATGACCTTCCTTTGGGTTAGCTAATTTCACTCAGGCTGGTTTTTATGTTTAACTGACTGTTACTTGGATTCCTACTCCTGGATTAGAGCACCATGAGTATAGAACATTCAGAGTTTTAAAATTGAATTTTATTTCCAGTTTTGGAAATAAATTTGTAGAATCTGACCAGGGCTTTACCAATTTTTAAATGAATCATGCCTCGTGCAAATCTTTTTTTGAAACGAACATTCTGAAATCTTTTTACACTACTTGAAACACATACATTCAAGATTCCACAGTACAACTAGAACAATGCTGTTAAATATACCTGTCAAATATCCCCAAACCCACATTTCACTTTATTCTTGAGACAATATACATTACAAAGACTATAACAATATTTCAGTACATTAGACACAAGTGAAGAGAATTCCATAACAAAGCATGTTGGAAAGCCAGTAGTGCACAGAAAAACAATAAGAAACGCAAAAGCACAAAGAAAAATGTCATTTTCAAGAGAGCTTGAAGTCCCTGCATCCTTTTTGCACTGTCATGCTGTGGCCTTCTTCATTCCAGGATGTGGGATGAGCCAAAAGAATAAAATAAAAGACAAAAGAAACCTTTGGAAATGTGAAATGTGCATCATGTGTATTCATGATTACAATATAGTCCTGAAGAGATCAAATAGGTCTGCATTATAGATATTTTAAGATTCTATTTGCTAGACGTAGCTCACTGCAAAGTAACACAAGTCTAGCTTCCCTGAAATCAACCACAGGCCCTGTCACAACCAGGGAAATTCCCCAGAGGCTGCACTTTTGAATTACTTTGGGTCTTTGGGTATTGGGCATTAGGAGTGAAGGGTTTCTAATTCAGCCAGTGGTGGTCCCTGCCCTTTGCTAGGAAAACAGCCATGAGCCTGCTGTCTTGCCAGTGAACACAGGCTTTTTCTCTGCTCTCTGGTTTGCCTGCTTTGTAGGATGCATTTGGCTGTGGGCATGTTTTCACTTTTTATTTGATTTTGTCAATAAAGATCTCTTGAGTCTATGTTTAATCAGACCACTCCAGGCTGGATGCACTGATCCAGTCTCCCAGACACAGCTGGTTTCCTGGATACAGAAAGGTTGCAAACCTCCCAGCTACTATTGCGGCCTCCACTCAGCCAGCGCCTGTGCCGTGCTATGCCACTGCATGTGATGACAGCAAGTTATCCATGGTGATATCAGCTTGTGCAAAAAAGAACAACTTCACTCATCACTTTCCAATGCCATCACACACGGATCACAGCTCCATGGCTGGTCCTTTCACCACACAAACAAGAACACCACAAAGCTCCATCATCCAAATGATCCTCACACTGGAAGCAGGCCACAGACACAGAGACTAGCTCATTGCCCTCACCACGCACATGAATGGCAAGAACAAAACAGGTATTTCAGAGATGCCTTCAAGGCACAGAGATCAAGAGGAAAGGTCTGACAGCTCAGCTCACCCGATGTATTGAGAGACTGTAAAGAAGAATGCAAGCTCAGCTGGTGGGGTGAGGATCTGAAATCAAAGTAGGATCTCCCGGGGAAGCTGGGTTGTAGATTAAGGGTGGAGGAGAAAGGACTCATTCTACGGAGCGGCAATCTTTCCGAAGGCACTGGAAAAGGGAGGGTCTGTTCTTCTGAGTCTGTGTCTAAATGTAAGATCAATGCAAACTAGAGATCAGAAATGTGCTACCTGCGATTCCCCAAGACCTGCCTTAACAATGCATTCACACAAGCCTCATCTGTCCTGCAGGGCACTGCATGCAGGCATTAACAAAGCCAGGGTATCTGGGGGCTGGCAGGAAATTCTCAGCAGGTCGGGACCCAAGATCCAGACCCAAGGCTCTCTAACATCACTGACAATTATTTCATTTTCCCCAATTTCTGGTGGTAGAAAAAGTATATTAAATTAAATATTTTTAGGGTTGAATTCAGAAACTTCAGAGATAAATTTTGCCCATTGATGACCAAGAGGAGATTAAAACATTACCAGCTTCAGCTACCCCACAAATTGCTGTGTATTCAATAACAATCTCTTGAAGTGTTTCTAATTTAGGAGATAAGTTTTACAAACCATTTCATATTTCCCCCTTTCTCTGCTAACGTGTCTTTACCCATTTCTGGATAAATGAGATGATTTCTATAATAGCACACTCAAGGTTTGATCTTTGAATAGGAGAGGAAATATGAGGTGGCCTAAGAGAGGGCTCCCCAAGGAATCTGGGAAAGAGCCTTACCTTTACTTCTGAATTCTGATCAGACCCTAGGAACATCATTAACCTTCTCTGGTTCTTTAATCATAAACAGCCTATGGGCAGGGGGAGGTGCATTGGTATAAAGTGTCTGTTTCTTTTCAAATAGTCATGTCTGGCATTGAAGATCATTATACCAGAATGAGAACTTAATCAATTACTTGGTCTGACTTTAGATGGTTGTGAGTTAGTTTCTCTAAATTATAACACCACTCCTTTTGCTTGTCAAACAGCTCTCTATGCAGTGCTGTGATCTGGTCAGATATAGATTATCCACCATTTGGAAGGTTCCTAAAACTCAGTTTAATAGCAAAAATTCAGGAACTATACAGGGCATGAAAGTTACAAACTATGTCTAAAACTCCAAGGGCACTTTCATCTTTTGAAAAAATAATTCTGTTTTGGTGTCCAGCAGGTGTTACTGGGAACGATTTTCTGGTTTGAGTCTGTTAGCCGCTCTTCTTTGGGTGCACCCTTCTGTCAAAATGCTACTCTGTGCATGTTCAGGCAAAAATAACTGCAGTGTGTGTGTGTGACGAACGTGATCCTATTTGAGGAGCTTAGAACAAGGGTGTTGGCAAGTTCTAATACTGCCAAGAAGCAGCTTCATTTTCATTTTTGAACTCACAATATTAAAGTTAGCTTTCCATACTTTAGAATTATCCTTGGGGGAAGATTTTTTTTTTTTCTAAGTATAAACCAGATCTCAGAGAAAAGGAAGTGCTATTTATGGAGTTAAGTCTTTATGTTTCCAATAACAAAACTTCTACCTAGACTTCGTATAGTTTGGATGATTGGGCATACAGAATCCTTTCTTTGTTCAGACATGATACATCAAAAATTATTATTTATAAAAATCAATTATGTTATAAACAACTTATGGGGCAAATTAGTCTCAGTTTAATGAGAAAGATTTGAACTACAACACAGCACCACCAACAGACATAGGCTTTTAATGAGATAGGGCCTTTACGGCTATATCTCTATCAGTAAAAGATTTTTTTATTAAAACAAATTTGCTTGAAAATATATCTTTAACAGCTATGATTCTCAATTCATTTTACTGAAAATACTTGTTGCTTTCAAAATTAAGGGAAAAGGCATATGTGGTAAGATAAATTTTGGAGCATTTCAAATCCCCGAGCAATTATCTGTAAACCCATGAGAAGATGGGTACAGAATCCAGAACTGGGGAAGCATATCAATCCCATCCTGAGTTGTACTCACCTTTTCTACTCTCAGCACCAGGAAGAAGAACTTAAGGGTTGGTGAGGGCACCACTTTGTGGGGTGGGGGCTGAAGGTAGCTATGGCTACTCCTGGGATTATTAACTTGACACTCAAATGATTATTGTCTTATCATTTTTTTGTGGATCCATTGTTTATTGATGACCCAATTTTCCTTGATTCCTCTTACTTCTGAACTCTGCCCTCTACTCAGGCAAACATTTAATATCCATGCTATCTAAACATTCCATTTTTGTTTTTGAGGTCTTTTGTTCTTCCCACCTAGGGCTTCCCATTCTTGACATCTTCATTCTTACTCATTTCTTCTAAGCTGCTTCTATATCATCATCATTTCCATCATCATCATCATCATCATCATCATCATCATCATCATCATCATACCTTGCCTGAGAACTTCCCAAATGAATTAGAAGAGAAAGAACACTTTCCGCCTAATTCCAGATAGACTAGACCTGTAATTCTCCCTTCTCATCCTTCCTCATGGTCATGGGCACATGGTGTAAGTGTTCGGTCAGTTACCTTCAGGACACATATGCCACTTCATGTTATCTTAGATTGTAGGAGTCTCAGAAAGAAGACGCTTATCTCAATATTTGAGAAGGAACCATCATGCTTCCTTTGAAGTGCCCTGGGATGAGAAATGTCGCCTCCAGGCAACTCTCTCTAATCTGCTAGTATCGCGTGGATACTCTGCCCCCCAATTGTTGTACTACCATCTGGGGCCATATGGAGCAGATTACTAGTTCTTAAAGTATTTGAGGCAAGCAACCAATGCTCTTTAAAGTTTCCCTTTTCTGGGCTAAGCAGAGTCTATTTCCAACTGTTCTTCTATATATGGATCCTTCATGCTGCTGGTCATACCCCTCTGAACATGTTGAGAGGCATGAACCAAAGACCACATGAAAATGTTGAGAACAGTATTGCCACAACCTGGTTTAGCCAAATCACACTTAACTCACATTTAACATATACATAACTACTCAAGTGTGTACTCTGTTATCCCCGTGGGATGCCAGAAGAACGTATATCCCATGATCTCGCTCCCCCTTCAAAATACACTAGTGAGATTTGGAGAAGGTTTCTTAGTCATTAATATTCTATTCATCAAGACAAAGAGGAATGGGGTTATTTTTTGCAGAATATGAAGCTATGTTTCATTCAGGTCACAGTTAAGTCCAGAATGATGATGATGATTCATTTTTAACTTATAGATCTCTAGAGAAAGTCAAGTAGCTCCTTAACAGATTGCTAATACCTCATTATTACATGCAGTGATTCTGCCTGGTTGAAGAGTTTTGCTGAGTGAAAGCAGTTTAGTGGGAAAGAAGAGTGGAAAACAGTATGCCAGTAACTGAATGTGGAGACTCCATGCATATCTATAACCATGATGGGGACTGTCTTCACAATGAAAATGTGTCAAGACGTGTTTCTCTCTACCCTGACAATGACCATTGTTTTCCTCTTGTTGTTCCCTAGACTTCTTTCTCTTCTCACCTGTGGTTGGCTGGATTCTACAGCAGGAACCTAGTTAAAAGCAGAGGCCTCTGCCCAAAAGAAGCATTCAAGAATTACAGAAATAAAGATCAGCCAGGGGATCATGTGTACTCTTCACTGGATTTGAGTTCAAGGAGAAAAAAGAATATCTAGATGGTGTGCTCTGTTTGGCTCACTGTATTGTTTGTTCTCCTATTTACTTATTGGTTGGTTAATTATACTGTAGCTTGAACCCCAGCGGTGCTTTACCACTGAGCTGCTTCCCCAGCACTTTTTTACTTTTTATTTTGAGACAGGGTCTCACTAAGTTAGGGCCTCACTAAATTATTGAGATTGACCTTGAATTTGTGATTCTCCTGCTTCAGCCTCCCAAGTTGCTGGGATTACAGGCATGTGTTACTGTGCCCAGCTTGTATAGTTCTTTTAATGGTCCATTAGCTGACAGTTATTGAACACATACCATATACTAGACATTGTATTAGAACTGAGCAGTTGTTCTACATGAAGCTGGCAAAACTGACTATAAGAAAAATAATCTAGAAAATCTGTGTCATTTATTATTGATTGTTTTTTATATTTCTAGGGGTGGCATTTCTTGATCAATTCCAATATGCAGAGTAGGAAAGATTTCTACAGGTGTAGAATAATTGAAAAATGTAGAGTATAATCTTTAAGGGATCATTTTTGGGACTCAAAGAGGAAAAGCAAACTGACAGAGGTTTCTTATGACAGCATGTGCTAATTCAGGTTTCTCTGTGTTTGGTGGAAGCCCCATGGTATCCTGTCTGATAGTGAAGAGCTTCATAACCAAGCAACCCTTGGGCCCTGGTTCAACATGATGGTTGTATTTCAGAGCATGGTTAAGCAAGATGTGCCAGTAAAAATACACAAGTGGTGTTGAAGATGAGTTTCAGTTCAATTATAAGCCAGCTGTAAAATAATTTCCTTTTGTTGGAAAGATTCTAAGAGACAAAAGAAATGAATGAAGAAGGAGGCTGAGCTTTCTTCAATGATCTAATAAGCAACGAAAGTCACAATTTATGTCCAAGTGGCACATAATTTATAACAAAAGGTGGTATTTTAAGCTTTCTTAAGTGTGGCATTAATTGCAGTTGAGAAGTAGGAAACAAATCTGTTTTGAAAACCGCCTTTTAAAAGAATAAAACAGCCCTTGTTAATGCCTAGGATGGTTATATACTTCATCACTCCAATTTAGAACACCATGGCATTATTTATAAGAAACTATCATTAGGAGAACTGAAAATTCCTATATTTCAACGAGATATCCAAGATTCCAAAGGACTCAACTGTTTCTCAGACTGCCAAGCATACTCCTTAGAACCAAAAATAGAGTCTGGATTCAATTCAGTCCTATGGAAAAATTCAGAAAATTTTTTGGGATATTATGTATGTTGTAAAAATTAAAGGGAACAGCTGGGCAGGGCGCATGCCTCTAATCCCAGCGGCTTGGGAGACTGAGGCAGGAAGATGGTGAGTTCAACAACTCAGTGAGGCCCTAAGCAACTCAGTGAGACCCTGTCTCTAAGTCAAATACAAAATAGGGCTGGGGATATGATTCAGTGGTGGAGTGTCCCTGGGTTCAATTCCCAGTATCAAACAAACAAACAAACAAAAAACTCCCCAAAAACAAAAACAAACCCCCCAAAAAGGAACAAAGTCTCTCTGTGGGCTGTGAAACCTATCATTATGACTCTCATTTTGCAAAATTTACCCAAGTTTGGTCAGGTAGGATTGACCTGCCTTTAGGCTTTTGTTCTGGAAATTAATGTTCTTTTAACTTAATTATTTTTGGACAGGCCCAGATACTCAGTGAGCCATATACCTTTCCTTATATGATCCTTTGCCAAACATTTGCCACTAGTGTTGAACATTTGGAATCATAGGCAGAACTTGAAGACTCACAAGAGGTAATGCCTCTTCATAGTATTCTCTGAAATAGTTAACAGCTTTCCACAATAATTTTAAAGAGACAAGCCACAAAGGACGAATTTTAAAGAATTGGGAGGTCATTTGCTCTAAGTTCCTAGTTTACAGATAAGGGAACACCCAGGTCACACTGGTAGTTGTGGTGGGATGGAATTTAGACTCTAGCAGGATCAATTCACAGTGGGTAAAATCTGGGTTGAAAAAACTGTTCAACATTTGCAGGTAAATGAATGGAAGTAGAGAATATCATGCTAAGTGAACTAAGCCAATCCCAAAAAACAAGGGCCGAATGTTTTCTCTGATAAGTAGATGCTGATCTATGGTTGGGGGGGCAGGTAGGGAAGAATAAAGGAACTTTGGATTGTGCAGAGGGGAGTGAGGGAGGGGAGGGGCGGTTGGGGTGGGAAGGATGGTAGAATGAGACAGACATTATTACCCTATGTACATGTATGATTACACTACTGGTGTGACTCAGCACCATGCACAGTCAGAGGAATGAGAAGTTATGCTCCATTTGTGTACAATGTGTCCAAATGCATTCTACTGTCATGTAACCAATTAGAACAAATTTTTTAAAAGGGGGAAAAAAACCCATTGTTGCTCTTTTGTGATTTGGAAGTGCACAAAAGATAAAGTTTATGCTACAGGCCATGGGGCACATTCCAGTAGTCTCAGGTAACCAAGTTTTGTGTAGATGATCTAATATTGACTACGAACCCCAAATATATTAAAGATGAATCTTCCCTTTTCTAAACAGTGTTCAGAAGACCAGTGTTGTTAGGGACCAAAAGGCAAATGCATCACTACCCGCCTTTAGAATTCTGCCCCCGGGGTAGGTGGGCTGAGGTGTTCCCTATTGTTGTTCTTCTGAGAGGCTCTTCTTCCCTCACAACTTCTTGGGGGAGAGGGGGCTCAGTACTTTAGGGTTTAGGCTGGATTAAAACCTCTATAAAATTATACCTGCAAAGAGATGCTGGACAGATGCACCTAAGGCCATTAGGCATTCAGACAAATGGAAGCAGAAATCTATAGTCTGCCTACATCATTAAATATTTTCTGACATCATTAAATATTTTCCTTTGATGGGAGAGTCTAATCAAGGAAAAAGACATTTTAATCTTCATGAATAACACCTTCTATGCCCACTTTTTAGGAAACAATTTCTAAGATTTAAGAATCCCAACCTACTTGTTGTTGAATAAAACAATCCTGGAAAAGGTTGGGTGATGGCTACTGTGGTCATTTGACTAAGGATGCTTGAGGGCACTCTTCAGTGTCTGAGATGTGTATTTGCTGATCAGTGCTGGAGTTTACAACCTTATCTAAAGCATGGATCTCTAGTTATCACTGATTTTCTTCTATCTACTTTTCTTCCCAGTTGAGATCTGAGGGCCAAAAGTCTTCTGTGAATTAGTAGCTCTGAGCTTTCAACCTGAGGAGGACTGCAAGTCCCAGATCTCATCTGGTTGTAGCTTCCAAGGACCTCAGAGATGTGGCTCTGATATTCCCTTCCTTCTAAAGCAAAGATCCATTGCTGCTAGCCAGGAGCATCCATGATACCACTTGGAGAGAAGAGCCTCTCTAAGGTGAGCTGCTCACCTGAGGTAGGAAGGTGCTGGAGAAAGAACAGAGACATGGAAACAGGAACAGGTGCTCAGGAGGGGTCCAGATGTTATGCTGGGAATGATGGCCTATTCTGTATCTTTTTCTTAAAGCAGGAAATGTTTTTGTTTTTTTTTTGACAAAAGTCTAACTTAACTTTTTGAAAATATTAAGGTCCTATTTCTGGCTTTCTGGATGAGCATACAAGGCAGCTTAGTTAGGGTGGCTTTGCTTTGACAGGATGTTTTTAGACACCTAACAGACAGAGTTAGGGTAGTTTGTACCCCCCTCTTTTTTCCCCTTTCAGTTAAATGCAAATAGAATATTTCTAATGTCAGCACCACAGCATGCTGAGCCAGGCACTGGAGGCTAAAAGAACTGAGTCTGAAATGTTACTTAACCTTCCAGAAGCTCAGTTTCCCCATATGGAGAGTAGGATGATAATAATAATAATGATACCTCCTTCATAGGGTGTAGCAGACAGAATAGCCCACCCCAAAATGCCCACATCCCTGTTTCCAGAAGTCTCTGAATGTGTTACCTTTCATAGCAAAAGAACTTTGCAGCTGTGCCTGAATTAAGGATGTTGAGATAAGGAGAGTATCCTGGGTTAGTCAGGTGGGCCCAAAGTAATCACAAGGCTCCTTCTATAAGGAAAGCAGGAGGGTCAGAGTCAGGGAGCAAATGGAAGATGCTATGATGCTGGTTCTTAAGAAAGGGGAAGGGCCAAGAGCCATGAAAGGCAATGGCTTCTAGAAGCTGCAAAAGGCAAGAAAACAAAGGCTCCCCTGAACCTCCTGAGGAACCCAGTCCTGCTCACACCTCACTTTTGGCCCCGTAGGAGTCTGACTTCCAGCTAATAAATTTGTGGTGTTTTAAAGCCATTAAGTTTGGGGTGAATTGTTACAGCAGAAGACTAATACATAGGGTAGATTTGGAACGTTGTGGCAACAGAGTAGGGGAGGGTTTCAGACATTAGCAATGGGTTCAGAGGTGTAGGCTGTAGTCTATTTAACTGCCTTATGAGAGACAAAAAAATTCCCTATTTTTTCTGTTGGATTTTACAGTGAAATACGGAATGAATAGTGTTTATATGATCATTCTACTGAATTTCAGTATCCTAAAAATATTTGCTGACTCTCACGTGGCTGTCATTCTTCATGGAATCCTTAGATGGACAATGAGGAAGTTCTCAGCAGCTTGATGCAAAATGAAGAAGGATTTAAGGTAATGGTTTTTTTCAGCTCCTTCATACTGACTTGTAAATATTTTAGATGGAAATCTTTCTAAAATGTATTATACACCTTCCGACTTTCCTAATCAGAACATTTGCCACAGAACACTCTCTTTTGATTTTTTTGGGTGTCTTCTCAGTTTTTCCAGTCACCTTCCTTGATCAATGCTGCCAAAAGACTAAATTAACTTCTATAACAACTCCTTGTCTCTGTTCTAATGTGGGGTTTTTAGTTTGCTGTGGTCTTAACAAATGAGCCAGTGAGCAGAGTGGAATTGTACATAAGCTAAGAATAATAAACCTGAACTTTGTGTCCTTTTTTCTCCCCCTCCCCCCAATTGGAGCCACTGTACTTACTTTCTGGTTGCAGGATGGCAACTAAATTGTAGGGTGGATATCTTAGTTCTAAAGGTGGGTAGTACAGTGGTTTTTAGTTCTGAGAACTTCATTGTCTGTGAAAAATGACAGGAATGTGAAAGCCCCAAATATTTTTAGGAGACTGAGATACAGTAGAGGAATTATATAAAAACTACTAATTCTATGTTTTACTATAAGATCCAACAGAAAAAAATTGCAATTTCTTTTTTCTATCCACCCTAAGGCAGTTCAATAGATACACCTATACCTCTGTATCCATGGCTAAGGCCTGAACCCGTCCCCTGACCTGAGGTGTCACAGTTTGGGAAGGAGGAGCAGTAAGGCTCCTGAATTCTAAGGCTATGCCCTGCTTTATGCTCTCCTGTGATCTTGGGGCCCAGTTTAGTTACCTGACATAAAGAGAGGTGCTTCATTAACGTTCTGAATGACCAAATTTCCTCTTGTGTCAGTGCAAGGTAGATTTTTGAAGCTTGGCTTTGCATACAGTTATCCCCTCTGCCTGCATCTCTCTCTCTCTTTCTCTCTCTTCCCCTTTCTTTCCAACCCATTCTCTGGGAATTCTTTCTGGTAAGTCTTTCTTTCCCTTTAGATCATGTTAATTTGCCCTGCAATATGTTGTGACTTATTTCATGTAGCTATTAGATGTAAAACAATCAGGATAGTACTTTTGTGAAAAAATACAGTAAAAACCTTTAGAAACTTTTTTTTTGTTGTTATTTTTAGAAGAGTCTTTTAGTTGAAATTAAACCCCAACTAGCAGAATTAAGGTGATAAACTAAAATGGAATAGTTCATACATTTCTGGAGTAAAACTATTTGGAAAGCAATTTGGAAACACAGATTAAGGGCCTCACAAATCTTCAGATACTCTGGTCCAGTAATTCCACTTTAAAAAATCTGTCCAAGGAAAATTTCTACATAGAGGTTAGTGTTGAAGAGTATGTACTGCAATCATCCATGTTTTACTTCCCATAAAGGACTGGGGAGGGTAAGTTCTCTAACTCTGTGGAAGAGGCTGCCAGAAGCAATTCCCTAGTTCTGAAGGGCTGAGTGGAATGGAATCTCAGGGACCTAATTTTTTTCAGCCAGTTAGTAGGCTCAGTGAGTTATTTGAGTCCCATGAATATTACCTTCCCTTTATTTCATGTCTCCAGATTAAAACCAGAAAAAGGTACAGTCTGTTTAGCTAGGCAGAAGGCAATTAGAGAAAAATAAACAGAAAGTGTCCTATCCTGCACTCAGCCCTGCCTAGTTATTTTTGGTGGGAGTGTAGTCTGTTGCACAGAATGAGCCTCAGAACACTGTGTATCAAGAAGGCCTGGGTACACAAAGTTTTTAGCAGATACTTGTTTGCAGATGGTTTCAAGGACTGTGACACAGCCATGACGGGTATCGAATGAATTACTTCAAAATTATACTCAACCAAGCTTGTGGGCTTTGCTTTAAAATTGCATTAAAATTCCAAGTTGCTTACAGTTATATTTTTTCTTAAGTCAGGGTGATTTGGTTCAGATCTGAGACTGGCCATATTTTTATGGATGTCTTAGATACTTCCCCAGGAACTTACTTTCAGGGAACCAACCAAACTTGAACTCAATAACACATTTTCCTTTCCTTTTCTCTTATAATAACACATTCTTTATCATTTCCACTGAATTACATTGTTTTTCTGGCTGGTATAAAAATAAAAATAAAAAATTATGTCTTCCTTTTCTTTTTCCACAGTGCTCATCAAAATTTATGAGTTTGTGACTATTTATGTGTTTATTTCCTTAAGGCCTTTCTCTCTTACTAGTCTGTGAGTTCCACTGAGCAGGAGTACCATCTGCTAAACTAAACCACAGTGTAGCACACAGTGGGCACTTACCAAGCATGCCCAATGCAGAGAGAGAAAGAGACAGGTAAATTTTGAGGAAAAAAATGGTAAGAATTCATAGTAATGTAGACATTTGACCTCCGCTGTGTAATGTTATCTTTAGGACAGCAGAAGGTTTTGTGACTTCAGGGTTTTAGTGACGAGTGATTTAAACTTCAGGCTAAATACATGTAATCTCAAGTGAGACTTGCTATCACAAATGCAATTGGACTTCCGTGATTCAAACTTTGTGTTTTGAACTTTGGAAAGGGGTTGACTTTTGCTAAGAAGAATGTGAAAGATTTTGTTATAGTACAAAACCAAAATGAACCATCCCCCCCGCCCCCAATGCCAGCAAACATGATGAATCTCTAATGCAAACTTTCCAAGAATGGTGAAGTAACATGAATAAAGTACAAGTACAATGAATGTATCAAAAATTTCTTGATAGCATTTTTCTCATTGTTTCTAGAAAACAAAAAAGATATAATTAATTCTGTAGGCTTTATCTATTGTAACAGATTGTACAAATCTTTTTTTAAAAAATAAACTATCCACTATCTTTTTCTTGCTTTCTAAGTCTTGTCTTACTATTTGAATGAAATTAGAAAGAGGGAGAAACAAATAGAACAAACCAAAGTTATGGAGAAAGTATGTGTGCGAACTTTATTTCATCATGAGAAAGTCACTTCTGTGCAGTAACAGAGAACACTGATATCTACATGATGATAGTCTGCTTCGTATTCAGATACATACCTTATATTTGTATACAATATATAAAATTCATGGAGGAAATTAATTTCTACAGTACAGTTTCTTTGTTGGAGAGAACTGGTTCCATTAGTTTCATTTAGAAATTGACCCCCGATTCTGTGACTGTGGTACCAAGGATCGCAGTTCCAAATCCTGTAATTTATTAAATTAGACACCATAATCTCATGAACATTAAAAGAAACTAAGAAATTACATCCTTCTACAGGATGAAAGAAGCACTCAGGCTGTTATGCTAATAACTGATTTTAGCAGAATAGTATAATTTCCACGATGTATTATGAATAGAAATAGTTTTCCTATAGGTCTGAGGACAAATATTAGCAACACTATTGCAATTTTCTCTCTGCTTTGCTGGCATGCAAGTCATTGAATCTGCTGTGCACATACATGGGAAACCAGGCCAGCACATCAAGGGCCTTCTGCATTGTGCCTAGGAAAAACTTTTGAAGGGTGTCAGCATTTTGGGGAAAAGAGGCAACTGCTCTCTGACAGATCACCCCAGAGAGAAGTTGCTAAAATGATAATCCTGGGGAAAGTTCTAGCTACCATGTCACTGTAATCCAAACAGAATAGGTCATGTGGGCATCTTCCTGTCAACAAATCTTCTGTTTGAATAGCATCACTCAGACTTACAACTGCTCCCCAAAACACTGTTTTCATGGCTAGGGGTCTTCCACCCTTGCTGTAGGATTCAAAGTTGTGCTTGTTTTTAACCATGTGAACCATTTTAGGGGTGATGGGAACATGCGGTGGTTTGTGGGAAGTGGGAAAAAACACCTCCACAGTTCTTTTTGTTAACATCTTGAATGTGAACAAAATCAACATAATTGGTTCTGTGAAGGGAAGTTATCAAGAATGCCAGTGGGGTGGGAGGTGACTTCTGTGATTAAAATGACACCCCAAGGTCTCAAAATACTTTGGCTCTGGCTACAAATACCTCTCCATAAGTTCAATTTCATGTGTTGCAATTGCTCTTAAAATGAAAATGTTAAAAGCCTCAGAGGTTATACTTGGCCATCACATTTAAGCCTCTCTTCTGAGGCAGATTATTTGTCTTTGATGACCAAAATATTTACAGTATAGCCAAGAAGCAAAAGTTCTCTACAGATTAACATTGTATAGTGGCCCTAGGCAGCCTAACCAAGACTAGAGGGACTGGCAAAGACGCAAATGGCGAGGTAATGCAGAGTTGCTGGTCTCTTCCTGTTTGGTGCCCACAGGAAGTCTCTGTCCTGGTGCCCACAGCCTGGGCTTTTGAGTGGGAAATGAAAGTAATCTGAACCGGAGAAGCCAGGAGTGGCCAACAGGCCTCTCTGGATAGCTTTAGCACCCCACGCCCCTTGGAAACATGTTCAGTCATACAAATCCACAGCTGGAAAGAACCTAGGTCCCAACCTCAGGAACAAGCAAGCACTACACAGGAATTGAGAACCATCTGGGCAAAACTGGCAATTGATTTATATTGGTGGAGAATGGGAGCCTATTCTACAGCCTAGATACATTTGTCTTAGATACCAGGGGCACATTCAGGCCTTCAATTTCAGTTTCTTCAACTGCAGCTTATTAGAGTGTTATCAAAGGAAGCCGACGGCCCAGGCCGTTGGAACTGCCGATGTGGAATCTTTGGTTTGATCACATCCACATACCATGGGCTCTCTAAAGGCAGGAGAGGAACAGCGGCTCTGTGCCAGAATGCAGAGCAAGTCATGGAAACACTTCAGGAATGTGGGCAGTGGTGGGGTTACCTCCTGGCGTGCCAGCCATTTTAGATGCCACGCAGTTCTCGCTCGGAGGGGTACTGCTGAAGGGCCTTACCCTCGGACGTCTGGAGGACCAGGGTCTTGCTGTAGGGGCTGACTCCTGTTTTGTTGAAGGCCTTGACTCGGGCATTGTATGTGCTGTTGAAGTGAAGACCATCCACGGTGCACATTGTCTCTTTTCCCACATACACTTCCTGGGGGTCAACAAATAACAGGACACCACTTAATGTGAACCCTGTGAGAAGCAAGGAAGGCAGAATTGCTGAGTGGTTAGGAGTAAGAGCTCTTCTGGCAGCCTGATCTGTACTTGAATCCTTTGAGATATTGGGTAATTTAATATTCCCTTTTAAGCCTCAGGTACCTAATCTGTGAAAAGATGTGTAAGATAGTACACACCTTCCAAAGTTGGTTTGAGGACCATGTAAAGTTTTATGTGCAGATTGAGAGCACAGGTCCTTGTATTTATCATAGGCCCAGCAGCTGAATGAGTGGTAGTTATTAGGAATTAATAGAACTTAAGAAATTAAAGTTGAATGCTTATAGAACTATACTTATTAATATTAAACTTGGCATTTGTATAGTATATTGTACCTGCTGAGCTCTTTATCATAAGAATAATTTTTATTTATTTATTTTTTTATAAGCATGTGTTATTTTTTTTTTTAAACATGTATGAACACATGAGGGTAGTCTCTCTGTTGTGTTTCTAACTCCACTGATAACTTCAGGAACTGTCATAATGGCTACACTCAAAGCTTCAGAAGGATAGGTTTGCACCATGGTACAGAGGGAAGGGGGAGGAAGAATGACATTTCAAACGCTTAAAATAAATTCTAGCATAATGCATCTTTAGCATAGGTTAGGCATTTGCTTCCCTCTTCAGCGATTGCAAAATTATGCAGTGTAATGAGTAAAAATAATTTGCATTCAAAGCACAGCCTTATTTTGACAACTCTCTGGTGGGCTCCTAAGAAGACTGGGGCCTTGGATAGCCCTTCACTTCATTCAACTGCAGCACTAACACAAATCTAAATATTGTGCCCTCTCTTTCAGGCTCCTCAAATTTTATGCACATAGGAATTACCTGTGAATCTTATTAAAATATAGTTTCTGATCCAGTAGGTCTCTGGAGTGGGGTCTAAGAATTTTCATTTTTAACAAATGCCCAGGTGAAGCCTGTGCTGCTGGGCAAGGACTGCATTGGAGGAGTAAGAAAGGAACAGCCTGCAGACTCAGGCTGGGACCTTTGTGGAGTTTGACTTGGCCATACCTTCTCACGGTAGTCCGTGGAGAAACGGGGGCACCCTGGCAGGAGAGCCACAGGCTGACTAGAAGGGATCTGGGGATTCAGTGACTTCCTTACTGTTTACTGGGTCTCAAGGAGGAAGGAGGAGCAGTTGGTGCTGAAATTCTGAATCTGATATATAAGAAGAGACAATTGGAATGTGGAAGGAACACAGCTGTTCTGAAAGAAAATTATGGGTTTGTTTTGAGGCATGCTGAGTTTAAAGGGGTTTAGGGTATAGACATAGAAATTTCTGCAAAAGTAAAAATCTGGGCCTGACTCTTGGAAGAGAAGTGTGGGTGAGAGAGATGGATTGGGGATGGAGGGATGAGGGAGCAGGACAACATGAGACACTGGGACTGTAAGAGCAGGAGAAAGGCCTGGCATGATGCCTCAAACACTGCTAGTAGGTAGTAATTGGGTGGAAAAAGTCAGGATAAAGTAAGTAATTATGTAGGGAACAGGGAAAACTACAACATTAGTTTCTCAGGAGAAACATAAAAGGGAAAAGAAAGGCCCTGAAAGTGAAATAAGAACTGAAAGGCAAAATCAGAGACGAGAAACTGACCAATAGTGGGATTTTACATGCACACACACATACACACACACACACAACCAAAGACATGGATTGAAATGCAATGCAAGACCCTTATTTTAGAAAGGTAGACACTTGATTCTGCCCTACCAGTAAACCAACATATATGTAAACAAAGGTTTCCCTATCATAAGAGAGACAGCCTTTGTCCTTGAGGAGAATTGTAGAAGATATAGTTACTATTTGAAAGCATTCAAACCTATGGAGGGTCAAAGACATTCAGGAAAGGAGGCACTCATAGACTTTGCTCTGGAAAACTGGTGACCCAGGTTTGGCTGCTGATGGCCAGAAGAGTAGGAAAGTTCCCTCCTTGGGGGCCTTGGGTTTGTTTTTAGGGCAGGGATTGAACTCGTACCCAGAAGGGCTGCTCCATTAGCAGGTCCTAGGCATCAGAGATCTCAGGAAAGAAAACTCAGGCAAGATTGAGTTGGAGCAGGAAGAAAGCAACATAGCCATGTCTTACCGAAAGGCCAGCCTGTGCTACCTTTAGAGGAGGCCATACCTTCCCAAGGGGATTAGAACTCCCTTGCATTGTGGTGATAATAATCTGGTGACATCAGTTCTAACTGGTGAAAGGGTAAGAAAAAACATGGAACCAGGGAAACCTTTCCTAACCACGTGGTTAGGAAAGCTTTGAATATAGGGAGACCATACCTGGAGAGCGTGTCAAGTAAGAGGAATGCCAATCAATGACGTTACAAGCTGTGGCTCCAGAAACACATCTTAGACAATGGCTAATGATATTACTAGCAATAAATAATAATGGAAGTAATAATAACTCCTACTGCAGGCTTGCCATGTACTAGGCAGCATCTAAAGATCTTACATGGATTATCCAATGAACTCTTAGGAACAAGTCATGAGATACAAGTTATTGTTATCCTCCTTCTGGTTTACAGACAAGGACCTGAAGGTTCACAGAGGTGAGAAACAGGCCCAACAGGGAGGGAAGGCCCACACAGCTAAGGGAAGGAGACCAGATTACAATGTAGGCCATTAGTCAGAGTTTGTAGTACTGCTTGTTCTGTCTCTCAGGAAGAGTGGAAAGTTCTAGTATTCCTCGGTCTGTCTTTGATGGTATTAGGAGAAGGTAGGCCTCAGCTGAAGGGCCAGTAAGCCCTGTCAGGGTGGCCTGCCCCCAGAAGAGATGGAGAAGCCAGGCCAGTGACTCCATGGCAGGTCCTCTGAGGAAGTCACTGGTTTGGGATAAAAATAGTAGGTTGTCTACTTACTCGGAACTGACCACCACTGCCATCATCCAGCTCCAGAATGTATCCCTCGGCGGCCACTGTGGACAGAGGTGGCTGTTTCCAGGACAGTGTGGCGCTGTTGTTGTGGGTGCAACACTCCTCCAGCTGTAGGATGGGGGTTGCTGGGACTGGAGAGGAAGCTAAACAGAAATCAGTGTAACTCTGGCTTCTGTTGAGTATCTTGGAATGATAACCAACCCCCTGATAAACATGTGGTTAGAAGGAGCTGGCCTGGGGTGCATGGGGATCTGACTCAGATCATGCCAGGGTCTCCATGTGGGGCTTGTTCCTCAACTATTGTGAGATCTTGTTCTAAGCTTATGGCAGCATTTCCCACCTGAACTGTGGTGGCTGGAGGGGTAGCAGGCATATCCACAGAACTGATTTGTTCTCATATCTTGGGCAGTGAGATATCATCTTTGAGGGAAATGACTTCAAGGTGTGCTGACTTCCAGTCCAGCCCACTAAAGCTTATTTAACTCACAACAGGGCTGAAGCCATGCTAATAATAATTTACTGCATTTATTGAGATTTAAGCCTCAATTTATAACCTGGGGACTACTTATTCCATGAAATAGCACTAAAACCTCTATATTTCTATATACATGTATTATATATATGTGTGTGTATATGATCATATATATGATATCAGATATATATGATTCTGTTCTATATATATGTGATTATATAAATGATTCTATTTTTTAAGTCAGTGATTCTGTTCAAGATCTGTGCTCATAAATAGCTAAAGCAGTGGGCTTTTGAAATTTGATAGCAAGTGATACAAAGACAGATCTCTCAGTTTCAAAACTTCAGAAGAACCTGACATGATACTGTCAAGACAGCTGTACCTTAGAAATAACATGAGGTCAAGTCCACTCTTTTCTCAGGTATAGAAAACCAGATTCTGAGCCTGAGAGCATATGAGAGCAGACTGAGGCATGACAAATGGCTCCAGGTATCTCCATGGTCTTGTAAGAACTGTCACAGTGTTACTAACTGTCATTAGTTACTAATGTAACTAGTGACAGTTACTAATAATGTACATTATTAGTACATCTTGGAGTATCTTGGAATTGTAATGGAATTGAATAATGTACATTATTAGTAATGTACATTATTAGTAACTGTCACTAGTTACATTATTCTCTCCTCCACATTTTATACTGAGAGGCTTATATTAAAATTATAGGTTGGACCTGCAGATGTACAGACTTAGAAACGTTAGCTAAGCAGTGGTCCAAATTCCTAACATATGAATTCAATGTACGTAGCAAGGAGGGAGCAGTGTTATGCCAACAGCTTAATTTTTTTTAACACCAAAGCATTGATTTGTAATTATGTTTCATACTTTAATAACTGGAAAGAACAGTTTGGATCACATTGAGGGACATTTAGATAAACAAATGTTAATCGTGGAACACCTGGTGTGCTGTACAAAACTGGACTTTGTGTATCACGCAGTGAATTAAATGTGCTCCCTAACAGTCACCCCAACCAAGGAGATGTTTGACTTAACAGCAGTTTACGAAACAGGTTCCATGGTGAATAACCTAGAAAACAAAAGCAGTGACTACAACATATGAGATGTGAAGGTCAACCAGGTCACTTTAGACTGTGATACATTAAAATAAAACCATGTCTGAGCTACTAAATCAACAAAAGGGAATTAAGTTTCATGACTCATTCTTTGGAGGTGATCAGTTTAGGAAGGGAAATCATGTTTTGAATTTCAGTGGTATAGGTTTTAGATGTAATTTTATCAGATAATTATAGCTACTACAACCTTCGAAGTCCCTAGCACATGTGGATTTGGGGGAAGGGAGATAAATTCATTGCCTTGTTCAATAAATAAACTCCAGGACTAGATAGTAAGAGGAGGAGACAGAAAACATAACCCCTTCTAAGAATTCTAATGAGCATCCATGTAGAAATAGGCAATAACCAAGAGTTGTAATTGAGGACTGGCTTTAAGTCATTATAAGTATTGGTGACTTACTTTGTTATGTAAAATGTTTCCTTTATAAAGCAACACATTTTATCATATTAACTGTGGAAGCAACAAACGACAAGTTTAAGCAGATCATTCTTCAGAGAGCTTCTAGAAACATGACTGATTCTCCCTGGGATGTTTGTTCTAAACTGTCCTTATTAGTTAGATCCCACCTTAAAATAATTCCCTGGACTCTCTCATTCCATTATCTCTAAATTACTCTTTTGTTTTCCCTTTGTTCATGTTTCAGACAGGTCTACATCTCATCAATTTAAAAATCAGAGAATAAGATTACAAGGTGGTTTTGACTTGTATCCTGCAAATGCTTGCAAAGTCTCTGATCAGGCTCTCAAATTTCCCTGCCAGACATGGGTATAATTAGATTAATTGAGTTACATAATGTCATGTGTAATTAAAATGTTAGAACTTGATTTATAAGCCCTCAGTGGATACACTTTAAAAGAATGAAAGGATAGGAAAAAAATCTAACCCCTTGCTAGTCTTCAAATCTTGATATCATCCCAGATTTAAATAAATAAGCAAATGGACACAAAAGCAAATGGAGGGGAGAGAACTTACCAGGAGACATCTGCATGCATCTAAATCTATTTCTCCATGTGCCAAAAATTACTTTTTCTGTATCCTTATTTATCTATTCCTGATTTACCCCAAAATGATGGTGTATATAAAAGGCAAATGCGACAAAATCACAGCCTCATTAGCAAAGACTCAGGCTGACATTTAGAAAAATAGACTTTATAGTAGATTTTTATGTTACCCTGTTTCATTTTATTAGGTATAAAATAAACAGTCTATAAAAACCCAGAGTATTTTCAAGTTAATCTCTCTTTTATGATTTGGAAATACAGAGCACTATAGTTTAAGACTGATGTTTAAGAGAGAGTGTTTTATTTTACATGAGCTCCTGTCTCTGGGCTACCCATAGCTATCTTGACCTTTACACTATTAAGCTCATTTCATGCTTTTTCTTTAACAACTAGTTTCTCCTGACCTGATTAGACTTCTAGCACGTAAGTTTTCTTTTAGCCTGTAAAATCAAGTTTCAGGCTACAAATTTTCCTCTTAGATACCAGGGGAGCTACTTTTACTGATTTCCTTAAAAATGGAGGAGTTGTGGTTTAAAGTTACGTTCTGCAACAGTGGCTTCTTTTACCAATGTTTTTGACTCTCTTGCTGTTTAAAGGCTACTCTCTTTCAAATTCCTTCTCACATTTTCCTTATTTATTTTTTTCTTGAATCCTTCAGATGTGAACACTGACAACTCTTCAGAATTCCTTTGTAAAACCAACAAGGGAAAAAGGAAGCTGGCTTCCCACCCTCAACAGGGCACATGAATCATAAATGATGCCTCCTGATCCCTCACTGACAGTCAGTGTGCTAGAGGCTTATGTATATTAACACATAGAATTTTCACAACAACTTACAAGGTAGGGCCTCTTATCTCTGCTTTGCAGACTAAAAACTAAGACTAAAAACTAAAGCCCAGAGAGGATTCTCAACTGGGAATGGGTGGCCTGGAATCTGAAGCCCAAGAGGCTGGCTCTGGGGTTCTGTGTTTGGTTCAGCTGCTTCTCCAGGGGATGCATAGGGAAGTGCACTGGAGCAAAGTCTCCACCCCTGATTCTGAAGGCTTCTTTCTGTTTTCTCTGATGTGAATGACAAAGATTTCCAAGAGTTGTTGGTAGATATTAATGAGCTATTTCATCTTCAGAACTATGATGATTGGGAATGCCATTTTACTATGTCTTCTCTAAAAGTTGGTCTGTAGACTGTCATTCCTTTTTGTGATGGCTGACAAAACAAATGGCATTTAGACTTTAGAGGAACTACAGGCCATTTCTTGAAAACTGTTGCTGGTATACTGTTAAGGAGAAATGTGAATGCATGTTCTGAGAACATGCATTTCAGGTCCCCATACCACCACACAGGAACAGATTATATGCACGGATGTGTATGCTTACCCCTTGCTGCCAACCTGGCCACTTCTCTATGATATGTAGGACGGCCTGTTGAGATCATACTGTCCTTGCCCATGACCCTGGTGCATACTTAGGGCTCTCATATTCAAGATGAATTAATGAAGTTAAGTATATCCTGAGAGAAGCGAGACACTTAAAGGAATTAACAGCCATTTGGTTGATGTGCTAAAAAGCATCAGTGGAGTTTTAGGTCATAGTTTTCATCCTGTCCATAATGAACACATTCACATTTCATTTTAGCACCATGACTCATGAATCTTGGGATATTCTATATACTTGCTCAATTCTAGATTAATATTTTTCTGCATGGAACCCTTGGCAGACTAGAAAACGACTCCTAAAATTTCTTTGTCATGACCTAGAGAACAGTAGATGATAGCAACTTAGAATTAAGGGAAAAATGTTGTTTTTACTATTCTCTAATAAAAACATAGGAGAGCTTAATATGTTGCTTTCAATTTTTAAAAGTCTGAAATGTCAAATGCCACTACCAATCATCTGGAAAAAGGGTAATATGACTTTCTAATCAAGATATAACCAAAAAATATATCATTTCCATTTAGGAATGTTTGAACAAAGAAGATATCAGGCTTTCCCCAGATGGATTTCAGTTGCTTAGGGGTGATGTGGAATCAGAGAGGACAGAGCAGTTAAATCTTTAGTTAGTAAGAGAACAACTTCAGGCAGTACATTGTTGCTGAACAGTAGCTGGTTGAGTAGAAATGTGTAGAAACTAACAGCAGAACTATCTTCTTCAGTATCAACAACAACAGAAAGGGCATTTGTGATGAGATTGTAAAACCTGAGAGATGGCTAGTAAAGTTTTTGGTCAAGAAGTGAACAAATATTTTCATTATCATTTTAAGTCATAATTTTAAGTGCATACTTTCAGTAGTTTTAAAAATATTTTAACTTTCTACTTGTAATCTATTTAGCATAATTAGAAAACACATATTGAAGTGTATATATTGTTACTTTCACAATGGTCAGATTACATTAACACCATTCCAAATGCTACTTAATTTGGGCCATTTGTACATGGATTGTAGAGTATAATTTCTTGGGATATTTTTATTGACAAGTTGCAAAAGAGTAGTTCATTAAACTAAGTATTTATTTATTCCTAAAAATAAGGCCTAACACTATGCCAGGAAGAGTTGTACATGTGTTAAGAGAAATTACACAGTTCAATAGGAGAAATTTTAACTAGTCAATCAAGTTCTCTCGTGTCATGACCTTTGGGTTTTTCTTTCCATCACAAGCATCTGACAGGTAAAAATGATTCAGATTCTAAAAAGGACTGGGCTCTCACTGAATTAGTTAAACTTAATGAGCACAAAACAAAGCATATAAGGTAACAAGGCAGAGTGATATTAACCAGAAGTAAAGTAAGATGAAGTCTTAAAAGGGAAATGGAATACCTCCCTCTCAAACCAAATGGTCTGTTATATTAACTTCATAAATGATTGTTCCAGATATTTTGTGGTCCAGGTGAACTGTTGCTGTGAGGATGTTCTGCATTTTGGTCATTCTCTGCTGTGGGTACAGAGTTGGACAGACTGCACACACAGCTGTGTCCACCCTACTTCTGTATGCAGTGCTAAGTGGCCAGGGGCAATACTTTGGAAATGTGTTCTGTGATGCCAGGCTCGTGAACCTGCAGTTCTCATAGCAGCTGAAAGGCCTGCTTACTTCACACAATTGTTACCATCCTGCCAACTGGCCTGGACTCCACTGTGGGCAGATGGACAGGACTCAGAAGGGCAGTGATGGAGGAGAGGAACGCTCTGCCAGCAGAATGAAACATTTCAAAGCCCTGAAGCTTCTACCCTCTAGCCTCTCACTCTTTGACCCTTACCAGGGCTTAACAGGGTTGGCTCATTTTTTTCTCTTCCTTAAGCCTTTATTTTGCTCTTTTGTGACATATTTTCTTTTCCAAGCTACTCATGACATAATCTTTCAGTGATTTTATCCCATTGAAAGAATAGGGGACAGCGAAAGGCCAATGAAGATTTACCTGGGGTTCTATATTCTTCTAGGGACAGGTTTATTTCACAGGCTACTGTGTAGATGTTAAAGAAAAAAAAATTTTAAACAGCAAGAAAGAATTGCTACAATACAAAAAGTTAGATTTATTAAGTGTAAGAAAGGAATTCAGATATTCCATTAAGAAGCACATAGGTAAGTAGGAGCTTTTTAGCATAGAGGGGAAGTTGAAGGAGCATTTTGTAGAGCCTTGTTCCCTGGGTATGAACCCTGGCTGGTCCTGCCACTCACCAGCTGTGAGAGCTCAGGCTTCTACTAGGGCTGTTGGAATGAAATGAGGTAATACATATAAAACATTTAGGAGAGTGTCTGGTTTGATTAGCACTCAATAAATGCTAAATATATTTGTTACTATAACAAAGCATTTTAATTTACCATCTGTACACTACTTTAAAAATTAAGGTATCTTCTGAAAGCAATGCATATTAAGCAAAAAAAGGGGAGAAAATTGAAAATAAAGCAAGCCTATTAAAAAGATGAGAGAAATTCCAAGTACAAGGATTGGTTTAATGACACTAAGTGAGCCCTACAAGCCTTGACACTTATGTGACTGCCTAATGAAAGGAAGCAGGTGGCTTTTTCTTAAGAAGCACAATTTTTAAAGCACCAAAATCCAAGAGTCATTTATTATATGGATGCTTAAATCAGAAGTTACAAAGACAAAATCAATTTCTTCAGTTAAAAAGAAAGATCAGAAAAAGATAATGCTAGAGATGGAAAACAATGAAGACAATGGTAGTTACCAGAGATGATGGTGACTATAAAGGGGCAGCATCGCTGGGATGGAATAGTTCTGTATCTTGACCTCTGTGGTGATTATATAAACCTACACATCATAAAATGGCATAGAATTATGCACTATGCCAGGTCCTGGTTTTGGTATTAGATTATAGCTATGAAAAATGTAGCCATTGAGGGCAACTAGACTAAGAGTTTGAAGGACCTCTTCATAACTGTGTTTGTACCTTCCTGAGAATGTATGTATGTTTCAAAACAAAAGAGCAAAAAACACAAACAAAAACAAAAACAAAAACCTGCCCAAAACCCAGAAATATTCTTTAAATGAATATTATTTAATTTGCCATAAAATATTATTGCATAGTTGGCTTGATTTTTTTATTTTCTTTGAAAGTTACTTTCCCTAAAATAATTTATGTACTTGTAGTTCCCTTCACACCCTACCCCAAAACTCAAAGACAGCTTGCTTTAGTTACATAAATTAATTTTCAAGTTCATGTCAAATTTTCATTTTCCTTCCACACTTGTATTTTCCTGCAAGGGCTGTCAGGCTGACTATGATCTTCCCAAATTCCCACTGGTCTATGCTGAACTGTTTGCTTGTTATCCAGGTAGAAGCAATCTTTTCAATTCTGGGCTTCTTTGATTTATATCAATATTTCTGTAACAAGGTTTTAGTTATGTGCACTAATGTTTTTTCTTTCTCCCTATCTCATTTTATGTCCTCTATTCTCTGATGCTGAGCATGTGAAATCTCTGACTCTCAAACAGTTGACTATTGAGTTTATCTGAATTTATCGGACTTGCTCAGAGGTAAGTTACACAGCTATAGGAGATGTTTTCATTACCCAATAAGATAGGAGCCACTCCAAATTTTTATTCATCAGAGGGGTACTGATCCTGCCCAAGGCACCAGCATCTTTCCAGAGGTTGTTCTCTAACTCGGGAGATGCAAGCACGTACCTTTCACCTGCACGAAGTCGAGCTGGTGAATGGACTGCAGCAGAGGGCTGTTGTCCAGACTCAAGTCAAAGTCCGTGGTCATCCTGGGAGTGAGCGTGCCTTTCCCCCACTGATCCTCAGTCAGGTGCACTCTCCTTATGAGGGCGTCAGAAATCTAATCACATCAAAGATCACAGCCTAAGAAATACAATGCCACACTCGAAACAACACTGCCCCTCAACTCCAAGAGCGTTATCACCAAACCACCTTGGGACTCACACCCATCCTGTCTCAGTGCATCTGGTGAGAAGGACCCTCATGACTACGATGACCTACAATTTATCAAGCAAATCTGAACACTTTTGGGAGTTGGAGGGAGGGCACTGCAAGTAATTATCAGGTGTTAATTGATCTAATAGCATACCTGGATATATGATCATGCTATACTAGCCAAGAGTGACAGAGGGAGAGCCTGTTCATTTCCTTGTTGCCTCTCCCCACAGTCCCATAGGCATTTGTTCTGATTATTGTATTGGTGGGTGGTAGGGGGCTGGAGGGCCAAGGTGGAACTTGTGAGAGACAAGCAATACTCCATGAGCCTCTAAAAGCCAACAACTGTAAAGGATATGATGTTGGTGATTAGTTAATCCTATTAGAATCAACAGGTCTGAGTTTGTACTCTGAGGTGTGAGTAGTCGATAAAGACTTGAGAACTGGCTTAAAGAGGCTGCGGGTAGAATTTCTTACGTTGTAGGCACACCGACTTTGTGTAATTAATATCTTATTCTCTGGCAAAGAATTCTTTCATTCACTCTCCCTCTTTCACTCATGGCCAGCTCAGTAGAACGAGAGTTGGAAGAGATCTACACATCCCTTAATAAATGGTTCCTTATCAATGGGTTCAAAACTTAAGTAAAGTTCAGGTTATCCTATAGCATTTCACTGAAACATTACCGAGAAAATGAAAAAGCCTTCACTACATTCAAGAAATCACTGACTTATGGCCAGCGACAGGGAGGAGGAAACCTTGCACACTCAGACATTTCCAGATGACAAAACTGTCTAAAAGAGAGTAATAGAGAAGACCCAATTCTTAGGCAAGGCAGTGACTCCACTTTAGAAGAACTTATAGGGAGTTAAGTTTTCATGACTTAACACATAAACAAAAATAAGCGAAAAATCCCAAATACTTCTCAGTCTTGGAGTACATGGTGACAGAGTTTCTAGGACGTCAGAGGAGTTTAGCAGGCACCCACACACTCAATGCAGTGTGAAGGTAGGTTCTGTTATTGAGGGACCCATCTTCAGGCTGGGCTTCTGGATGCCCCACCTAGGCGTCCTAGACTCAGTCCCATGGAATCTGATGTGGAATCTGAAGCAGAACTAGTTAACACTTACCTGCAAAAAGCCACTAGGATCATTTTCCTTAATCACCTCCAAGCAATACTCCATGAGACCTGTGGTCTGGCGTAATTTCACTGTGCAGTGAGAGATCTGATCTCGAACCACCTAGAATTGATGAGAGACAGAACGGTCTAAAATGGCAGAGGGTAAAAGAGACACCACCTGGGACCTTGGAAGGTTTCTTCAAACTGAAATCCAAGAGGATTGCAGAATGGAACTAAATTTATGAGAATACTTTATGGCAACATCTACAAGGACAATGACTTCTGGGAGACAGGTTGGATTAAAGCTCTTAGAGGAAATTGGTAGCAGGACCCACCAGAAAGGAACACAGAGGTTGGAACCTGTAAATCTGGTGACCTTGGCCATGTGAGCAGCTGTAAGCATGAGGTCCTTGAGTCTGAAGGGAGCTACCCCTTCCTGATGGGTGGTGGCAGCTCTGCTTTGTGACACTGTTGCCCACTTTCCTTGCCCTCTGTCTGCCCCTTCCAAAGAGCAGCCATCACCATCTGACACCTGTCCCTTTCCCTTGCTTCTCCTCCCCACAGCCCCATGGGCATTTGTTCTGATTATTGTCCCTTGGGAGGCGGGTAGGGGGTTGGAGGGCCAAGGTAGAACTTGTGACAGATAATGAGATGGTCTCAACAAGTCAGTCAGAAAAAGATGGATGTAGAATTAAGTTTTAAGAATAACCCACTTAGAATTACTGCATCAATTTGGAAAGCAGTTTTAAAGGCTGTCCTATTTGTCAAGCTGTGAGTCTGCTTTAACCTAGATAGGCATCTCTCCATGCATGCAGCTTCCGCCTCTGGGAAGTTGTCTCTGCCCAACGACAAATGCATGACATTCCTCAAAAAGTTTCTTTCTTCCTTCAAAGATATTCAACTTTGTATCCTCTGCTCAGTGACCTGAATCCTGAATGGTATTTGAAGCAGAAAATTGAACAAGAATTTCCAGGAACCTTAATCACTTGCTTCCTTGATATTTATGTTATTGGCGAAAGTTTCAAAGATAGCCAGTATTTTGGGTATTACAGATAACTAAAATTGTAGTAATTGTAGTAATTGTAGTAATTATTTTAAAATGTTACCTTTTATTTCTTTTCATATTTTATTATAAATTAATTTTCCACTAAAGATTATTACATCTCTTTTCTAAAAAAAATTGGAAAATAAATGAAAATAAAGCAAATAATTTTATTCTCCTAATTTAAAATTTTAAAGCACTTTGATATTTCCTTTTAGTCTTTTTCTGGAACCAGAGTTATTTCTACTTGCAATCATATTATAAGACAATTTCACCTGCCTCATACATCAATATCATATCATAGGCATTTTTCCTTGTTGCCACCATTAATAGATACTGTTGGCTACATACATATCCACCAAGTGCATAATAATAATTTATTTAATCATTCCTGTTCCTCTATTATTGTATATTTAACTTTTTACAAATTTTTAACAGCTCATTCACTTGTTATTTGTTTCTTGCTCCCACATTTTAAATTATGATAAAATGTGTGTAACATACAAATTTTTCTGGTTTAACCATTTTTAAGTATACAGTTCTGTAGGATTAAGTATATTCACACTGTTGTGCAACCATCATCACCAACCATCACCAGAACTTTTTTCTTCTTCCCAAATTGAAATTCTATACCCATTAAACAATAACTCCACCTTCCCCCCTCCTCCTAGCCCCAGGTAACCACCATTCTACCTTCTGTCTTTATGAATTTGACTGTGCTAGGAACCCATAGAAATGGAATCATACAATAGCTTGTCTTTTGTGTCGGGCTTATTTCATTTGGCACGATGTCTTCAAGGTTCATCAATGTTGTAGCATGTGTCCAAATTTCTATCGTCCTAATGCATGTATATACCACATTTTGTTTATCCATTCATCCATCCATGAAGACTGGGCTTGTTTCCACCTTCTGACTTTGTGAATAAAAGTGCTATCCAAAAAGGTGTACAAATATGTGTGTGAGTCTTCCCTAAAGTGGAATTACTGGATTATGTGGTAATGCTATGTTTATTTTTTTGAAGAGTTGTCATAGTATTTACCACAGTAGCCATGCCATTTTACATTCCCATCAGCAATGGATATGGGTTTAAATTTCTCCACAACCTTACCAACACTTATTATTTCCTGTTTATAAAAAAATATTCTAATGAGTGAGAAGTAGTATCATCATAATTTTGATTTACATTCCTGTAGTGATGTTGAGCTTCTTTTCGTGTGCTTATTGATCTTCATTGGAGAGAAGTCTACTCAAGTCTTTCACCATTGATTTAGTAAGGGTGTTTTGCTGTTGCTGTTACAAATTGTAAGAGTATTTTATATATTTTGGATATCAATCCCTTATTACATATATGACTTAAAAATATCTCCTCCTGTTCCATAGGTTGCCTTTTCATTCCTTTGATATTTTTAATTTCGATGAGGTCTAATTTACCTGATTTTTCATTTTATTGTTTATGTTTTTGGCATCATATCTATGATGTCATTGCCAAATCTAATATCCTTAAGCTTTCCCCTTTGGTTTTCTTCTGAGTCTTATAATTTTAGGTCTTTGATCCATTGAGGTTTTTTTTTTTTTTAATGTGATAAGTGTCTAACTTCATTTTTTGGCATATGGCGTTTGTTGAACAGACTGCCTTTTCTCCATTGAATGATCTGGGCACCTCTCTGGAAAATCACTTGATTATGTATGCAGGAATTTATTTCTGGACTATTCTATTCCAGTGGTCTGTCTTTGTTAAGCCAGTTCCCACTGTTTTGAAATTGTAGTTTTGAGGTAAATTTTGAAATTTATGCTCTTCAAATCTTTGCTACACACACTTCAGATAGAGCAATAATCTCCAGAATCTACAAAGTGTTCAAAAATCTTTACACCAAGAATACTAATAACCCAATCAATAAATGGGCCAAGGAAATGAACAGACACTTTACAGAGGAAGATCTACAAGCAATCAACAGATTTATGAAAAAATGTTCAACATCCCTCGTTATAAGAGAAATGTAAATCAAAACCACCTTAAGATTTCATCTTACCCCAATTAGAATGTCTTTTATTAAGAATACAGGCAACAACAGGTGTTGGCGAGGATGTGGGGAAAAGGGTACACTCATACATTGGTGGTGGGAGTGCAAGTAGGTGCAGCCACTCTGGAAAGCAGTGTGGAGGTTCCTTAGAAAACTTGGAATGGATCCACCATTTGACCCAGCTATCCCACTCCTTGGCTTATACCCAAAGGACTTAAAATCAGATTACTACAGTGATGCAGCCACATCAATGTTCATAGTTGCTCAATTCACAATAGCTAGATTGTGGAACCAACCTAGATGTCCTTCAATAGATGAATGGATAAAGAAACTGTGGTATATATACACAATGGAATATTACTCAGCCATAAAGAAGAATAAAATTATGGCATTTGTAGGTAAATGGATGATGTTGGAGACTATTATGCTAAGTGAGATTAGCCAATCCCCCAAATCCAAAGGCCGAATGGTCTCTCTGATAAGTGAATGATGATGCATAATGTGGGGTTGAATGATGGCAAGAATGGAGAAAGGATAGAAAGCATAGAGGGAAGGGAGGGGTGGGGTTGAGGTTGGGGGATAAGAAGAATAACAGTACGTGTGACAGACATCGTTGCCCTGTGTACATGTATGAATGCACAGATGGGGTGACTCTACTTTGTGCACAACCAGAAAAACAATTGCTGTACTCCATTTGTGTTCAATGAATCAAAAAATTAAATGAAAAAAAAAAAGAAATTTACGCTCTTCAATTTCACTTGTCTTTTTCAAGAGTGTTTTGACTGTTTGGATCTCCTAACTTTCTGAAAGATGATTTAATTTTGCTTTTCTTTTTTTGATACCAGGGCTTGAACCCAGGGGCTCTTTACCACTGAGCCACATCCCCAGCCCATTTATTTTATTTTATTTTTTACTTTTATTTTGAGATAGGATCTCACTAAGTTGCTTAGGGCCTCACTAAGTTGCTATGTCTGGTCATTTTTGCTTTTTAACTTAATAACAATTGAAAGAAAAAATAACATGTTTTAAAAATCTATCACAATTGGTGAAAGACAACTCTGATGTGAAGGTTTTTCTTTTTTGTGATTTTTCTTGGGGAGAGGGAGTCAAATTTAAAATTCAGTAGTTGGCTTATTTTCTTCTAGCATCCAGTACATTTCTGACAACCACTACAACACCATCTCTCTATTGGTTGGGGCTCAAAGAATACAAATTATTTTATTCTTTATTCAGAAAAGATACAGGAAGTTTAGATTTCTGTTTCTTGGGGTGGGGAGGGGACTCCAAAAATGTTCCATTTAAAAATTTAATACCTACAACTAACACTCTCCTCCCCTCAGCTCTGTGAGGCTTAATTAACTCAGTTGTCCTCAGAAGACATTTTTATATTCTGGCAGCCGGGGCATCACTGCTCTAGGCAGCAGAGACCTCAGCAGTGGACATTTCATTATCCAAATGGCATCTGCTCTGTGCCTACTGGTCCTGGAAGTCCGAACAACAAGCACAGAGTGGATCTGAACACAGGAACACAGCAGGAATCTACTTCCGAGATAAGATGGACTGAATTGTTACGTTTGCCTTCCGGAGGATTCAGCTCAATGATAATTTTATGATATCCAAGTACTGAAATAAGTACATTACTCGGTCCTTATAAAATTCCATGTCTGCTTCTGTAAATTTCCTTCTGGAGCAAGTTTTATTTGGTGCTTCAGTTTCTGAGTAGGGGGCCTTCTGCCTCCAGTTGAGAAGCTTAATTGTTGCACAGCCCAAGAGTGTCTTAGTTTCAGCAGGCGGTTGCCAGTGGTTCCTCTATTCTATGGCTCAAGCTTCCTGGAAGGACTCACTATTCTGAGTTTCTATCTCTCAAGTGCTACTGCTGCTACAAGTATTTTGGCTCTTTTTGAATTTTAATCAATATTTCCACAATGATCACAGTAGCATGTGATAAAATCACTGCTAAAGCTTAAACTGGGTTTCTCAGAGCAGCAGTTTGGGGGGCAATGTAATTGACTTCTAGTTTCTGAACAATTTGAACAAGATTTCCCACCTATTGGAAATCAGGTGAAGATTAGATGTTTCAAGAGTATAAATATATTTTCTTCTCACTGGGTCTTTTATCAGTTCTTTTACTTGCAACTGTCTTCAACCTTTTATTTGTATGAATTTTTATTAGTATGTATTTTTACATTTGTGTGTTTTTATGGCAAATAATTCACAGGGAGCCAGACCATCTCCCTTTTTCTTTTTCATTCCTGTGCTTTGGCACCATGTTTGCAGTTGGCTGGACTCACGAGTTTCTTTTCTTAAGAACTGTGCAAGTAGCCATGACGGCATAAACAGGCACTAGGAGAACACTCTTCCTGCTTTTATCTACACTATAGCTTAAACTAACTCTCACAGGTCAATGAATTCATCTGTAGCCCATAATTTCAGAGAAAGTTTTCAAAATTTTCTCAGCAGGGACACCATCTGTTCTGGATGGCAGGTGGCTGGTGACCATTAGAATAGTTTTATTTTGTTAAGTGGCACACTTATAAAGTTTGTTTCTTGTATCAGGATACAATGCTTGCACCTATTCAGAAAAGGAGAGTCTGAGAATGGACTGTTGTGTCCCTTGAATTCTCAGTCCTTTTCAGTGGAGCAACCCAGAGGAGCTTGCACAATATAAACAGAATCTGTTCTGCCTGTCCACAGCTACATCCCCACTGACAGGCCAGTGTCCCTCCTCCAGTCAGCTCTCATGACACAACTGGCAGGGAGACCTGAGGTCAATTAAAGGCATTTCACTATTTTGTCCAACTTTGACCTTCACAACTTTCCCCCATCTTCATGTATGGCTCTTTAAAATTTTTTCTTTATTTGTTATTTTGAATAAATGCTTTTAAATCATAATACTAGATCTTATCATAGGATCTAGAGTGATGCCACTTGAAAATTGTTAGTCTAAGTAAATGCTAACATTTTCTTTCCTGTTTCAGAAAACTCTTTTTTCTTAATACAATCTATGCCTTTTGATCACAGTTTAAAATGATTTTCCCTAAGCATAAGGTTATCCTTTTTGTTTGTTTCTACTTAATGTACACATGCTTTGAAGATGGAAGCTTTAAGGATGTGTTCTTT
This sequence comes from Glaucomys volans, assembly GCA_020662805.1. Classification (NCBI taxonomy): domain Eukaryota; kingdom Metazoa; phylum Chordata; class Mammalia; order Rodentia; family Sciuridae; genus Glaucomys; species Glaucomys volans. The sequence continues at coordinate 304,375 of JAJEJO010000213.1, forward strand.
ACAGTTTGTTTTTTTTTTTCTTGCAGACCTGGGAGTTTCCATGTGTCCCATTATGTACTGAGGCCCTATGACCAGCTGATGCTTTGAACTGACTCATGTGTGAGTTCAAGGTGAAGTGCTTTGGTTGTTAGATTCATTTGGTAAAAATAAATAATTCTTATTTTTTCCTTGAGTATAATATTATCTATTATGTTATTGTTTATATTCATTGAAACACAAAAGAATTTAAATTCAGGAAGAACATTGTAAGTTTCTCATACATTATTATTCGCTCACAAGGTTTCAGGCAAATTTTTTCCCATTCTCTTGATACCGTCTTCTGTACACATATTTTACCCATATTGGCAACCAATCATTTCAAAGGCTACTTTGAAGCTTTAAGTTTTTATTAAGAAAAGGATTATATTAAATAAATAAAACATACACTTGTTTCAAGGAAGGCTCGAGATTTTAACAGTAAAGCTGTGAACTTTCTATTCCACCAGTGGCCTTATCAACAAACACTGAAAAGAACATGCAAAGCATGGTGTTAGTGCACAGAATGCTGTAGTTAGTGAGAAGTTAATGAAGGAAGAAATAAAAGTCAGTGGGAGAGATGAGCATATCGGCGCAGTACCACCCCCACACAACAATCACCATCAGCAATGGGCTCCAATGAAAGTGATGCAGTATACTGTTTTGTAGGATGTGAGGTGCAATAAGCCACAGTGGATTATTTCATTATCTTCAAAGTTCGAGTCAGGTGCCTGCTGGAGTTTAGGAGTATCACTCACATCTGGGTGTAGGTGAAGGGTATAAAAGACATTCTGAGATTGTCCTTCACTGATGCTGCCAGTGTGATTTGGGGGGATTCAAGGGTTTGCCCTGTAACCTGGGGGGATCCCCAGCTAGGTGTGGTGGCTTCTTGGTGATTCAACCAGGACTCTGGTTGCTCTATCCACACAGACTCTGTGACCTTTGCTTCCATGGAATGGGAAGCAGAGGACAACAGAATTTACCCAGTGAAACCTGGAAAGGAGTTCCTTAATAATCGACTCGAATCAGTCATTACTGTACTTGAATTATTAGAGTTGGCCCCTTCCAACTTTTGCTGAGTGCAGCTGGAGGTTTTGAGTTGTTCCAGGTGCCTAATTTTTCCAAATTCTTTCTTTCTAATGGACTAGCTAGACTCTTTGCCATTAGTTTTATTGGGTTCAGACTGGTGTTTGGCTTGAATAAGGTACTTTTTCTTGCTAGCAATGGCTGTAGCTAGTAAAATCATATCTAGTTATTTAAAAGTTCTTTGTGAGTTTGGTCAGATTTTCTCTCACTGCTGAATCAAAGGGTTATCTGCCTAGTATAGGAAGCAATGACAAAACAGCACGAGGTAAACAGTTTTACAAGCCAATAATATTCATAATGGAAATTTGTACTCTTAGTGATATGGATATATAATTAATTATTTGCAAACATAGTGAGAACATGACAATAGACAGTATGTGATAAAAAAGATAATGATGAAAATAATTAAAATGATTCTAACAAAACCCAACAGAACACCAGGCCTCAGAATGAAGCATTCATACCTGTAATTGGCCTGCAGAGGCCCTCTGTAACCGAAGAAGCTCTGTAAATCAGTGAGCTTGGTCATAATTCCTTGGCATCCTCATTGAGTAATTTTATTGGTATGTTAAATTTACCAACCACACATAGAAAGTAAAGATTAGATCTTCCCCAGAATAACTTTAATATTTTGTTTCTTCCAGAGGATCTCAGAATTGAAAGGTAACAAATCAGACATGTATTACCTGTGCTATTCAATATGTCAATTCATTCTAAAATGTTGGAGAGAACACACTTATGATGAATTATTTTAAATTCTGAATGTAACATAAGCAAAAACAATTCCCATATATTACTTAAAACTTATAAGGAGAAAATTACATATGTAAAATTTCTGAAAAAAAAAGCATAGATCTCACTCATAACATATTTTTAGGTTGTCACAAATTCCTTGTGAGGATCACAGATAGTGAAGAAATTTTGAACCTACTTAGCTAAGGAAGACCTGGGAAGGATATTAACATGATATTATAGGTAGGATGAAAATCTGGAGATCCAGCTTACTTTGCCAATCATCGAGATACTGGTCAACTAATTCTGAATATAAGCTAGTAATGTTTCTTAGAAGTTCAAAAATATTCTTTCCTTCCAGGAGCTTTCTGACATTTGCTTTAGTTCATCATGTCCTGAAAATAGACAAGTTGCACCCAGTGGTTTTTTTCAAACTGCCAGATAGTACTAACTGTAATTTACATCTCAAAAAGGATTTCTAAAATATGACCACAGCTGCACATGTCTCAAAGATTTTTTGCCTTTTGTTTTAGTATTTAATAGCTCACCAAACTTTGTGAACTCTTCCATAGAAAGATCAACTATAACCCAAGGTCACTAAAGTATTCCTGCATTCAGAGATAATACCAGCAGTGTATAGAAAAATTCTATTCTGTGAACTATGTTATTATGGAAAACAAGTCCCTGGAAACACTTTTTCAGTGTTTTGAATTAAACTTTGTTTCCAATTATTCTCTTTCAGTGGTAGCAACAGTAACAGTTCCTACCTGTTGAGTACTGTGCTAAGTGCTTTACAATGACCTATGAGGTGAGAACAGTACTATTTTTAGCAGTACTTTACAAATAGATAAAAAGAAACAAGCCATAGAATCGCCCAGAGTTGAAGATCTAGTAAGAGACAGTGTGACCTGCCGCTGGAGTCTCTATGTACAGACTCTGGGCTCCTCTCCACTCAGCTCCATCTTGCCTCAGGACCAAGATCATTATAAACCTGTTCAAGTCAGTGCTTTCAGAGAAGGACATGAGCAGATTACAAAGACTGTGTAAATACACACATTCTTTTTCCAGCATCCCTCGCCTATTGAATTGCTCAAGGAGAAAAACTTGCCAGAAAATTACCCCCACAACTCAGTTCCCTCTTTGTCAGCAAAAAGCAGTCCTCAGAGAACGCAGTCAACAGGAAGCGGAAGAACATGAGATTATCCCGCTGTATAGTGAAGGATGGGGTAGCCAACAAAGACAGAAAGAAGTACTGTGCTTGGCAAGTGGTGTCTATAAAAGGCCAGTCTTTTCTCATGAATCTCAGTAGCAACAAAAGTGACAAGAGAGGGAAAAGGTATGAGGACAAAGAAGAGGAAGGGAGATGTAGAGGCCGGGATCAGTTGTCATGGTGGCAGCAGCATTGATGGCTGTTTTCAGACGCAGTGACAGATACAATCAGCTGAAAAGGGCACTGAAACAAATTGCTCCAGACAGAAGACAGAACAGTTTTGCTGCCGTGGGGAAAACCAGCCACCTGTCTCTTGTTTCTGCAGTCCTTTTAGGTCTGGGGTAGGGAACTCCAGAAGGGGTAGAATGGAATGAGGTCAGGCAGTCACCTCTACCCATGCATGTTGAGTGCCCTGCCTGGGCAGCCCACCCAGCACAGGTGGACCATCAAGAAAGGGTGAGAGGATAGTTACAGGATGTGGAGTCCCAGTGATGAATTAAAGCCATTCCAATGCAATCTATATCTGAACACACAGCACAATTCATAACTGATTTCTCACAGTCCTATCCTGCAGCAGTGGCACTAAACAGAGGGTACTGGGAGCTTTTCACATCCCTCTGCCATTCTTTGACATGGATAAATGATGCTTTCTCAGTCTTCGACTTCCTCTTCCATTCATATTGCTGCCCTTCTGTCTCTCCTATATAGAAAACCTGGAGTTGACACTGGAGTTGCCATGTGACTTATCACAATCCATTCACCATCTTCTGTGTAACAGTGCTAGCAAGCATTTGCAATGTTTTATAAAAGAGATTTCCATTGAGGAGAAGTTAAAATTGTATGGCTGGATACTTAACTGGTTGCTTTGCTACTTAGCAGTGAAATCTCCAACTGTCCAGTTCAATTCCCAAAGACATTAACAGTTTTATTTTATATAGTGCTATGCGATTCAAATAATATTTTGAGAACTGTTATTACAATAAAATTCTGTGTTTCAAAAGGAGGCCAAAATGGAGGACTATCTTGACAATTTTTAATCACATTGGAGCAGGCAATGGAAACAGAAAATGTGCATCTGTCCTGAAGTCTAACTGGATGGAGCAAGACCACAGTGCACACTGTGCTACTCGCTCTCTCTTTCCCTGGCAGCTTTGCGGTCCTGCAGGCAAGAATGCAGTGGTTGGTCATTAACATGCTCCTCCTGCAGGTCAGACTATTCCTATGCCAGCATTTCTATGAGGAACTCTGTGACCCTTTTAGCTCCAAGTAACTTATTTTTCCTCACAAATTCTATGGCACTGGCTACCTCTCTTGGGAGCTTGCTCACAACCCTTGCAGGAGTCATTTGTGACTTATCTCTTCCACTGAACTGTAACCTCCATAAGGGCAGGATTCATCCCGAGTCAGTCACCTCAGTGTCCCTCCCTCTCCCTGAGTTCCTGTGCAGCACTGATCTCCTTTCAGATGTGCATTAGGTCCTGGCTGACTGATGGAAAGCCTGTTCTCTGCATTGTACGTCTACCAGCCAGAAGCAATAGAATGCTGTGGTTCTGATTCTGGCTCTGTGGTCAGATTACCAGCAATCAACTTCTGGTTCCTTGGACCTATTTTTAATGTTATGGTGTCGTCCTTTCCTCATTTCTAGAATGGGGACAATGGTAATAATGACCTCATAGAGCTGTTATGGGAATGATTGAATGATCCATATAGCACAATTTATATAGTGTTGCCTCAGAGAAAGTGTCCCAAACTTTAGCTATTGCTGTTATTAAAGCCAAGACTTGGTCACAGAGAATGTCTATTCTGTGTTACTATATGGGCAACTGCAGACTCACATGTCATGACATTTTCAGATTTTAATTCAGACTTTTAAAATGGTGATAATAGAAAAAATAATTTTGTTTAGACCTAACCTGATTATCTTGAATGAAAATGTTTATGGAGTAAAACCATTTTCCAGATTGTTGCAGATAAATCTATAAGATTGATATTCACATGACAAAACTTTCAAGAACTCTTTGGGTAAAAAAAAAATGTATTTTCAATACTTCCCTTAGTTTCCCCCCACATTTTAGGAATCAGTCCACATGCTGCCATGAATCACAGTTTGGTGGGCCTTTCAGGACTTTAAAAGCAAATAACTTAATCATAGACATTGGGAAATGAGACTGGAAACGGAGATAATAAGAGCCATTTAAGTAAAACTCCTCATTGCTAGATACTTTATGGATTATGCATGCATTAGTCATGGGCAGGGTGACTTGCTAGGAAATCAAATCCCTTCTTGTGACTGTCAGTTCCTATTAAAAACTTCATGGAAATGGGGTTGGTGTGGTTTCCCTCAGAAACTTGAGTTCATTTTAAAATGAACCTAAGACTATCTTCTAGCAGACCCACAACCAGGAAACATTAAGGGCTACTCTGGAAGGAATATTAGGATCACCAGCTTTTGTTTGCTGCCTAAACCAATAGGCTAGGGCTCTTTGAACATTAGAGTCCTGGTCATTTTTCTTCCCAACCTTAAGGTTCAGATTCCAATTCCAAGGTGTACCATTTCCTTTATCCAGCAATCCATTGTGCCTCTCCTTGAAAAAAGTGTGCAGTCGCTATTAGAAGCACCCAAGGAGGCATGGCACTGATAAGTACCAGCTGGAGGTCAGGCTGGCAAATTTCATCAGGAAGCTTGGCCTCCTACCTGCCTCAATTTCACAGCTCCTCACCCCCAGAGTAACAGCCAGGGAACTCTCAAGGCAGGGGAGAAAGGTTTGTGTTTCTACCATACTACTCCCTGACACTGGGGAGGAAAGAAGCAGGTATGTGGACCTGAATGCATCTTGAGAAGATGCAGATGGGAAGTAGAAGAGGGAGCCTTGGAGGAGGAAGCTACAGTTGGGGTTTGTTCACCTTTGGAGTGAATTGTGAAGCTTCCTTGGGGAAACATTTTTCTTTATCATGCTACCTGGCTCCCTGACTTCAAAGCAGACCTCTCTGGAGCTCAGGGTCCTGGTACAAGGGTAGGGCACACATTAATGATTGGCAACGCTCCTCAGGGCTTGGCACTGCCAGTCTTGTTGCAGGCTTTGCCCAAGTCTCAAGTTGGTAACTGGTTTCTTGCCTTGTTTCTAGTCATTACAACTGGGATACTGCCCTGCTCAAAGCTCCCTAACCACTAAGTTTCAATCCCATATCTTGCAGGCTGTGGTCACTTATATCTTCATTCTTCAAACTCTTCCTTGATTTACCCTCTGGGAACCCCATTCTTTAGAAGAACAGGGCCTTCTCCTGTTCTCCAGGGACTAGAGCCTGTTTCAGACCTGTTCGGGGATACCTGCCTCTTACTGGGTCATTGACCCACCACTAGCTCTCATGAGGCTGTGTCTACTTACTGCTGTCCATGATTGAATCTCCTGATGCCTGACTTCAATGGAGAGACTTTTGTCAGACCTCACTTTTCTTTCTGCCCTAATTCCAGGCCACCTGCCTACCACTCACTTTCTGGGACCCACCCTGAGTTTGCTGACCACATGTGAGGCCCTTAATTGACTGCCCACTGGTTTTCCTTCTGCTTCACTCTTGCCATCTAACCCTTGCTCTCACATCTTTTTGCTTTGTTCCAATGGGGCAATAGATAGGATGTCTGTTATCTCTAGGAAGACCAGACCTACTGATAGGGTCCCATACTTGTAATCAATCAAGTTCACTGTGTGGTGATATAAATCTGCACTCCTGTTCAATTGCACAGTTTACTTTAGAAATTAAGACAAATTTTATGTTTTCTCAGAAGTATAGATTCCATTTCCTATTCCAGAATACATTTTTGCCTCTGTGTGACCACCCTGGCTACCTTATCTGAAGTTTCAACTCCCAACCCTAATACTCACCATCTCCTTTTTCACCCATTCCCCCACTTAGCATTTTTTACTTACAAAATGCAAATTTTACTTATCTTGCTTACTGTTTACCCCTACTGGTAGAACATAAGTTCCATGAAGGCAGGGTTTTAAACTTATTATTTCTGTACCCAAGCTGTCATTCAACAAACACTGGTTAGGAAAATGAAGGAGTTGGTAGTGAATAACAGGATGTGTCTGCTGCTTTGTGGCCAGGCCATAGGGCTGCGGGTATTGTGCCCTTCTGTCCAGGCAGGGAATTCTCCCAGCTTGTCCATCATGGCCCCTGGGAGCCTGCCTCCTGGGCTTTCTGCTCTTGCCCCAGCACACGCTCACCTTCAGCTTGTGCTCATGCTCCTTGTTGACGCGGGCCAGCAGCTGAGCTTTCCTTCTGTTGAGGGCATCAATGAGGGCATCACACTGGGCCACCAGACAGGCCTCAAACTCCACACTGTTCTCCTGTGTGAGAAAGCACATTTCTCAGGATGTAAGCTGCCAGAGAAAACAGCTCCTTCATTCATACCTAGATGAGGCATCCCTGATAAAGGGAGTGGAAATGGACTCTGTTCACCAAGCACATGTGGTATTTTAAAAAATAACTGAATAACCTTCATTCTATAGTGTTAAATGTAGATCAAAAAATTTATTACTTAAATTTTTATCAAAAGGAAACCATCTCCACAGGGAGGATTAGAGTTATTAAAATAAAGCTTTAACTTGCAGAGTGGCACACAAGTCCCTCAGTGAGTCACATGTGTTCAATTTTGTGTGGTGGAGGGTGGCAAGCAGGAGGAGTTGGGTATGGTCAATACAGGGGACAGAATCATTAATTCAGTGGAAGGAAGGAGACAGGGTTGGAATGGTCTTCAACATTAAATGATACACTACAACAACAAAAGTTTATAAGATATAAGAATAATGAACAAAATTTCTTGTCCTTTTCACTAGGGAAAGCAATAGAAAAGAACAATCAATGTTTGTAACAGGATCACTTTGATGTAAGCATCAGGTATGAAGTAACATGTCTGGAAAGGTGATTATGTGTTAAATGTATTAGAGCTTCCCTATGATGGTTAATTAAATGCAGGATATCAAATTTTTACTTGATTTAAATCTATACATGTCTTTCATTTAAGCAATTCATTGAATAATAGGCATTTAGTCAAAATCATCTTTTCAATAAGTTACATATGCAATTTTGATTTTTAAACCATAATCTGAATAAAATGATAATTTATAGCAAATGAAAGGTAAATACTTGCATATACATAAGTAACTCTTAAAAATAGCACCCAGTTGCGTAAACTGTAAACATTTTGGGACTATCGAGGAAGGAACAGCTTAGCTTAACAAACTATTCCCAAAGCCATAAAGAACTATGTCTACATAATAATCCCCGATAGGTATTTGGTAATTTTTTTCAAACACAAGATCTTCATATAAAGCATACTTTAGTAATTGCTTGAGTAATGGCTCCTATAGATGGTAATTCTGGCTATCATGGCAATCTTTTTTTTTTTTTTTTTTTTTGAGTTCTCAGAGATCACCCTTTGAAAACATTATTTAAGAGCTCTCTATGCTCCATGCAGGGAAATGGTGGGGGGAGGTTGGGAGGGAGGGAGCTTTCCCCTTGAAGGCTCTGTCACTTTTTTTCTTGCAGAAAGAAAGCTTTGCTCTGATGAAGAGGCAAGAAAGAGGCAAGCCTGGGGCTGCACATTTTATGCCAGCAAAAGCAAAGAAAGGACTGATTGATAAACTCCATGGCTTTGAAAAACAGAAGGAAGTGTACAAAACTGTAGGGTTGTTAGGGAATCAAACATTTTAACATAGGCATGCATGCCAAAAAAGGGCAAAATCAGTGTGCAATGCTATGAAAGGGTGGCTTATGTTTAAAAAAATACATTTCTGCCTTGACATGGGTTAAATATTAACTCAGAAAGCTGATATACTGGAGACCAGAGCTTAGGCTATTTCTGTGAGGCAAACCTCAAAATGTAAGAATGGTAAACAGTGCCGAGGTTCATTATTTTAGTGACTCATGCATTTTATGACTTCTCCCTTTTACAACTGTAGAGAATTTATGAGTTCTCAAATGCTGAATGACCTGCTGGTCATTGTGTCCAGGTAAAGAAATTTGAAATTATAGTCACCAAGGGATCATGACTGGAAAGTATCCAAGTATCCAAGTGGAGGAAAAGCATTTCTATGGGAAAGGAAGAAAGAAAGAAGAAAAAAAGTACAGAAAGAAGGAAGGTAAAAGGAAAGAAAGGAAGAAAAAAAGAGAGAAAACATGATGTGTTACTGCTAAATAAGATGTAATTACTATAAGGTGTTTTGGGAATGTATAGGGCTTTAAAACTCAGTGATAACAACCAGAATTCACAAAGAAATAGTCCTCTTTCTACATACACACTAGTAGAGAATTAGGACTTCAGTGTGAAAGACAGGAACCACTTGGAAACCTAGGCTGTCTCTTGCTTGTGGGCAAAAGGCAAGCATCTCAAGAAGGGGCAGGTTGGAAGCTCTCTCTGTGTGTCTGCATGTATAAAAGAGACAGGGCAGAAAACAAAAATAGGAATTTCCCCAGAGCAAATAAAAATAAAGGAGAAGGAACAAACACCTCCACAATTACACATGAGCCCTTGGGGGTTTGCTTTCCATCCCAGGTGATGCTGATACCTGGATCTGCTGGACCATGTTGCGGAGCTGCACCAGAAACTCCTTGGCTTCTTTGGCCCGGTCTGACAATCCATTCAGTGCCTGGGAGAGCTGGCTCTGCAGAGAGAAGGGAGGAAAGCATGGAGTTCGAATCACACTAGGCCACAAGATTTGTTTTCAGAAAGACCTTGGGACCAGGAGTAGTCAACCTGCTCAGATACCTCTTGTTTGAGGTCAGGTCATTGAACTCACATTGGTACATATGAATTCTGTTATGGTTTGGATGTGAGGGGTCCCCCAAAAGCTCACCTGTGAGATAATGCAAGAAGGTTCAGAGTAGAAATGATTGGGTTGTGAGAGTCCTAACCCAATCAGTGAATTAATCCCTGAGGTGGATTAACTGAGTGGTAACTGAAGTGGTAGGGTATGGTTGGAGGAGGTGGGAATAGGGGGCATGGCTTTGGGGTATATATTTGTATCTGGCAAGTAAGGACCTCTCTCTCTGCTTCCTGATCATAATGTGAGCTGCTTCCCTTTGCCACTCTCTTCCACCATGATGTCCTTCCTCACCTTGAGCCTAGAGGAATGGAGCCGGCCTTCTATGGACTAAGAACACTGAGTGGTGAGCCCTCTAATAAACTTTTCCTCCCCTACAATTGTGCTGTTTAGGTCCTTTTAGTCACAGCAGTGAAAAAAGCTCATTAAAACAGATTCAATTGACAATGGTGTTCAGGCTCCTTCCATGGGCTCCTGAGGGGTTTCTCCTCTGAAATAGTAAAAACTTCTGGCCTTGACAGTCAAAGATCCTCACTAGCTGATATATATCTAGAATTTCCTCATCTCAATTGAGTGACCATTTATTTAATACCTATTATTTGCTAAGGATAAAAAAAAATAGTGAGTCAGATGATCTGATTATTACTGACATTCCTTAATCCAAAGAGCTATTAATCTGGGATTGGGGCAGAAAGGATGAAGAAAGGCAAGAATAAAATAAAGAACAAAGGTTAAAGTTCTGAGTGATGCTTTGGGGCCACTTACATGAGATGATAAAGATAAAAAGCAGGATGTCATTCCCCCTTTCACCCCATTGGTGTTCCCCTCCTCCTCCGTGTACAGCCTTGTTGCCTAACGCCTCTCCACACCGGCCCCCAAACCAAGTCTTGCTCCCTGACTTCCCACATCACCCTGTCCCTACAGGAATGCAGTTCCCTCCAAAAGGCAATGTGTCCAGGTGCACTTGCTCTCCCAGCCTCACTGCTGGGGTGGCCATGGCACACATTGCTGATCAATGGAAGTGGAAGTCTATTGGGGTCATGCTAACATGGGACCAGTGTGGCTGATGCAGCCTTTTCCCTTGGCTCCTGACTTTATGATGGCTGTGATGTCTTTTGACTGGCATGTCGAGCAGTGACTGAATGAAGTAAGCTTGGCTGGGAAGACAGTGAAAAATCCTGGAAGGCTATTTGTCACTAGAAAATGTCCTTGTTGGTAAGGATTTGTGTGCATTGTGATTATAGGATAGTATAGTCTTTTGATCATATTTATAAATATCTGGCACAAAAGAACATTATTTATTGATCTGGTTTCTTAAAAGATCTGGTTTCTTAAAACCAGATCAGTTTAAGTTCCTGTGGGAAGGGTGGAGGGATGGGGAAAAAAGGTGCTTGGATGCTGATGGCATCTTGGAGCAGCTGAGTCAGCGCCTGCAGCCTCCCACCACCGGCTTCATGTAAAACTCCAGTCCCTGTACTGGAGTTTTCCCTTGCTTCCAGCTGAGCATTGTACTTGATACAAAATTCCTTCTCCAAGTAGCCTGGGCTTATCCTTCATTCCTCACATTGTGACAGATTCCATTTCCCAAATGCCTCATTGAACAGGAAAACTAAACCCTGTTCTTCTCCTTCTTGCCAATGTAATTAATGCCTTATCTACACTCCTGCCTTTTTTTTTTTGCTTCAATAAAAGGACAGAATCTTAAATCTCTTCATCCTCTAAATGTTTTTCTCTTATATTTGCCTTGTTAAATACAAATTGGGTATTAACTTTTAAAAATATACATGCCAAATGCTGGGAGGAAGCAATGTGGGATGGTAGAAAGAACAGGCTTTGAAAGGGTTAAAATTTTGGCTTTGTCCTTTACTAAGTGTGACCTTGAGAAAGTTAGCTCTGTCTGAATGACTCCAGGGGAAAAAAATGGGAATAGTAATAATGCTTTATCATTGGGTTTGTGAGGGTTGAATGCATTCATCTATGTGAAACCTTCTGCTAATACAGGGTAGTGATTAAGGAAACTATTCAGACCTCATAAGGGCTGCCAGTTACTGACTGCTCAACCTTTTATACATAATTTTACTTCCACCATAAAATGAGAAGAATAGTTCTACTCTTGAGTGTTGTGGACATTGCATGAAATACTATATCTAAAGCCCAGAACCCTGCTGGTGCATAGTATAGGGTACATGCTTAATAAATGTTGGTTGCTATTAACTCTTATTTGCTTTCTTTATCATTGTTCATATAAACACCTGCTGACTGGAGGGATCCGAAGGACAGATTCCTGGAACAGGATCTGCTGGAGAATACTGTTGATCACTTACACTACCAGGAGGGTAGACCAACACAAATGAGTGAAAAAAAAAAGCACATAGTGAGCCTATAGTTGCAAAAAGCCTACTCAATTCTTTACTGAGTCTTAGCTACACCATCATTAGGGGTTAATTTTCTTTTCAAGAACTATTTTCAGGAATCCAGGAGATAAAGGAGGAAAAGAGGGTTTCATTTAGGAGGGCAGCAATAAAATGAGAGACATATTTTAAAGGAGAATGTGGCTTATGTTGTTTCATTTAGAACTTATATTTCTTTATTTTTTCAGAATGGTTAAAGGTTTGCTGAGCAATCGCTTTTTTATTATAACCACACTTGGAAATGAGAGTACAGAAGTTAAATTCACTTGGGTATAAGGAAGTGGAGCTATCTGATTTCTTACATTCCAACCTTGTGAGTAATTGTGTCTGCGTATCTAAATCAGACCTGACATCCATGCAGTTTTGTTAACCAAGTGTTGCTATAAACTTAGAAAAAAAAATATTTAGTAGTAGACAAAGAGTGCTGGTTTCATCCAGGATTTTATATGGCAAAGCAATAAGTGAACTGCAAAAGCCAATTTATTCCCAGGTTTCCTTTCTTTGTATCTATGTTCAGTCCTAGGGCCCTCACCTGGCTAATGATTGTTCTGGTATTTGATAAATGACTGCATTATAAGATAAAGGTCTAGAAATCCTTCTTCTAAGCTTTGTTTACTTGTACAAATTGATCAGTAGACAATGAAAAATCCTGGAAAGCTATTTATCACTAGAAAATGTCCTTTTTGGTAAGGGCTTATATGAGCATTGCTTTTATAGTATAGCCTTTTGAGCATGTTTATAAGCTATATCTGATATAGAAGAACATTATTATTGACTGATCTGGTTTCCTAGAAACCTTTAAATTCCTGGTCTGTGCCGCAGAGATGTTCTGTATTCAGGACCACAGAGCAGCCTTGCAAATTTAGCACCAGAGCACTGAAGATGCAAATGTGTAGTGTGTGTTTTCATTACAGTATTTTTAGCTGTACATATAGTCATTAGAGGAGGAAGGTATGGTTCGATAGGTGTCTATAATGTCTATGCAGTGGCTTTCAGAGTTCTTGGATATTCATTTTCTAATTTGCTGCAAAGGTGACTGAAAGTGAATCAGAGTGGAAAAATGATGCCGCTGCAGAAGCACAGACAGGATTCCAGTTAAGGTGATCTTGGCTCAGAGCATGCTCAGAATAACCTAGGTCTCACAGAAAGATGGCCAGCTGCTGGAGCTTGAAGGAGAGAAACAAAGAACTCCACCTCTTCCTCCCCTCCTAACATGCCTCTCCCTTTGACTCCCACCCTGATCCAGGCTTTCCTTGCCTCCAAAGGGAGTGTTTCTATGAGAAAGATCAAGAGTCCAACCCTGAAGCAACCTCCAAGGATGTTTCAGAATCCATTTCTTAGGCTTAGCAAAGGGGAATGAAATTCAATCCATCCTGACCAATTTCTTACTTTATGTGATGCAGCCATGCTGCTAAGCTTGCCCCAAAAGAAGACTGGCTCTTCCCCTTACTCCACTGTGAAGAGCATACATTTGTCATTTTCCCCTCATTTTACTACTAATATTGGATGAAACTTCCTGGTTGTCTGAGATCTGAAGTTACAAGTAAAGGGCAGGTCAAAAAGCATCCACCAAAGAGTTGGTACGAAACAGGTGAGGCAGCAAGTACACAACTGCTCGATGGCCCAGAAGGCATGGGGCACTTCTGGTTCTCCATCACAATGCATGCTGATCAGGTACTGGGACATTGCTGGACCCATGAGCCAGAGCCCACTCCACCTCCTTTCCATGTATCAAGGTAAACACCAAACACAGGAGGAAAGTGGTCACTGATGCAGTGGGATTCTAAAAGAAGGTGCTCAAGAGAATAACTTTTATTTTCCTGAAGAAATACTGATTTTTGACTCTCGTGACATTACCAATATTATAGAAGTAAAAAAAGCAAGAAACTCTAGTGGTTATAATGGTCATTTGTTATGACCTAGGAACTCTGATGGATGCTTTAAATATATATTCTACTTAATCCCAATCACCACTCTGTCAATTGCAGAGGCTTGGAGAAGCTATGCCTGAGTTAAGGTGTTTCTACTCACATGGAACAAAACAAACCTTCATGTGATCCCCAAATGATGCCTTTTGCTCCACAATCCCAAAGAAAGGAACAAAAGCAACACATGGTATAAGCATGTAAAAGCAGAGATGGTGAGTTGATGAGAGCTCCTGAATGATTATGAAAGGATCTGATCATGCTTGGTTGTCAGATAATATATAAACTATAGCATGACTAGTTACCCTGTGAAATGTTCAGCTTCCTTTTCCTGCATAAAGTTCTTGGTTTTGTTTTTGTTTTGGTGAATTTGAAAAAGAATCCTGTCAAAGAGAAGGGTATCATTGCATCAAGGAAGAAGCTTGGGATTGGGGTGCAGAGCTGACTTTATCACCTACTGGCCTGAGATCTTGGGCAGAGACTGGGCTGAGTGGAGAGTGAAGGAAAGGAATAAGTCAAGTGGCCAGTGCAGTCCATGGGATCTGATTCCCCCTCTAGCTAAAATGTTCATCCTTTCGGCATGCATGTTTCCTGCCCCATGGAGAGATCTCACCTTGGTTTCTCTGGTGGAAGGAATCCCCAGAGATCAGATTGCCTGGAGGATGCTAAACTGTCTCTAAGACCAGCAGCAGGGCTGGGGCATGAATGGGTTGTGATATAAAAATTGAGAAGCTGGGCCTGGGAATTGAAGCACACAATCTAGGGACATGGTATGTGTGTGTGTTAGTTTGTGTATGTGTGAGTATGTAAGTGTATATTTGTATGTGGTTGAAATTATGTGGAAGTGTATGTAAATGCGGATGTGTATGAGTGTAAGGAATGTAAGTTTAAGAGTATAAATATGTGCATATGTGCGATGTCTCATTGGTAGAGTAGAGGGAGGTTCTTGGCTTTGGGTGAGAATGGTGTTAGAGGGGTCTTATGGGTACGAATTTTGTCTATTAAACTGCTACTTACTGCTGATTGGTTGTGACAAAGATTCTCTTCTTGCCCCAAACCTAGCCAGGCTCCTTGAAGCCCTCTCCTTGACTATAAAGACTTGAACAGACACTAACAGACATAGTTTCTAACAACTCCAGGCTACATTCCAAGGTTGAACCCAGCTCCACTTAACATTCCTGCCTGAGAAAACTCAAAGTTGTCAAAAAATTTTATTTTTTGTTCCAGCCAACACCTGAAGATAGAGCCCCTGTCTCCCAGTCTCTGTGGGAGGGTGGGAGCCTAAATTCAATAAGCATCAGTCAGCAAATGCAGATGAGTTTCACATGGACCAACCCCCTTTCCTGTTACTTGTAATTTTTCACCTCCCTGACAATACTGAGTCCCAGCTCACCCTACTCCCTACTCCCACATTCTCCCTTTAAAATTCCCAGTCAGGCACAGAGCTGCACACTATGATCCCAGCAACTTTGGAGGCTTGGGCAGGAATGTTGCCAGTTCAAAGCCAGCCTCAGCAACTTAGTGAGGCCCTAGGCCACCTGGTGAGACCCTGCCTCAAAATAAAAAAATAAAAAGAGCTGGGGATGTGGTTCAGTGGGTGAGCACCCTGGGCTCAATCCCTGGTACCCAAACACAAAAACAAACAAACAAACAAACAACAAATAAAATGCTGAGTCACCCCTGTATAAATGGAAGTTGAGTTCAGTTCATGCTGGACTCCTTTCTCTGTGGCAACAGTGTATTATTATTATCTGTCATTACTCCTTAACTAATGTCTGGCTTTGTTTCAGTTTGACAGTTGCTAACCCTGGCTCTGACCCAGGGAGAACTGGGCCAATCCTAGGCAATGAGCTGGCCTCTCAGCAGCTGTTTACTTGAAGGACAAGTGAGGGAGCATTACTAGGGATGCAAGTCCCCTGCCTAAGCTGGCATACCTCTCATCTAGTAAGCAAATCTCACCATGTTCATTGTGAACCTGGCTCTGAGCCATTTGGAAGGCAGAAAGGAGGAGACTTTTACTAACACACCTAACCTAAGGGAATTTTACTCATCCCCTTTCCCATTCTTCATTGCTAGACATGTATACACAAGTACACAAACATTCACAGCAAAAGGAAATGCATAGTGCCATTCGCTTCCTTTCCTACAACAATTTCAACACAAATTATCTATTTTACTCATTTTTAAACCATAAATGTCTTATAAATGTCATTATTCTATCAGATGGTAACAACTTTATCAGATAGAAAGGGCAATGGGGACCAATACAGCATCAAAGTTAAAAGGACAGGCTAAAGTCAGACAGACTTGGGTTTAAATCTCAGCATTTTACTAGCTGTGTGATCATAGACACATTGCCTAATTGTACTAGGTACTGTGGTGTTCTGCCCAGAATCTTCTCCTAAAGGCTATTCATCCTTCTCCAAGCTGCTAAGAATATCGGCCACTGCTAGAGCACACTAGGAATTGCTCTTGGCCATCCAGAACTCTCTTGCTGAAGGCTTATCCACTTACAGGGGTACCATGGCCAGTGACTGGCTGGGCCTCCTCCTTGAGTGGCAGGCAGTGCTGAAGGACCATCCTAGCTGCAGAACTCCCTGCAGATTAGGACACTGCACATCAGCTTTACCCTCTACTCAATCTTGGTTTCTTCACATTCTTACAGGCGTGTTTACCAAGAGCACTAAACAATTACTCACTCCTATGCAACTTATCAAAACCACTAAGCTTCAGTTGCCTCATCTGAAACATGGGGATGATAACAATACCTGCATCATAGGACAATGATCAGGATTATATGAGATCTCACATAGAAACTTCTACAGAATGTGGGGCATATAGTAAGAACTCATTATGTGGGCTATTTCTGTAAGAATAATATTAAAATATACATACATAAATCATTGAAACACTTTGTCATACCATATGTCCTGATTTGGAGTTTGGTCAATGATAATTTTTCAAACACTGAGGTAGGATGTGGTATTGCTCACAACTATTTGCTCCCTCTCCACTCTGTCAGTTCCTGCTGTGCCTCCTGAAGATGGACCATGAGTTCTGCCTCACTGTCATCCTTGGCCATGGACTTTTCTTAGCCTAAAGAGATGTTGTGATTTTCTACCAGCTCTTTTTCTCTTCCTCTTTTCACACAAGTCAGTGGTGTACTGATAAACTCTCAAAAACAAAAAACAAAAAACAAAAACCCCAATTTTGATTTACAGTATTTGTCAATTTTTATGACATAAATACATAGTTGATATTAGGCTACCAACATGACATCACTGAATTTGGAGTTGGTAAGAAAGATGTCAGCTCTTTTGAACTGCTATAAGCCAACTCATCCATTGGGCACATCCCAAGGGGCAGCTGTGGGCCTTAGAAGCAAAAGATACATGGAATAAAACCTCAGGCTGCCTCCAATCATACTTCATGAGCAAGAAATAAACTTTGGTTTGATAAACCACTGAGATGCTGGGGATTATTTGTTACTGCAGCAGAACTAATACAGACAAATTATGATTTGTCTCAGGGCTTATTAATTTAACCAATATTGATGGATTAAGACCATGAGACAAAGTGATTCATGCTTGAAAACAATGATAAAGAAAATAGACACCATCCCTCAGGAACCAAATATCTCTGAAATGGCCACCATTCTGAGCTTAATAATGTTGATTTAAAAGTTTTCTCTCGCAGTCCAACTACTATGTATATCTATAAAGCTCTAATAAAAAAGTTCTCTAACAAAGGAGAAATATAGGATATTTTAGTATTTGAACACAGAAATGAACCTTCTTTACTTCTCAGAGAAAATGAAAATAGTTCCTTTACCAGCAAGATAATGCCAATTCTAGTCAGAATTTGACCTTCGCAGATCCTCTGCACAGCTATGATCCACCAAACATAAAATATTCCTATGCCTTAGACAGGAAGCTCTCAAACTGGAGACACACATCAGCATGGCATTTTTTTTTTTTTTTTTTTTTCTGCAATGAGATGGCAGGAGCTTCTTCTGGCCTCAGGGCATAGCAAAAAGAAACTGTCACCTCACCCAATGTTTAGTGTCTTGGGTGAAAATTGATTGGCTGTGTCTGTGCCTATCACTTAGAGGGCTGAAAATAGTGAAAGAATTCATGAAGTGCTTGTTGTGATTGAAGGTATGAAACTTTAATAAAGCAGCAGGGGTGCAGACTCTGAGGTCACCACCTCTCTGCCCAAGGTTCTGCAGAGAGCATGCTTTTCTATATGTGTGTTGTTAGGCAGTTACCAGGTATAAAACTATGCCTTCCTTGGGCTGAGCCTTTGTGTAAATATTGGATTTTACATCTTAGAGACAGGCTACAGAATAGACTGCCTCTTTACATATTCTGTCTTCTCTTTTGGAGGGTCCTAACAGCGGGTTCTGAGTTCTTTTCCAGAAAATGGTTTTCTCTGCAGTTCCCTCTGACTGCCTTCATGTCACACTGGGCCGCCGTGTTCTTCCAGGTGGCACAGTGTTCTGCTCTGTCTCATACTGCCAGGGAACAGTTCTGGGATAAGCAAAACAGATTTGGGATCTATGACTTTTTAGTTCTCTAGATAGAAAATTTCAGTTACATAAATAAAGGCATTTTGCTAACTAATTAAAAGCATGCTATTAGAAATACATGTGATAAAGTAAAAAGACCACAGAAATATTTTGCATATAAAAATGCTCTGTGCTGTCCTGGAGACTCAAGTATTAAGTGTTAAAACAGAACAGACTTATCATTTACCCTGCTAATGTCCAATGAAATATAAATAGCTAACTGGGGCAGTATTTTTTTTTTTTTTTGATTCTACATATGTATTTATTTACACATATGTACACATGCATATATAAATATACAAATTCTCTCTGTTTTATGAATTCCATATTTGCAATTTTGTTCATTCAATAAAATTATCTGTAACCCCAAACCAATACTCCATATGCTTTCTCACACATTCATAGATATGCACAGTGGCCAAAATTTTGAGTTGCATGATGAACAAGGTGATGCTCTGTCTTCGTGTTTCAGCTTTCATCAGGATAAACCAATGTCCTTTGTGTGGTCGTTGGCTACCAGGTTTTTCACATTTTTGTATTTTTTTTGTTGCAATTTTGTTTTTTAAATGTTTTCCCAAATTTAGTGCTCAAGGGTTGTCTAATGTTTTCTAGATTATAAGAAGGCTGTCATGTACTCCATAGAGAAAAAAATAAATATTTTTATTTGAGAAATAACTTATTCTCTTTGATAATATACCCTATTTTTCATCTTTTGAAAAACAGAAACCCTGTATATATTTATATACAGATATTCAGTCTCTGTATAATGTATAACAGCAAAATTGGGGTCATAGTTTATGTTGACTGCTATCTTGAAAACTACCCTTTTCATCTTGTAGGCTGTAAATATTTTTCCATCTATCTAAATATGCTACTACCACCTTTCATTTTTTTACAATCACATTTTAGTAGCTATAGCATGTTTTGATTACACTTACCATGTACCAGACACTGCTTGCAATGCTTTATATATATTATCTCATCTTTTTTTCTCAAAATAATTTTTACAGGTGATAGAACGGGATATGAAAATTTAAGTGGTCCCAACTGCACAAAACTGTTAAAGAGCAGAGCAGAGATTCAAACCCAAGCAGTCTAGATCCAGAACCCTGCTATAAACTGATAAAATAAAAGAGTAATTAATCCTATAGAGGATGCCATGATTTATTTAATTGATCTCCTCTATTTTAGAATATTTATTTGTCTTAATTTTGTTGAAAAGAATTGAATTGAAATTTGTTGTCAATATTTGAATATATTCTTGATTATTCCTGTTTCTGGAAGTGAAATTACTTGATCAACAAACTTTCATATTTAGAGGTTTTTAAAAATCACATTATCACACTCTCCCTCTGAGGAGTCATCCAGTGTACATGCCAGCAGAGGCTGTAAGAGTAATTCTTTCCTGTGTATCTCACTTCAAATATTATCAATGATACACATTTATATTCATTTTTGTAACTGGATGGGCAAAGAACGGAATCTCATTTTTAATAATTTACATTTAAAAAATTTACCAGGGTTGGGGGAGGAGAACAATTTTTTCCAAAAGCATAATGATCTTTTCCTAGGGAAGGTGTAAATTCACATTGGTGCCCTTTGTAGAGCACTTGGAAAAGGTTCTGGCACATATAGTGCTGTCTGAGAGTTTGTTAAACAAGTTAGTTTTTTCCCATTGCTAATGACTATCCTCAAGGCTGATGTCACCTCTAAGAACGAGTTAGGGGGTAAACTGGAAAATTCAGCGCTCTCATGGAGAGGAAGTGAAAATTGTGGTCACTGGTTTTGGTGATCAGAGTGTCTGGTTCACAGAATTTCTATTCTTTAAATTTTACAATCATCAGCTGGGCACAATGGTACATGCCTATAATCCCAGGGGTCCAGGAGGCCGAGGCAGAAGGATTACAAGTTCAAAGCCAGCCTCAGCAACTTAGGGAGGCCTTAAGTAACTCAGCAAAACCCTGTCTCTAAATAGAGTATTTAAAAATGGCTGGGATGTGGCTCAGTGATTAAGTGTCCCTGGGTTCAATCCCCAGTATGGAGAAAAAAAAAAATTGACAATCATCATTTGGTGGATAGATGCAAGTACATGAAAATGTCTGGTAAATACTCCATGGGCATGAGAATGTACATGAAATAAGGATGAATACAAAATGTAAACTTGTAATATATTCTTAAATGTAATTAAGCTTGTTAATTTAGTTACTCAGATAGTCTTAATTTTTCCAAATGGATCTCTTAATTTCAATAGATATCCACAAAACCCTCAAGACACGTATAATTAAACCAATGGAAATATTTCATTCGATTTTCTTTAATACTGGATACTGAGAGTCCTCCACCTGTAGGCTGCTGCTGCCTTTGATGAAGACTTCCCCATATTATGCTACCAGCTTTTCTTCTGCTACAGATACCCAGAAACATGTGAAATCTAGTAACATGGCAACTGTTAACTCTGTGGGGTCTGTGTGCCCTCCCATGTGACATGATTTTATTTGTGCCTAATTTGAAAAGCAGCAGTTCTCCAGGGGAACAGGAGCAATTGGATCCATGGAGACCAGAACTGGAGGACACATACCACCTCTGCTCCTACCTTCCCCCGCCCTGACAAGTGTCCCATCTTTAGAGAGGCACAAACACCACAAAGCTTGTCCTGTGCAGGAAGGTGCCCTTTGCAGCCATGATGGCTAAGTTTGTAACAAGAGCCTGAGGGTAGACATGCTTTGTTCCTTCTGTTTGACTGAGTTTGAGAGGCATGCCATCCCTTTCATAATGACGATGAACCACAAATTCCTTCCCTGACAGTTCTAACATTACATTTACAAAGACTGACTACAAGGAAAATAATTACCCTTAACATAACTCACCCTCTTACTGCCACTGCTTCAATTATTCTGAGAATTAAAACAATTTTATTCTAATAATTGACCATCTTTGTTGACAAAAGGAAATTTTTAGGGATATCTTAAATAGTATCTACATCAGATTAAGATTTCTCCATAGTAGTATTGAAAGGTTTGTTAGGATCCGGTATTTATGGGCTGATTTCCATTAGAAATACAATTAGTAATGATCATCAATTTATTCAGAAGAGTGAGTTTAAGCTATGCCTGATATTTTTCATCCTTTCCCTCAGCATCTTTGTCAATTCATTTCCATGCAAGTGAACTGTAGCTCCAGCCCAGTGAAAATAGGAATGGTTTCCATGGCAACAGTTTTCTCTCTGCTAGTTAGAGCCTGAGATCTGACTCCCACAGAAATAAATCTCACCATGGGAATCGGCTGATTTTGTAAATGACTAAATAACTGTGCAGTCATTTGGAAGAAAAGCTTGTGATAAGCTTGCACAAGCAGGGGTAGGTTACTCGAGGTGACCACAGAACCTGCCACTGAAGTCACACATGGAACAATGTGCAGGACATGCCTGTTGTGAGCTGCAGCTTGCTGAGCTAGCTCCTGCCCACTAGTTGTGGGTCTGCTCAGCCCTGCCCTATCTTGAACTGCAGTGGTCTTTTAAGCCAAGGTGGGGGGAATTAGATTTGAAAGCAACTCAGAGCCAATTTTCCTCTTGTTTTCTTGTTGAGATTTCCCGAGCGGTACTTCAGGCATCCAGTATGGTAGGAATTTAATTTCTTAGGATCAATTACTTGGTTAAGATTAGGAGCTGCTATTGTACAAGAGTAGTACTCTTCACTTTACTACATTTCTCCTTCTTTGAAATCTCTTATTACTTTAAAATATATTGGTTTTATTTTAAAATAAAAAAATCTGAAAAATCCAGCTTTTCAAATAATGTCTTCTAAATATGTTTTCCCAATGACATTTATACAAATCATAACATTAGTTCATACATGTAAGAAAAAATTTCTATTAGTCTAGTAAAACATAATTAACAAACTGAATTCCAAGTGACCCTGTATGTCCTAAGCCAGGGGTTTCTTCCGAATGTTGGGACCTTTGCTGGAGCAGCAAATTCTGTTGGAGACAGGTGGTGTCCTCAGCACAGGTCTGAGGCGGGGATGAACGTACAGCTTTGAATAAAGATGCAAATATTCAAAATTGTGATGAGCACACTTTGCTAAGTGAGCATTATGCTAAGTGAGCTGGCTTTTTAAAGCCATTGCAAGTATGTGACAGAAATCCCTCAATACCCAGACTGTCATCATCCCCACCCAGTAGAAGACAATGAGGGTAAAGTGTGGCAAAGTCAGCATTTCTGTGTTCTGCACTTTGTCTCCTGGGCCCATTCCCAGGTGACAACTCTCCTCTTTGTCCCTCCTCTCAATGCTAGAAAGACCAGAAGCCCATTATCCTTTTATTGAAATTCACTCACGTTAAATTTTTATCTAAACCAAAGATTTTCCTTTTCCCTCTTAAATCTTTTATTCCCCATTGCCAAATGAAAGACTGTAGCTAAAAGGATTTTCGGTCATGTTGAGAAGAGTAGGAACAATTTGGGGAAGAAAGAAGACCTTGAAATCACATTAATTTTCCCCTGCTGGTTACGAAGGCAAATCTGACCTTATCAGGACAGGATGAAGTTTCTCTCCTCCCATTTATCCCTGGGCATCTTCCTCCACAGGGCAAGAACTACCCCTAGGAGGCCACCAAGGGCCTAGCCCTATTGGCAGTGAGAGTGGAGGGATTAGTGTACCTTCCCCATGAGCTTTTCTCTGGGCCCAGAGCCTAATCTGTACAGTACAGACTTACTGCTGCAGGCTCTTCTTACTCCAGACCTGCTCCCAACCTTTTTTGAGTGAACACAGAGCTGGCCTCCTCCTCTTCTTTTCTTGACCTTAGTTGTCCTCAGTTCCAGGAATGTTCATCCCTATCTCTGTCATCTATCTATCTCTCTATCTGTCTTCCATAAAACTTCAACCAGTAGTCAGTAATGTTAAGGGCATATCTTGCCTATGTGAGGTCCAAAAATGCATACACTATATCTTCTATGCAGTTTCTTCCTGTGATTTTTCTAAGAATGTTGTTACTGGATACATCATTTTAATGACATTTGTCTTCCCAAATGTTTTATATTTAGAATTATTGCCTTCTGCCCATTTCTAATTGTATATTGAAAAGATAAGGGCTGGGTCTGGGAAGAGAGATTAATAGCTGTGTGGGAGAGTGCACATGGGTGCAAGTTATCTGTAGTGCTATGGTCCTTGGGTTGAATGGTGGGCTAAAGGGTTTTCATGACATTACATGTTTTGGACAGATACACATAAAGGAACAATACAAAAACCCTGATGATGTTTCAAGGTGAATCAAAACTATGCTGACCTCAGTTATCTGCATCTGAGCACAGTAGAAAAAACAATGCAGGGAGAAAGGAAACCTTATCTTAGATGAGCTGTCACTTATCAAGAATCTCAGGAGCAAATGATACACTGTTTATAAAGCTTGCAATTTACCTCAACTTCAAAATCTATCTTCCAAGATTGATAGCCACTCTTGATTCTAGGGGCATATTGTGAAAAAATTTAAAGGTCTTGAAATACAATGCAATGATGTCTTTCCAATAATCTTGATTATTCACCCCCCAGCAAATGATAGGGGCTTGGTATGTAGCTCAGTGGTAGAGGGCAAATGATAGGGGCTTGTTATGTAGCTCAGTGGTAGAGCACTTGCCTACCATGCACAAGGTCTTAGATTCCATCCCCAGTACCTCAAAAAAAAAAAAAAAAAAAAAGGAAAAAAAAAAAGAACTTTAACATGCTAGTGGCTAACTGATGAGTTAAGTACAGAGGGAGGAGAGATGAGGGGGAAGGAAGAAACCAGAGTGTGTAGAATACTTGGTCTTGTGAGAGAGAACTGCTGAGACACTGAGCTAGGAGGAAACATCCAAAGGAGGAAGGCAGGAATAGAGGGAACAATGGAGAGAAGAGGAGAAAACAAATTATGGAGGTGGAGAACAAATTAGAATTGAATGTTAGACCATCTGATCCCATAAGAGCACTTGACCAGTTCTACATAAGGCCCAGAAAGCCAGGTGGCAAGGCCTCCTCTAGGGCTAACCCTGAGGGACGAGAGGAGAGCAATGCCACAGAAGCTGCATATGAAATTTAACTTTAGTATTAATGATTTAGAGATCCTTTAGCCCTTTCCATAAGATGTGCACACAGACTTCATACAACTAGGAGGCTCACTAATTACATGGTGCTTTTCAGTTCTTGGCAATAGAATGGAACTGAGAAGAGTTGGTGGCTTTGAAATGTCTCAGTGTAGGCAGAACCATATTCCTCAGAACTCCTTGTTCTGTATGTCCAGTTAGAGTGGGACTCAAAAGGGATTCTTGTGGGAGATCAGGAGAGGGGAGATAAATTATCAGCCATTTTGGAGTTGGCAAGTGTCACATCTGCTGCTGGCTCAAGTAGGTAGCAAGAGGTAGCAGTTGCACCTGCAACTGTCCCACATTCCCCTGGATTTTCCTTCAGCTTCTCCAATTCCCCAGCCAGGCATATGTGTGTGTGTTTAGTTCCATGACAAAAGACCCCAGACTCTGCAGGACAGCTTCATCACATCACAAAGGGCACGGAAGCAAGAACTGAAATGGGTTTCAATCCACCCTCATGGACTGCAGCTTGTGCTTGGGGGGCTTAGCCTCCTCTACCTCTCCTCCCTTTACATCCATCTTCCCAGTCTGCCTGTCTGCCTGCTCTGTGGACTTCAAGCTCCAGGATCAGATGTCAAAGCCATAGTCTTAGACTGCTTAATCAGTTCCTCCCACAATCGTGTAAGGTCAAATTCTGGTAATAAAAATACCTATACATCCACCCATCCATCCATCCATCTATCCATCCTAATGGTTTTGCTTCTTTGGTTGAATGCTCCCTAACGCAGAAGGGTAAGAAGGGTGTGAAAAAACATCAATTCTAGAATAAGCAAATTAAATCTTCCTTAATGACCACAGGGAACGCCAGTGAGAAAATGCAACACATCTTAAAAGAAAAAGAACAAAGCTTTAACTGGGTGATATGTAGCTTTTAACACAAATTTCTATTTCATTCACATTAAAAATAACCTATTTTGAGTGTTATCTTCATGGAATTTGTTCTTTAAAAAAAAAGATCCTTGTGCAGCGGGGTATGCCTGTAATTCCAATGACTGGGGAGGGTAAGAGGAGGATCTCAAGTTCTAGATCAGGTTCAGCAACTTAGCAAGGCCCTAAGCAACTTAGCGAGATCCAGTCTCAAAATTAAAAATTTTAAAAAAGGGCTGATGATGTGGGAAAAGTGTCTCTTAGTTCACTCCTTAGTACCTGAAAACAAAACAAAACCAAAACCAAAACCAAAAAAACCCCTGTAACATATTTTTAACTGTACACAGGATGTGACTTCATTTAGGTGCCCAAAGGTGATATTTTCTCTCCCCATTAGTGGCTTCCTCAAAATGCCCTTTCCTACATTTTACTCACATAAGACTGTGTTGTTAATGTTAGAACCATGCATAGAGAGGTATACCAAATTAAATTCCCCAATTGTCTTATAGCGCAGAAGTTTTCAGGACTAACTGGTTTTCTAGCAGCATAGAGAGATCACTGCATTGCATGGACAATATTGGCCTTTTGAATATTTATCGGTACATGCCATACAGGCTATGCTCAATACCATGTAATTCTGTCCCCAACCACCAGTCCTGAGAATTTGCGTCTTACAGACCTTTCAGACAGGAGCCACAATCACTGTGACAGTCTGGGAAGAGAGCCATCAATCCTTTCTCCAGTGAGCACAGTAGCAGGATGCTGTGTAAATGTCCTCACATGCTTTCTTTTTGAGGGAGCACAGTTAAGAAAGTTCACACCTTTTCCTGTCTGCTGGTCCATTCATCAGACCCTTCCCTTGCATGTGTCCTAGGTGAAAATCATTGATAGGTTACAAGGGACATAAAGTTCAACAACATGACCCAGACTCTGCTATTAAGAAGTTGGTATTCCATGACAGGGGGCAAGAACGTAAACAAATAAACACAAAAAAGTGTTATGGTGTATGTGCAGGGTATCTGTGTGGACAGGGTACTGTGGAGTCAACAGAAGGAAACACAGGTTCTACTTTGGGTGGTGGGGTTTGATAGAGGCCTCAGAGAGGAGTTACCACCCATTTGTTTTTTCATTCACTCAGTCCGTGTGTGTGTGTGTGTGTGTAATACTACATAATATAAACATATATATTTATATTGTTGTACATAATAACACAGGCAAGGGAATGAACTTGGTAGAGTGCCTAGAGTGAGGAGGTGGGTGAAGGCATGAAAGTGGTAACTGAGGTTAGGTCATGAAAGGCTAAACGGCTTCTGCAGGGTTCTCTCTCTCTCTCTCTCTCTCTCTCTCTCTCTCTCTCTCTCTTCCCTTTTTTTTTATTTTTCCCTTCCTTTCTTGCAGTTATTCTTCATTCCCTCCCTCCTTAGCCTGCCCAAAGCCCCTCAGGGGACCTACCTTTCTCTTAGCCAAAACTATCGCAGTGGAGAAAGGACTGAAGAGCAAATTTGGGCCAGGTCAGGTGAGGGCAGGCAGGTCTTACCTGGCAAGCATCTGCTGCACATTGAGAATAGGAGGTTTTTATACAAAGCACCCAGGAAAAGATGCATTTACATAATTTGCTAGTGTGGGTGTAATTACCAGGAGTGCAACACAAATAGCTAAGCTGTCCTAATCTGGAATTGTTAATGAGCTATAAATGTGGGCTTCCCAAAGAAAAAGATGGAATAGTCAAACCATCCATATTTAAAGTCTTTGATATAACAGGCACAATAATGCGGCTACTTACTTCCATTAATATTCTTTCTTGGCTTGGCATTTGATTACTTCTCTCAAAATATGTTTTCCCCAAATCATTAATTTGGTTAAAAACAAAACAAAACAAAAACCAAACCTGTAACTATTCAAACGTAAATACCACCTCCCTAATGAGGAAACCCCTTAAAAATGACGAGAGCCAAGGTCTGTGAACATAATTAGGAATTAACTTTTTTAGTTAATAGCACCTCTTCCAAACCTTTTTACCTCCTATTGTGTGTCTGCTGGAATTCCTCCTTTTCTGGGATTGAATTTGATGATTAACAGCCCCAGCTCTTATTTATTTTTGGATTTCATTGCTATTAGCAACATTAAATTTATATTTAATTGCTATGGATTGGATTTTGAAAAGAAAGCAGAGAATGATTCTGATAGCCTGAACCTGCACAGCCTATGTGACATATCTTTTCGGTGATACATGTCCTTGATTTCAAAGTAGGAGTTTTGACATAGATACAAAGGTTGACAAGACTCCCTAACATTCATTTTAGCTGCTGCCACTGTGTATTCAAACTCCATTAGTTAAGCAGATCCTCTTTAGCTCCCATTTGGAGTCCATATACAGACATCATTGCCCATAAATCACTAAGAGTTAAGAGTTACAGTTCAGTGGGTCACATAATTTAATCAGAACACCATATCTCATGTGGCTGGTGCTCATGGAACAAACTTGTCAGTTTATTATCTGTAAAAAATCAAACAAAATGAAAAAAACTCTCCAAAACCTCAGAATCAAAAAAGAATCTTGAAAAATGCCTGGCACAGAGCACTTTTCTTTCACATTTATAAAATGTTTTATTAATGGCAACAGAATGAGCTTTAGTTTAGGCCTTCTAACAGCACTTATCAGATCCTCAAGAGTCCCGAGAGAAGTCAGCTCTTCAAATGCCCGTGTCCTCCTAATGTGATGAGGGAGAGCCCCTGCTTCTTCCTGGTATAGGCACACATCACTTAATGATGGAGGTGCATTCTGAAAACTGTGCTGGTAGGTGACTTTGTCATTGTACAAACATGGTAGAGTGTACTTATGCGAGCTAAGATGGCTCGAGCATCACTCGGTGATACAATCTTATGGGACCACTGTTATGCTTTAGGTCCACTGTTGACTGAAACATCATTATGCAGTACATGACTGCACTTTCTTTTAAAGAACTGAGTCTTATTAGAGAAGAGGTAGGAGATGGGAGAGGAGTTCAAGGGAGGGTCCTGGAGGGTGGATATGGTCAGAGTATAAATATGCCACAATGAAACCCATTATTCTGTATAATTAATATGCATTAATTAAAAAAATAAAGATCTGAGTCTTCATGGAGGTGGGGTCTATGCATAGTGCACACTAACCATTGGGGATGCTTCAATTCAAATGCAGGAAAGTTCATTTTATATTCAGTTTGCAGGTCACACTTCACTGCAAATGTCTCAGACACAGAAGCTCAGCTTTAAAATTGATCAGAACAGTATTCTTATAGATGAGAAATATTAAAAATTATTATCCAAAGGTAAAGACTAATTGAGTATGAAATATAAAGGAAGCATGTTACAGAGAAGAGTGAATTTACAAGGGATCTGCTGTCTTAAATGTCTTTCTTTAAGTTATTTTTTTATTTTATAGACTGCATTTTGATTCATTGTACACAAATGGGGTACATCTTTTCATTTCTATGGTTGTGCACTCTGTAGATTCATACCATTTGTGTAATCATTCATGTACATAGGGTAATGATGTCTGTCTCATTCCACCATATTTCATACCCCCTCTCTCATTTCCCTCTACATAAAGTTCCTCCATTCTTCTCTCACCCCCCATTCCCCATCCCCATTTTATATCATCATCCACTTATCAGGGAAAACATTTGGCCTTTTGTGTTTTGGGATTGGCTTATTTCACTTAGCATGACAGTCTCCAATTCTGTCCATTTATCTACAAATGTCATAATATTATTCTTCTTTATGATTGAATAATATTCCATTGTGCATATATACCACAGTTTCTTTATCCATTCATCTGTTGAAGGGCATCTAGGTTGCTTCCACAATCTAGCTAACAATTAATAATGTGAAAAGAGAGCCTACAGAATGGGAGAAAATCTTTTCCACATGCACTTCAGATAGAGCATTAATCTCCAAAATTTATAAAGAACTTAAAAAACTTTACACCAAAACTACAAAGAACCCAATTAATAAATGGGTCAAGGAACTGGAAAGACACTTTACAGAAGAAGATATATAGGCAATTAATAAATATATGAAAAAGTGCTCAACATCTCTAGTAACTAGAGAAATGCAAATTAAAACAACTCTAAGATTTCATCTTACTCCAAATAGAATGACTATTATCAAGAACACAAACAATAATAGATGTTGGCACGGATGTGGGGAAAAAGGCACACTTTTACATTGCTGGTGGAGTTGCAAATTGGTGCAACCACTCTGGAAAGCAGTGTGGAGAATCCTCAGAAAACTTGGAACAGACCCACCTTTTGACCTACTTATCCCACTCCTCAGTTTACACCCAAAGGACTTAAAATCTTTAATGAAGTATATTATCAACTTAATCAGCTACCATCTAACAAGAAAGAGAGTATCAAACTAAACTTTAAAAGCTGATTATCTTAAAATTTAGTAATTGAAGTTCAGAGACCATCACAGAAATAATTAATCCCTCTGTAGAAATAATTCTGACATCACTTTGAAAGCATGTTTTATGATTCACATGGAAGGAAAAAGATTGGATTTTATTTGTATTTACTTGGCTTATTATTTTGAAATTATGATATTATTTCATTAAATTTAAAAGCCATCAATTGTAAAATGCACCCTTATTTAATGTTCCGATAAGGAAGAAGAGCACTGTCAATTAAACTATGAAGCAATGATTTCTTATCACATTGACTGTAAACCTTATCTTGTTTGCAGAGATTAGAAAATGTGAAAGAAGTACTTGCAGTAGGCAGGATAATGACTTCCCAAACATGTCCATATCTTAATCCTCAGATCCCACGCATGTTGTCAGACCACATGGCAAAAGGAAATTAAAGTTGCAGATGGAAAATTGAGGTTGCTAATGAGCAACTGGGGAGATTATTCTGGATTCTAATTACATGTAATTTCACAGTCCTTGAAAGTGGAAGAGGGAGAAGACAGTCTGGGGAGAATGGTCAGAGGGAGACAGGCTGGGTTTGAAGATGGAAGAAGGGGACAGGGAGCCGAGCATGAGCTTCTTCCTTTCTAAAAGCCAGAAAGGACTATTTCCTGGAGTCTCTGGAAGGGAAAGCAACCCTGCTGACATGTTGGATTTCTAATCTACAGGTTTGTGAAAGAGTCAGTTTGTGGAATTTGTTATGACAGAGACAAGGATATTAATATAGTATACATCCTATAACCCAAAAATATCACATAACTTGCATAAATTTGAAGTTACAATATTTACATTTTACAAGATATTTAAATTCATGAGACTTATTCAACTAATATTCATAAATATTTTAGATAACCCAGGAAAGTTTCCTAATGTACTCCTCTGCCATGAGGGACAACTTCATTAAGATTTATAAATTCAGATAAGTATGTCCAAAACTAAACTCACTATTCAACACTCTACTCGTGTCTGCGATGCTTAGTCGACTTCTGTTGATTGCAGACATAAAGTAAATCTTCACAATGGGACCACAATTATGCTTGTGGTTTAATAACTTTTGATCCACACAAGAAAACAGAGTATTACAGAAGCTTAAAAATCTCTAACCAGATCATAAATTAATTTGTCACCAGTAATTCTTCACCTTACAAGGGAATGAAAACATTAGTATTTTTTTCAAATTAAAAATAAGCAAATTCATTGTATTAGCTCTGCCTCTAGCACATTCAACATTAATTTTATACCAATGGTGTAAGTCGTAACTGTAGTCATTTTATATCCAAAGCTGAAGTCCCAAACACAAAACAGGCAAACTCATCATGAAACAATGCCCCGTGCCAGATAGGCTATTCTCTCCATCCTAGATCTCATAATCTCACATATAAAACCTGACATTCAACAAATGAGTCCAACATTTTCCAAGCGGTTTGGAAATGTCACTTCACATGTGCACAGTGAGCTATCCATCAGAGAGCACCCACTCTGAGTACAAAATAAATGACCCAGACAGTTGGTTTGCATCAACAGCTCAGCAAACTAAAACTAAGAAAATTCTTGTTTTGCTATTCCCTTTTTCTTTTATGATGCTGGGGTTCAAACCCAGGGCCTCATGCATGCCAGGAATGTGCTCTATCACTGAGTCATACTCCAGCCATTATTTTGGTATTCTTATGCCATTATCCTTCATTTCTGTTTCACAATTCCATTATCGTAAATGAAGCTGGTCCAAGATCTTGATTTTTCTATCAGTTTTCCCCCCGTTTCTTTGTTTCCTTTATCGTTGTTGTCTTCTCATACATAATGCAATTTGCTAAAGCCTGGCTGTTTTCTCCCTTTGAATCAAAGGTCAGTGTTTTCAGCTTTTGGTATCAAGAAGCAAATATTTATTAAGGTGAAATAATTTAAGGCCACATCTTGTACCTATTGATATTCATCTGGCTTGGCTTAACTTCTGCCTACCAGACAAAAGAATGAATAAATGAACTTATCTCCCATTCATGAACAAAATCATTCTGGAGCCTTTTTTTTTGAGCATTCATTAATGAGACTTTTTGGGTAGCTATAATAGGGCTTCAGAAATATTGTCTGCATAGCCACTGATGTTTTGCTTCAAGCCTCCACCACTCCACATCCCTCTGGTAAAAAATTGTTGCCCATAGTTTCATTGGGAAGCAAGTTACTTGAGTGGCCACACAGCAAATGACTGAGCTAATGAATTGTTCTACTATCATTATTAGCCTGATTATTAGCAGTGCTGCTCATTTTACAAAATGGACATGTTGTTTTTTCCTTCTAAAATAATTCAAAGTAATTTACAGATATGCCCTGAATTGCCTTCAGGTTATAAGTAATATGATTTCTTCTTAAAGATGAAGAGATCTGTTTCTGTAAATCACCATAATTAGTATTATTAAAACTTGAGTCTTCTATCTTATAATAATATGGTGAGTCACTCCTATAATCCCCACAGCTCAGGAGGCTGAGATAGGAGGATTGCAAGTTGAAGGCCAGCCTCAGCAATTTAGTGAGGCCCTAAGCAACTTAGCAGGATGCTGTCTCAAAAAAATAAAAATAAAAAAAGGGCTGGAGATTTGGCTCAGCGGTTAAGTGTCCCTGAGTTCAGCCCCTGGTCCTACTACTACTAACAATAATAATAATAATATTCTATCTGCAAAAATAAGATAAACTTTAAAATTACTCATTTTCAAATTTAAAATTTAAAGTACTGACATAATATTTGAAAATCATTCTTGAATTTTTTAACTTTTAAAATCTGTTCACCAATTATTTATGAGACATTTAAAATATGATACCAATAGGCAGAAATAACACTAAACTTCAGAAATTTCAGAAGGCAAGAAAATCATGTTTTATTTTCCTCTATTTTTGTTGTAAAATAAAAACCATTTAATCTGTTATTCATCTTTCTCCTAGCAATGTATCCTCCTGACTAAAAACATGAGCCACACTTATAAAATCCATATGTTTTTAAAATGTTTTGATACTAAAACATTTGTATAAGAAACAGGAGATAAGTGGGAAAGATGTCTGCAGAGCCGAGTTGGTACACAAATGTATCTACTAAACATCAAGATAATTTACTCAAAGGAAAGATCTTTGGGCCCTGAATCTAAACCAATTTACTCTAGTTTTAAATTAAATTCTAACAACCTAGATTATTTAGTTTCTAAGTCTATAACTGCTTGTAAGTAGTGCTTCTATAAACAGATTTCAGCAGGGAGACATAGGTGATAGCCTATCAGAAAAGAGATTGAAGAACAAGTGGAAAATGGAAAAAAAAAAAAAAAAAAGAGTCCCTTGACAATCTAGGAGCCTAGACTGGAACAGGGCAACCTCCCACAGCAGGCCAGAGGCATTCCTGTACTGCATCACCCTTGATCATGCACTTGAACTCAGAGCCAAAAGGGAAGTTCAGCCCAGACACACCACTTACTCTGAATGCCCTTGAGCTAGTTGCTTGGGTGTTGTGAGCCTCACATTCACAGAATGGGAAGTTATTTCTGCTTTGCCAATATCAATGTTATTGATTGGGGAACCAAATGAAATCATGTATACATTAATTAGGCTACTGGTTCAGCTGCATGTGGATTCTCCTTACCCAGAATAAAGACTCCATTTTTTGGCCTCTCTTTAGCTAGGTGTGGCCCTAGGACTAACTTTTAACCAATGAGATGTGAGTAGCTGCATGCTCCAGGACATTCCATTCCTTCCCCTTTTCCCATTGTGTTCGTGAGAATGCAGGTGTCATGGTGAGCCATGCTTGGCCATGCAAATGACTGCAAGACCAAATGTGCCTAGACCCCAATGATAGACAGATGCATGCAGAGACAGACTTGAACAAACTGCAGATACACTGACTTTTACATGAAAGAAATTTGTAATTCATCCATGTATGGTATGTCACTATCATACTGATTCAAAATGACAAATATCCTAAAGATGATGGAAGACATTTGTTATGAGATGTCTGAAGAATAAGAAAAAAAATTTGGCTGATTCTTAAGCACAATGGGTTATATTCTTAGCTCTCTACATGCAAGTAAGCATGCTCATGTGATGTTTTGCATTTTCTTTAGAAACAAGGATCGTGGAACCTCTGAACCCGCTCCACGGTTCTCTGACTTCTCTAGGGCAGGCTAGAATCTGTTTATGAGGGAAGATCTGATGAAATGGCCGAGTCTTCCACAACTAGCCCCAATATCAGCACAACCTCCCTTCTGCCAGCACAGCCACCCCTCAGTGGTCCTGGGAAATCAGCTACAAGGAGGGGAATTGCAGAACACAGAGGATCAGAGAGCCACTTTTACAACTTGCCCTGTGTTACTATGGTTACCACATGACTTCTGAATCAGTTTCTACAGAAACAGCAATTGTGGAAGCTGATAAGCATAGCGTTTACCCAGGTGCCTTCTTTAATAATAAGAAATTCAGACCATCTGTTAAAAATGCACACGATGAGGTAGCCTTTTCTTTCAACATTTACTTTTTTCCCCATGTGTTCACCAATATTCAAATTGGGGGCCCAGGATTGGGAGTGCACTAAAGAGAATGAAAAAAAAACCAACAAAAAAAAAACAACAAAAAACCAGTGCCCTATTCCTCTAAGGGAATATCTAACCATAGGGAGGCTTTAGAATACTGCTCACTTAGACAGACCCCAAGTTCCAAATGCTGTATTAAATGGAAAATAAGGAGTGAATATTTTAAGTATGCTTTAAGTATGCTTTTAACATGCTTTCATTAAACAAGTAGCATTCCTTCAAACTGGATACACAGATAAATCACCTTCTGCCTGGAACACTTCAGAATTTGTAAAGGATTTTCTAGCTTTCTGTTTCTTCCTTTCACAAATCAAACTGTACTGGAATTTTAGGATAAAATCCATTTTCACCATGTTATTTACTTGTGGAGAATCTATTGTCATTTTGTGTCTGGTCAATTCCCACCCCCTTAGCCTGGCCTTCAAAGCCTTACATCAGCTCATCTTCCTGTCACCAACCTCTTTAGTCCCTCAGTATTTCTTATTTCAGCAACCTCATATTCTCTGCATGTCTTATACTTTTCTTATTTTTACAGAACTACACAATATGTATATAGTGCCAGTTGTTTTCACTCAAATGTCTTTGCAACTCAATCATATCATTCCATGTAGCTTGAATTCATCCTTTGAACTGCCGAGTAGTATTGCACTATGTGATCATTCCGCAAGTTGTTTATTCAAGCTCCTACCAGAGACATTTGGGTTTTCTTCAGTGTTAGACTGTTATTAATATAACTACTATGAACATTCTAGTATGGTCTTTCATAGGCATTTGTTTTCATTTCTCTTGGGTAAATTCCTAACAGTGGCATTGTTTATAAGAAATTATCAGTTTTTCAAAAATCATTTTGTTCTCTCATTAGTAATAGTAGGAAGTTCTAGTTGTTTCATATCCTTTCTCACATTTGGTATTGCCAGTCTATTTAATTTTAATAAGTTATGTAAAATGGTCTTCTTATGGTTCTAATTCACATCTACTTGATGAATGATGCTGAGTGCCTGTTGGGGGTGCTTAAATGACCATTCCTATCCTATTTTTTGTTAACGTGCTTGCTCAAGTCTTTTGTCATTTTGTAATTGGATTGTTTATTTTTATTACAGGAATAAATTCAAGTCCCTTTATACATGTCATCTTGCCTAGTATGTGTCTTCATGCCTTTTTATCTGTAGATTTTGATACACTTCATTTATATATTCTTCTTCCATGGTTAGCATGAAATTGTTCCTTCCCTATGAAGTTTTTGCTCATTCTAAACTGCAAATATATTCTCGTAAGTTTCCTTCTAGAAAACACACAGTGCTATTGTTTTAAAATAATTTATTGTACTTGGGGGTCTGTTAGCTTTTTGTATCTGTGGGTTAAAGCTATGATTCAACTTTGGAAAAAGTCATAGGCATCGTGTCTTCAAATATTTCTTCTGTCCCATCCCTCTCTTCACCATTCTGGACTTCATCGCTTTGTATATCATTCTACAAATTTCAGATCCTCTGCTCTGTGTTTTTGTTTTCACTTTTTTTCCTCTTAGTGTTTTGGTTTAGAGGATTTCTTATTTTTCTTTCCTCTGCTGTCCGTTACTAAGCTAATGAACACATTCTTCATTTATTTCAGAGAGCTTGATTTCTAGTGTTTATATTAGTTATTTTTTTTTTATAGTTTTCCTTTCTCCACTGAGAATGGATGGGGTGTTTTTCAAAAGTGAATAAATCAAAGATAGACTGAAGGCCATATAGTTCCAGAAAAATAGGATACTGTACTTTTTTCTGAAGGTAAAAACTATTCCTGTGGACTAAGTATGCAAACCTTGCTTGTGTCCTTTGGGTCCCACATTTGACTTACATTTCTAGATTGACTCTCCCTCTTTCCCTTTTGAATTCCCCTCCCTTCTCCCTCCTTAACTCCAAACCTCCCTCTTTCCTTCCTTCCTTCTTCTATTTCCCTCTCCTTCCCTCCTCTCTTGTCTCCTCCCCTCTCCTCTCCTTTCCTATCTCCTAGTGTAGATGGGAAGCATCCATAACTGGTGAAGAAAGCAACAAGTCAGAGATTCAGAAAACAGAATTCCATGTAAGACAAAATGAATAATCTTGGGAAAGGGAATGCATTTATACTCTGGAGCTTTGGTAGACTGATGGGGAAGATCCAATAAAAACCATACCTCCTTGAAATCATGGCAAATTAAGACTTCAACCCTAATGGATTGGTATTGGTCACTCAGTGTGCTATGTGAGGGATTTCAAGCTGCATTCAGATTGTCCCTGGACTTGGTGGAGAAAGTGTCGTGATTGACAGTGATGGCTGCCTTGGCGCAGAAGAGAAGAGTGGCAAGGTGCTGTAGATTTACCAACCCTGGTCTCACGTGAGGGAGCACCGTGAAGGGGTGGCACAATGACAAGGGAAGTAGATACACAGGAGGGAAACATCCCCTTCTTCCCTGTTTTGCTCTGGGCTGTCCATGTTGTGCAGTGAAAAGCATGTTCAACAGGGCTGGGCAGACCTGGACTTGGGAAAATATGTCTGGGCTTTCAGGAGATTCTTGGAATATCTTTGGTTCTCTCTGGAACATTTCAGGAAATTTCTTTCTTCTTTTTCATAGGGAAAATTAATCCTTTCCTGAAATCATAATACTAATACTTTACCATTTTCTTTCATTTAGGAGAGAAAACTCTGGATAAAATTCAAGTAGAAACACTATTTGGTATATTTGATATATCCAGCCCTCCGCGGAGTTTCTTACCCACTGAAATGGTGACCTATTTAAAAATTGTCTAGATTATTGCCATACAATAAGTTATGAATTAATATATTGCACCCAGGTATTTAAACATGGATTTTTTAAAAGAAGACATTCCATACAATACATAGGAAGAATTCAGTTTGGGGTAAAGAAGTTTTTCTAAAAAAGACTTACAGATAAGAAACAAAGTATTTCTATTGAGATAACAGAAAAGAAAAAGTAGAATCACCCTGGAAACGTCCTATAATTCATATTTATATGAAATCAGAATGACTTTTTCAAGGTTATTGAGGTTTCATTTCCTTACCTTTTTTTTAGCAACTATTTGAATAGTTCTTACTTTCATTTAAAAAAAATTGTTCTCTTTTAAATGTATTTGCATTTTCACTTTTGTTCTTCTCCCTAAATTGATTTATGATATTTCCAAGTGAAGCTAAGTATTTGCCCAAACTCTACTAAAGGTTTGATAGAGAGCCATGACGGTGTTGGAGCTGATCTGTATCACAAGAAAAGCTACACGAGAAGGCAAGAGGTGGGAGATTTATTCTGATTAGTACTTTGGCTCACAAGCCTAAATTACAAGAAAAAAGTGGCGTATTTTAGAATGAGGTTTTGTTTCATTTCGATTTTTTAAAGTATTTGGTTTATAAAGATATTAAGAAGAGTAAGAAAAAGGCAGACAACCCCAAAAGGAGGCAATGTCTTGGAGGCCACACAAAAGAGGCTATTCAAATGACCAGAAAACACGAAAATGTGCTTAATATAATTGGATGTTATAAATTATGATACAATACCACCAGGATGGCTGAAATGAAAGACAAATAATACCTATTTGGTGAGAATACCTGTTGGTGAGAATGAAGAGGACTGCTGGTGGGGATATATGAGGGCACCATTGTTTATTAACGAAGTTTTGTAATGTGTACTAATGCTGAGCATGGGGTACCCCATCACCCAACAATTCCTGTCCTAGGATACACCCATCAGAAATGCTTACATTTGTGCACAAAAGACAGGTACGATAATGATCATAGCTTACTTGACTTGTAATAGCCCAGACCTTAAAACTACCCAAAGGAGGAATGGATAAATTGTGGAATATTTGTAAAATGGATTACTACATAAATATGAGAATGAATGATCTAAAACTACATGCAGCAATATGAATGAACCCAACAAAGATAGTTAAGCACAAGAAGCCATGCATAAGAATGCATGCTGTATGATTACATTTAATAACATACAAAGAACAAATACAATCCATTAGAAATCAGGATACCGGTTAGCCTTGGCAGGGGTGGGTGGGGGCCGTTGACTTGGAATGGAGCATGAAGAAGTCTTCCAGAGGCTGATGATTCTGTTTCTCAATTTAGTGCTAATTATATAAGATGACCAATTTGTGAAAAATCTTGGAGCTATACATTCATGATTTCTACACTGAACATTTCTTTAATATATTCCCCCCTCCTTTTTTTGCATCTGTAAGCTTTAATAATTTTAGAAATAAATTTAGAATTAATTTTAGAAAACTTGCAATCTGGCAGTTCCTCCTATCTGACATAAAGCTAAAAACTAACCAGCAGTGTTATGCTAGAGCTGGCTGGTAGGACTCTCCCAACTGCAAGGTCAGTGATCTCAGGTAAGTTGCCTGAAGAGAGTCACAGCAGATGCTTGGAATCAGGGCTTTCCAGCACATTGCTAAACATCAGCAATGAGAACTACAAAACCCAAACATCTGTTTCTCCTGAATGAAAAAGAATGTAATGAAACAGAAGGAATCTGGCATTTAAAATAAATAACACATTATTCCCTAAGAAATTTTACACCAAACTGTGGCTCTTACCCTGAGTTTAAGAACTCCAGAACAAGTTCAAATCCCAACTCAGTCCTCAAAAATCTCTCTGATGAGGAGTAAAAAGACAAGCATATTTATCCATTTTGTTTTCACCTTTTATCTCTCTCAACCAAATCTTACTTCTCATTTTAGGAAGTAAATAATAAAAAACTGCTTTTTGCTCCCTTTGACTCCCTAGCACACTCCCTCCAAGAAAATAACAGTGGGTGTGGTCCCTCAAACAGGCTTGGCTTGTTAACGGATTATCCAGCGGGTGGTTTCCCCAGAACAGGGAAGCAGAGTTCAAACATGGTCAGCATGTGATCTCCTCTCTCCACTTAGCTGTCATTCTGCCTGTGCTATTCTGCCTCCATCTAACAGGGATCCAGCAGGGCCATGGAGTCCCCTGGGCACTTCCAAGGCCCAGATAAAAAGAGGGGAATGGAACATGCTGCAGCTACCTGGCCCATCATCCTTTGATACCAAAATGTTGAAACCCCAACTGAGAAACTTGAAACAGGAGGAAATGTAAAGTGTCTCTTCACAAAAGCACACGCTGCAGACAGCAGTTTTATACAAGAGTCTCTTGTCAGGAACTGAGTCGGAGAAACATCAATCAATCTCGATCCCAATTAAATTTGCCACTAACTGAGACCTTAGCTCTCATCTGATCCTGCATCCGTATTTTGTGCACGAGAAGATAGAGGTCCAAGGAGTTAAGTGAATGGTCCAAGGAGGTAGAATCAGGATCCCAACAATGGCCTCAAATTCTGAA
The DNA here is from genome assembly GCA_020662805.1 of Glaucomys volans. Taxonomy (NCBI): domain Eukaryota; kingdom Metazoa; phylum Chordata; class Mammalia; order Rodentia; family Sciuridae; genus Glaucomys; species Glaucomys volans. Next base: position 344,476 of record JAJEJO010000213.1, read on the forward strand.
TCTCCTGTTTTTTCTCTTCCACTTGGTCACCGCAACTCTAGATTCCTTGATGAACCCCCCAACTCCTACTCCATGTTAATGTTTCTAAAAGTGGGATGTACTTTATGATTCTTCTTTGCAATTTTCTTTTCTTACTTATTGCTTTTTTCCTAGGAAAAATATTAAAAGCCTGTTATTAACTTGTTGGTGTCCTGAAATCTAGGCAATGTAGTTTTACATGTATTGACATTTGAAAATATACACCAAAGATTTCTTCTTCATGAAAATGTCTTGAGTACATTTAAAATTTGATTTAGTTTCCACAAAATTTTCAGGAACAGACACCCATGTCGACCTGTATTTTGAAAGCACTCCTTAGCAGCTTATGGCCTGCCCATCTTCCATTTTGCTGCTCTTCTTAGAGTCATGGATTAAATTCTTCACAAATATCCATTGGTTAGTGTGAGTCAGGGGGTCCTGAAGCAGACCCTGAAGGGGGAAAATGGCAATGGGGATGGCTGAGCTGCCCTAACTCTCAAGAATTCTGTAGCTGGGAAGTGAGTCTGATCTCACTGTTCTTGGCCAGCCTCTGACTAACACACCTTTACCTTTATTTGGTGCAAAAGTCATTAAATGCAAAAAATCATCAGCTGTCTTGTTAGAGAACCTATAACCTAAAAAGGGATTATGATAGGTATTTAACAAATATTCCATTATATAGAGCCTATTATTTGGTGCACAAGCATTTTTTAAGTTTTCTTTTCTTTTTCACCGTTATAATCCCAATACATACAAGAGCACCATTGTTGAATGATCTTTGAATAATAAAAGCTACTATTTATTAAAGACATGTTAATGCCAAGACTTGTCAAAGATAAGGTCACTGAGCCTGTCCTACAACTCTAGGAGGTGATGTGTTGCCTGTTTCACAGATGAGGAAACTGAGGCATAGGTGAGTTAAACGATTTACCAGATAGTTAAGTAAATGAAGAAGGTGAGGCTTTCTGGCTCCAAAGTCCAGCTTCCTTCTCAGGATGTACTGGTTCCCTTTTTCCAAGGAAAGATATACTCTAAGGTCAGGAGTGACTCTGAGAGACTGATATAGTCTCCTGCTACAGATTTTGTCTCCTGATGTCTTCACCCTTCTTTTCTTCATCCTCTGCCTGCTCTGTGTGTTTGGCTGCTTGACTTTCCTTCAGTCCTAGGGGAGGGACCTGTATGTGCAGGAAGCATTATAGCTCTTCTCTTCATGTTCTGTGTAGCCCCCTATCTGTATAGATACACAGCCATAATGACAACTTGGATTTATTACAGTAAGCTCTCTCATCTTTTCATCCTCTCATCTGGTCCTTTCCACAGGTCTAGGCAGAAATAACCAGTTCCATTTAACGGATAACAATAGCTCCCATTAATCAGAACTTATTCTGTTCAGGTTCTGTTCAATTCACAGACTTTGTGTCTTCTTTCATCCTTATAATAGTCCCAGGAGGTAGGTTCTTATTATCATCTCTATTTCATAGATGAGATAACTGAAGCATACAGAGATCAAGTAACTTACTCAAGTTCATGCACAGTTAAGCACCATCCCTGCCCATAAGCTACAAGGCCTATATTCTTCCCTCCATTGTGCTTCCTGAATGGCAGCAGACCCAGGAAGAGAACTTAGTGTTTCTGGCTGTATACTATTTAACTGACTGATACCACATGGGCAGTCCCCACTTTTCAGCTGGGCCTTAATTCTAATTTTAGCATTTGCCATAAAAAGGCTTACCCAGAGACTAGTTTTTGCATTTCTGCCATGCTCATTCTCTTTCCCTTTTCTCTTATCTTCTTATCTATTAGCCTGAATTTGCTGCATCTCAGATTCTCTTAGCTTATATATAGTGTCAAAATATTTGTTGTAATTTGTGCTCAGCCAATAGGGCAAGCATTTAGCTACCACACAATGGTGTGAATAACCAACTGCAGTTGGGAGTTGGAGGATGGAGTCTCATGGTTCCTATAAGGGACACAGTGGCCAATATTAGGTGTTTTAAGATTTGAGGTAAGGGGGCTATAACCTGTTAAACTTAAGTTCTGGCCCTCAGTCTTAGCTTCAACATGCAAAGTCCTCCTAACCCAATTCTAATGAGTTGCCCTGTTAAATCAAAGAAAAGATCATGGTGGAAAAGACACTGAGATGAAATCATATCACACAGCATAATTCACCCAGCGAATCCTATTCCAGCAACAGCTCTCCCATGACAGTTGTTTGGTTTTGACACACTGCAAGAATCAGTTCTTCTTAGAGAGTTCTGGGAATACAATGGTCATCCACCAATATCTATATAAGTATTATTCATTCATCCTCTGAACATACTAAAGTACTTGGCTTATGTAGTCAAACTTGAAATCTCCTTCATTATGTGAACTACTCAACTGAGCAACCAAAAATCCAGAGATTAGTACCTGCTAAACAACCAGTGATCTTATCACTAGTACCCTGAAACTGAATCACCAACGTAAGAGCCTTATTCGGACTACGTGGGGTCTTGATGTAGTTATGAGAATGAAGCTCTGAATGCAGATTATCTAAATTCCTTATCATAGCTGGGAAGATCGAAGAGCAGTAGGACTGGAAGCACGTAGTGGGTACAGTGTACCACTGATAAATATGACTTAATTTCGGAAGAAAATCATGAGATGTGAACAAATACTAAAGGGAATTAACTTTCAAATCTAGTATTTATGCAAATGTTACACCAGTCTTCAGACATACTAATTAAAGAAATTTCTCCAAAAACACTCTGGGATTCATAATAGCCAACATATGGAAACCACCTTTGTCTGTCAATGGATGAACAGACAAATAAAATGTGATGTACACACACACATACACATACACACAGAAAGAGGGGGCAGGGGAGAAGGAGAGAGAGGGAGAGGGAAGGAGAGAGAGTGAGAGAGAGAGAGAGTGGCCTTAAAAAAATAAAAAGGATATTCTGCCATTTGCTGTGACACAGATGAACCTGGAGGACATTATACTAAATGAAATAAGCTAGAAATAGAAAGAAAAATAGGTGGAATCAAAACAAAAAGGTCAACTACCCAGAGCTGGAGAATGAAACAGTGATTACATGGTGGGAGAAAGGAGGAGCTGTATGTCAAATGATCCAAAGTAGCAGAAATATAGGATGAACAAGTCTAGAGATCTAAAGTAAAAGGTGTTGGCTATAGTTAATAAAGTTGTATTTATTTTGGTTATTTTTGCTCAGTAAGTACATTTTAGTTGCTCTTGTCACCAAAAATATAACTATGTGAGAAGACAGGTGTACTGATCTGCTGCACTATACTAACCATTTTACCACCTAGAGTATCCCAGAGCATCATGCTGGAGACCTCAAATACACACAAGAAAACTTGAAAAACTCAACACTCTGGGTTAATTTTTCAATGGCTTTTTCACAATAACCTTTTGTATATACAGAGTTTTAGAAAACTTAATAATCAATAATAACCAAAAACCCTCATAATATGCTCATTAAAATTTTAAATAATGAATTTATGACTTTGCTATGATAAAAATAAATAGAACATTTAATGGTACAAGAATATAATATAATGGAACTCTTTGGCTTCACTCACAAGAGAGTAATTGACCAGTCTTTGGCCAGTCTTCAAATTAGGTAATAATCTTCTTCCTACTAATACCTTCCTTTCTATTTTGCAGATTAATTTATAAATTATTCTTTATTTCCTGCCATCAGTGTAAGCAGAAAATCCAGGTGCTACTAAATATCTATCTTATTTCATTGCAGAGGTGGTTGTAGGTTAATGGATTCTGTGTTGCATTTAGTTACATCATTATATGTGTCATCTTTCAAAACGAAGAGAGTTACATGAGTTTATTTTTATACTACTGAGATGTACATGTTGTAAACTTATATTAACATTACTGTAATTGGCCAAATACATTACAATAATCTATTGTTGGGATCAGTGCCAGTCCTAAAGCTGCCACACACAAGGAAAGATCTCAGAAGCTATTGACCCTAGGACCTTTAGTGGGAATGAAGCCAAGGCTGAGAAAGCCAATATAAGGCTGAAGGAAGGTGGTTCATAAGCCAAATCAGCTGGGCAGAGAGACTTCCTGAAGTTCCTGGTCAAGGATCAGGAATTGACTGAGATCATGCACACTGATTAAAGCAAGCCATGGAGATGACCAAGGAAGGCACATAGGTTTGGAGGTGTAGGCCAGTGGTAGGGCACATGCACAAAGCCCTGGGTTTGATCCCAAGCACAGAAAATAAAAGTATCTGGAAAGAAGGCACATACTTTGGAAGCAAAGATGGGCTTGTAGACAGGTAGGCAGAAACCAAAAGACTCACAGGGGGCCACAGAGGAAACAAGGGAGGAGTGGAGAATGGTGGTGGCCCATAAGATGCCAAGAAAGGTAACAAGCAGTGCAAAAGAATGGGGAGAGTAGTGACAGGAGACTCTTGCTTCACCCAGAAACTTCTTTTGTGCTTTTTTGTTAGGACAGGAATCAACCAAACAGTCAATCAAAGGGGACAGCCAGGTGGCAACTGAGTAGCTCTGCGTGAGAGGCACAGCAAAACTTAAAGCCTACAAATATTTTCTTTTCCAGCCTCCTGTGAAATCTTCTACCACTAGATTTAACCTTTGGGCAAAGGTACTGTCTTACTGAAACCCAATGTTAAAAAAAAAAAGAATATATTAGTTATAATGAAGAAACATCAATTTGATAGTATAGACAAACATAATTTCCCTTAAGGAGAGAAAATATATAAGGTAAACTTTGATAGTTGTGTCATGATATATAGGGAAGAAAAAGAACCTTTGATTATGGGTGTGGGGGGCATGGGAAAGCCCCCAAGGGGAAAATAGGTGTTTCAATGAGCTTCACCAAACAGGTACACACACACATGTGCATTCCCACAGAGAAGCAATAAAAACTAACTGAATTCTTAGTATCAATTCTATAAAAATTCTTATTTTGGTAAGATGCGCTTTATGACTTTGGTAACAATAAAATGTTCAACTGTTTTTTCCATTTGGGAACAGGGATAGGCAAATGATCTCTAAGATACAGTGTTCTAAATCTATCAACCTATAACTCTCAAATATAGGGGGGAAACCTACCATTTTGACATCACAAAGTAACCTTTTGAATACACAATGGTAAATCTTAGGTAACAGATACCATAGTAACACTGGAACTGTATGAAATTATATAGAAGTGAACTTCCTCATCAAAATCAGGAGGAATGCAACTAGGAGCAGGGGGCAGAACAGCTGCAATATCTAGAATCCTGATAATTAAGGCATTTCCTCTTCCTGCATTTGGGCTTTTCCATGTCTCCTATTTGTCAGGGCTAATCCTGATAGAGCTTATCCAAGCTCTGTCTTAGAATTGATTTATTAGGGTTTATTGGACAAGGAATTTTCAGAGGTCCTAATGGTAAATTTTCTCTTACCAAGACTCATGTCTTTGTCTACTTTTTCCCTCCTGTGTCTCTGAGAGATGAGAGGTTGACATCTCTGACCCTTCCATTTTGAAATGATTAAGTAGCCAGCCTATGTTTTTAAAAAACTCTTAATACTTAACAATTAAAGACAAATAGCTCGATTAAAAATGGACAAATGATTTGAAAAGAGATTTCTCTTAAAAAAAAAGACATAACCCATAAGCATATAAAAAGATTTTCAACATCATTGGTCATCAGAGAAAAGCAAATCAAAACCACAGTGAGACACTATTTCACATCTTCTAGGATGAATATAATCAAAGCTTGACAAAAGTGTCAGTGAGGATGCTGAGAACTGAACCCCTCACATACTGCTTGTGGGAATGTAAGTGATGCAGCATCTTTGAAAAACAGTTTGATAGTTTCTTAAATGTTAAACATTATCATATGGCCCAATAATTCCACACCTAGGTGTACACTTCTGTGACTTCCCAATTCCCTGACACCAATACATGTCCTACAATTCAATCCTGTTCTGAGACTGCCACTCACTTCCAATGCCAGTCACAAGTTCTGGGTCCCCAGGCTACACGCTGTCCTGTCTGACTCAATTTCAAATTTGGGACACTCCATTTCAGGTTTTATATCTCCAAAATGACTCAGAACTCCAGAAAACACCTAACTTGTATTTGCTGGTATGTTATAGAGGATCCTATTCAGGGAGAGCTAAATGAAAGAGATGCATAGGGCAAAGTAAGGGGAAGGGTGGAACTTGGTAAGCCTTCTGAGTGTGCCACCCTCATTGCCTCTGTGTGCTCACTCACTGACCTGGAAGCTCTCCAAATCCCTCCATTCCACTGTTTTTACAGAACTCAATATCCAGCTCCTTCTTCTCCCTGGGAGAAGGTGGTCAGAGGTCAGGGGCTAAGAATGAAAGTTTCACATTTGATCTTTCTGAACTTCCATTCTGAAGTTATGTGGGAAGATCCCAACCAGAGTCACCTTATTAGCACAAATTCAGACATTTCTATCATGCAGAAAATCTGAAAGAGTTTTCAAAGCTCTAAAAAGCTCTAGGATAGGAACTAAGAACAAAACCAAATATGTTTGTTATTATACCACAATACTCAAAATAATTGAAAAAAAATCTCTACACAAAAACTTGTACATCAATATTCTAGAAGTATTACTCATAATAGCCAGAGTGGAAGCGACCAAGCCTGTCAACTGCTGTATAACTGTGGTGAATCTGATACAACAGAATATTATTTGTCATAAAGAAAAATGAAGTACTGATACATGCTGTAAGGTAGATGATCTTTTTTTGTGTGTGGGGGAGGATTACTGGGGATTGAACTCAGGGGCACTTGACCACTGAGCCACATCTCAGCCCTATTTCATATTTTATTTAAAGACAGGGTCTCACTGAGTTGCTTAGTGCCTTGTTTTTGCTGAGACTGGCTTTGAACTTGCAATCCTCCTGCCTCAGCCTTCTGAGCTGCTGGGATTACATGTTTTCAATGACCGCATTGAAAACATGCTAAGTGAAAAAAAAACAGACACAAAAGGATACATATTGTATAATTCAATTTATATGAAATATACAAATTAGGCAAATCCACAGAGACAGAAAGTATATTGGTGGTTGCCAGGGGTTAAGGAGAGGGTAGTGAGTGACTATTAATGGGTATGAGGGGTTTTTTTGGTGATGAAAATGTTCTGGAATTTGTAGCGCTGATTATATAATTCTATGAGTAAATATATGAAAAACTAATGAATTATATGCTTTAAAAAGATGAAGTTTATTGTACATAGTTATATCTCAAAAAAAAAAAAAGGTGAGAAAGTGACCTGCTATCTCCACATAAGAGTCAGCAACCTTATACAGCTGTCAGGATGAGAGTGAACAAAGTAGGATCTCTTCTGCACAAAGTGGTAGTTACCCTGCTGAAAACACAGAACCTGGAGTCTGACTCCTTAAAGGGAAAACTTGGATCTGGTACTTGTTAGCTGTGACTTTGGGTGTCTTGGTTTCTTAACCTCAGTTTCCTCATCTGTAACATGTGGATAATAATAGTACTTGCCTCATATAGTTGTAGGAATTCTATCTGCTAATGCATAGAAAGTCCCTGGATCCATGCCTAGAATATTGTTATACTTTGAGTATAATAAATGGTGAAAGATTATTAAAGAAAACTTTGTTGGATTCCTTATAAGTCTCACTTCCTTCTCTGATATTCTCAAACTTGATGTTTTCCTCCATTAAGTGAATCTTTCTTTAGTTTTTCAATGCTAATGCTCTGAAATATCTGTGGGTCTTAAGTATTTAATTTGAGATTTCTAGTATTGAAATACTTTGGATCAACACTTTTCACTTAACACCACTGTAGAGTTAAGACACCTGCATTCTTTGGTTCATTTTCAAAAAGTAAGAGGAGAAAGTCTATGAGTTTCAAATTGGAGAGAGATGATGAATTCAGCTCTGGGCATGCTAAGTGTGAGGTAATTGTGGTACATCTAAGTGGAGATGCCACTGAGCTTTAGATACGGGGTTCAATGGAAAATATTTAATAGCCAAACATGAGCTCAGTTACAAAGAAATGTGAAATCTTAATCCTAAATACATTTGAACCATATTAGAACTTAGTGAGGTACAATAGAGAAGAGTGTGGGCTTAAGAATTAAATAGGCCAAGGTTCAAGCCCTTTCTTTATCAATAGTGTGATTCTAAGCAATCTCTCAGCAACTCTGAAATAATAGCAATCTCAAAGTTATGCTAGAATCAAGTCAAATAATGAATGCATCACAAACAAGAATTGAGGATATTCTCAGTGACAGAGGAATTCAATTTCTCTTTGATGGATAAACTTTTAAAATTCATGTGAAATATTTGTGTGCCAATTTGCCAATTAACACCAACAGTTTAAGCAATATGTTCCATATCTACATAGCAGGAACCTACTATTAATTTAAACTTTTCCACACTTTGGAATCTATAGGGATCAGAATAATCCAAAATCCATGTCTTAGACGAGGTACAAATGTGCCACCTTTGAACTTTAAGGGAATGGTAGTCACATTCTGGACCCTTACTTACTGAGCTTATTGAAATCAGCCTAGAAATTCAGTTCCATTTAAGTTTCAGTATTTCATATTTCTTGGTCCTTGAGTAGAAAGTGAAGAAATTTTTATTTAATACTGAATAATGTTTTAGTTTCACCAGTGGTAGAATCACTTCCATAATGGCAAAAGGTAGCCAAATAACACAAGTAGCATGTAAATATCACACTTCTTCATACTGCATTGACTAGGGGCTGAAAGCTGTTTATTGTATTTCTTTGCTAAGGAAAGAATCATCTTGGCTGGATGACTGATGGTCAATAAAATCAACAACAACTGCTTGTTGAAAGCACTGTGGATTTATCTATGCCATGTTAGACTGGGTGGAAGCCCAATTTTACATTTGATTTTCTGTGACTAATGCTCTTGGGATAACATTTCAAGGTGTGAGAGGAAGGATGGCAAAGCATAAGCAACACTGATTATTGGTTTCATGAATTGCTCTGTGGTGACAGTATAAATGTCATCAGTAGTACCAACTAACAGATACTTGTATCTGTGGTAAAATGAGTTGCTGGCTATTTGCACTGATAAAAATAACTAAAATACAGATAATCAAAGAAGATAAGTTATGGGGTCATTTCTATTTGTTTTTGAGTCAGTTATACTTGAAGGTGAGCCTCGGTATGTTTGACTTTCCAAAATTTTCCTCCCCACAAAATCATGAAGGCTGTTAGGAAGACCTGTTTTTGGTAGAAACTGCTTAATTCCCCACATTCACATTTACTCCTGTCTATAAGCAGTTTTGTTCATAAAATAGATAATCTCTTAGATACACATGACAGGTCAAAGTAGGGTTCTCTCAGGCTTTTCCTGGAGCATGGGGATGGAGTGATGAATAGTTGGTGTCAAACTGTTAATTCTTAAAATGCAGGCTGCAAGCAAAGTAATACTAGAGGGATGAGCAAAAATATCAATAAAGCTGAATTATTACTATCAGGCTAGAAAATCAGCTTCACCTGAATAAGTCAAAAGTAGATGATAATTAACCATCTGTATGTACTGGCTACTGGCAGGAGTTGGCTATTGCAAAATCAAAGAACCAAAGAACAATGTCTAGCATTCTATTTCTAAAGCTAATTCCTTAAGGAACAGTTTCTTCCTTGATCAGAGCTGCTAGTGAAAAACAGGCAGTTCTTACAAGTGTCTTAGTCCATTTTGTGTGCTATAACAGAATACCTCAGACTGAGTAATTTAAAATAAATAGAAATTTGTTTGGCTCCTAGTTCTGGAGGCTGGGAAGTCCAAGGTTGGGGTTGCATCTGGTGAGAGCCTTCTGGTGCATCATAACATGATAGAAAGCATCACATGGGTGAGAGGAAGTGAGAGAAGGGAATCAAATTCATCCTCTTATCAGGAACCGATTCCTTCAATAACTAGCCCATTCCATCCATAACGGCATTAATCCATTTGTGAGGACACAGCCATCATGACCCAGTCTGCTTTTAAAGGTCCCACCTCTCAACACAATTGCATTGGGGATTATTTTCCAACCTAAGAACTTTGGGGGACACATTCAAACCATAGCAGCCAGGCATATAAATAACAATTTATTTGGCACATTCCTAAATCCATTCCTAAACAATATCTTTTCTATTTCATACATTTCTTTTTTATATTTGTGGTGAAAAGTGAGTCAGGTATTTATTCATGAACTGGATTATGTATGTTTTCTTTGAGCCACATAGGCAAAAGGTACTAGCAAAAAAATGACAGTAAACATCAAGCAAGTATCTGTGAACAGGTTAAAATATACTTCTGTGTTTTCAAAAATGAACTTATAAATGTTCTAGGTCTGCAGAAATAAAGATACTTAAAATGTTTATGTGCCACTTTTATTTTAAAAGTCCACTGATTCTTTTGTGTTATTTTTTTTTCTGTAAGTTTTTAGATGCATTGTTTTGTTAAAAGAGCACAATGACTCCATGGCTGCATTGATAGACTCTTGTACCTCTGTGTCACTTAGATCTTGCAGGGAGTTAGGCTGGATCCCTCATAAGCTAATCCTGCTAAGAGGATTAGCAGGAAATTTAGGAGAAAAATGACTTTTAATTTCTCAGCAATTTTCATACCTGAGAACTAAAGGACCCCAGCTATTTATGACACTGTAGTTTACAAGACCATAAAATTATGCCTTATGGGTCATACATTTCCTGGGCTCATCAAAAACTAGGGCAAAATAATTAAATGCCTGAGCTCTGAAGTCATATAGCCGGATTCAAACTCTGGCTCTGTCACTTACAACTGATATGTCTTTATAATCTTTTTGTGTCACAATTTTCTCATAGGAAAACTTATAACTTAGGGAGATTAAATGAGAAAATATTGCTAATGGCTTAGAACACAGTGTCTGGCACCTAGTAAATGCCCAGTACATTTTACAAAAAGTATAAAATGTAACTTTTCTAATTATTTAATGATTATTGTCAGGCTAATATATGAAACAAACTATTGGATTATATTACTAATTATTAATCTTCCTCTTTCTGATGCTTTTTTCATTAACTCAATCTTTACCTAATAGTTACTAAGTGCAGAAATGGAAGAAAAAAGATATATAAGAAACAGTCCAACACACTGAGTAGTCCGATGGAAGATTCTATCATAAGCATTTACCCTAGGGTGGAGGACATTCAGTGTTAGAACACAGGCATGGCAACTGCAGGAAGCTGAGGGTGGAAGACAGAGCTGGGAAGATAGTCTGGGTTCACACTGTGAAAAGGAAGGGTACTGAAATGACCAGGTCTGTTTTAGAAATTCAGTTATAGCAGGAGTTGAAACCATTGGGATGAGTCTCTAAAGTCAGGCAAGATGAAGGAGGGAAAGTCAATGATGTTCATTTATTCAAGACTACAAATTCAAAAAGAGTTATTGTTAGAGGCCATATATAAATTATGGATTTGTTCCAGCCATTAAGGCAGGGAAGCTGCTTCTCCAGGAACTCCTGGGTGAAATTCCCCAACTGGTTTGAGAAAGCCCAGATCATGCTGGTGCCCTGTATTAGCTCACAGCTTTCGGATCAAACAGCCTCCCAAAGATGGGTGTAACCTGCCAAACACTTAATAACCTGTTTACTACAAGACCACCAACACACTGACACACCGAGAAACAAGCATGAAAAGAAGACTTCCCACACTGAAACCTTATCCTTGCCTTGATGTGCTCCCCATTAAATAAAGAATTGGGGCCTTTTTCTGTTGTTCAGTTACAGTTCCAATCAGGGCTGGAAGACCCATTAGGAGCCCTACTTTTTAAATCAAATCATTGTCTCTCTTTATTTCTTACTGATTATTTCAGACTTTTATTTTCCCAGGCAGCCAACACCTCCTGAACAGGAACCTCCTCTGAGGGATGCTGGCTACCCCGTCAAGTTATCTTGCTTTTTCAGCTTAAAATGAATCAATCAAAATGAAAAGACCCTCTCTATACTTAAAAAAGTGTCTGCAGTTAAACCTAGCAGGGGGTCGGGGAGGGAGGCTGCAGGTGTAGACCCGATAGGGTGGGGGGTAGCACCAGGTTCCTGGTTGGCAGGCTGGTCTGCTAGAAGTAGGTCAAGGCCAGCTCATCTGAGCTGAGCTTGGCAAAGTTAGTTAGGGGATTCGAAGATCTGGTCTAAGAAAGTGATGGAGGGCAAGCCTGAAAGACAGGACAGCAGCACCCAGTGGGGGGCTGGAAGGCCAGATGGCATCTGGAGGGAGGAGGCATCTTAGGCAGATGGCATTGTGACTAGACCAACACACTCCATTTTAACAGAAAAGTTAAAGATGGCAAAGCCAGAGGCAACCAACAGTGAGATGATGTGATGACTTCCCTGAGGCAGATGCAGAGGAAATGGAAAGACAGCCAGCAAGTGAATGTTTCTGGAGTCTTCCCGAGCCATTAAGGTTGAGGATGCAACCTCTATGAGCACTTTCTTGGGAAGTGTTTTTGGCTTTGGAACAAATCACATATGCTGCAGACAAACTTAAACCTGGTCGTCTACATACACTGCTGGTGGCCATTGTATAGCTAACTCATTTTCTAAGTTTAAAAATTGATCCCAAGTGTCAAAATGAAAATATTAGCAAAGCCTGGAATATAACAGGTGATATACTATTCATTTAGCTTTTATAAATTGCTGTGCCATGTTGTGATGGGGCCAACATTAGGGGTTTAACTTTTTAGTATCTTTTTATCAAAGGTTTTTTAAAATAACATCATTAACACAGTTTAATAAAAACTCAATTAAACCAGTCATTTGGAATCATGTATACAAAGCCTAAAAGTATTCAAAAGTAGATCAGTTATTTTTTATTATATTACATTTATACTCCTGATACTTAAAATCATTCATTTTTTAGGAGTAAATTATTTACAATAGAAAGGAAGGCAATATGTATTCAGGTTCTTATATATAAATGCCATGAAATGAGGCTATTTTTACCTTTTTGTCTTTGACTTTTAATATTTAAAGAATAACAAATTTAACTTTTAACATATGCTTTAGGAATTAACATAAGATTTAAGGATAGGCTTACTATGGACATGTATATGTAGTTTTAGGGTATTTTATTCTGCCTAGACAAGAAATTGATAATAATTACCTCCCTACTAGCTTAGTGACCAATCATCACCTAGACTAGTGTTTCTCAAACACATATGCCATTCAAAAAATGTTCCCAAAGTTGAGTAAGTTTTGAAAATGCTAGGTTGAATCAAGCAGCTGGTTTCCTGTAGGGTGTGTTGACATATGATAGTCCCCTCTTATCCTCAGAAGATATATTCCAAGACCCTACCGCCGACACAGTGGATAACTAAAACTGGACAGCACCAAACACTGGATATATAATATGTTTTTCTATACATAAACATATGATAAAGTTGAATGTATAAATCAGGCACTGTTAAAGATTAATAATAAATAGAATAGTTACACTGTAATAAAAGCTATATGAATGTGAATGTGTGTCTCTCGAAACATGGTACTGCACTCACCCTTTTCTTGTGATGATATAATATAAATTCCAACCTAATAAGATGAATTTAGGTGAATGATATAGGCATTGTGACACAGTGTTGGGCAACTACATAAGGGTTACTTGAACACAAGCACTGTGGTACCACAACAGTAGATTTGTTTACTGAGATGGCTACTCAGTGATTAACAGGTAGGAAGCATATACAATGTGGATATACTGGAGAAAAGGATGATTCACATCCTGGGCAGGACAGAGCAGGAAGAGAGACAGACTTCATGAGATTTACCACTAAAACATGCATAAGTTTTAAATATGTAAGCAATCTAAAACTTATAAATTGATTATTTCTAGATAATTCCATTTAGTATTTTTAGAACATGATTAACATTGGGCAACTAAAACCACAGAAAGTAAAATGATAGTTAAAGAGTACTACCATATAGTATTATTATGATGTAATAATGCACAATGTGAACTAACAGGAGTGTGTTTAGAGAGTCTGAAATTAGAAATTATAAACATTTAAACTATTTTTCCAAAATATTTTCACAATTAACTCCTTTATATCCTTGTGGATGGGAGATGAGACTTGGTCAAAGTCTGGAGGAGTAAGTAGCAGTGTCACTTGTGGAATAATATCAGGATTTAGAATTGAGAACTACTTGAAATTAAAAAGTAATAATCGGTGTTCCATTTACTTGTTTTTAAAATGTTTACAAAGTCATTTTTTGTATTGCAGTTTTTTTTTTATATCAGCCTGAATTGAATAAAGGACTACAGCAAATAGTGATACTACTAAAAATTGCTACCAGATATGGCTTATAAGGCTACTTCACGTATTAATATTTTTCATGGATTTTGAAGGTCACATATGTATGAAAAAATAATTAGTTTGGTCGTTTGACAGTAAATAAATTTTAACTAGTTGTTTTTGAAACTACTTAAAAATAAATTTTATTCATTTTGTCTTTGATATGTAAGATGATGACTTACACTTAAAGGAAATACATATTCACAGCATATTCTTTATCAGTAGAAATGGCTAATATTTTTGAATATTAATAAAAACTTTCAGTTCTCATAATAACCTCTACTATAACTAATTTCCCAACTTTGGGAGCACTAAGTATAATTCTTTGCTTTTCTATGTTTGAAGGGCATAGAAATTCTTACCCATAAACTTTTGTGGAGATAGAGGCATTAGTAACTAGAACATAGGCTACATGAGAAAAGTGAGCATTAACACATTAAATACCTTTTAAGGAATTAAGTTTTGGGAATAAGGTGTGCTGTTCATCTAACAGATGACAACTGAAAGTTTAAACCTGTCCTCCTTCTGCCTTGTTTTCTCTAGGTAGTTTAATCATCTTGATAGTGACGGAATAAAAATGATACCTACTTACTAGATGTAAAAGATCAGAGAACAAATGCTCTTTTAGACCTTGTCTCAGGGGTTTTAACATTTTGTTTTTAGCACATATCCAAATTTCAACCCACTCAGCATCACAGTGTCTACTTACAACTTCCATTATCAATAAAACAAATGGTTTAACTTTTAAAATCTACATGGGGCTTGACAAAGATTTAAAAGTCCCTTTTGATCTTAATGCATAAAGTATAGACTCTTCTTCATGGAAAAGTAATGCTGTGGGTTGACCATCCTAATTAGCTTATGGCTTAGCTCTTTTCCCAGACAGGGTGATTAATTTCCTAGACACTTTGTAGGGTAATTCAACATAGACTATAGTTAGCAATTGAATAGTAAAATTGTAATATGAAGAAAATATTGGCTGTGAATTAAAGTTTTGAAAACTTTCTAAATTAAATGTCATTTCAAAAAATATAAATTGAAGCGTTTTAAAAACAGTGGCATGTGCCAGTGAAGATCAAATCTGTGCCAAAATAAATACCATCAGTGCTAATATGGTTCAATAGGTTACATGTGAGAATACAAATGACTGTAAACATGGATTATATTCAGTTGGACACGGGGTTAAGAAACCTCCAATGACTGCTGGAAACGGTGATATTTGCTCCCTGCTTTTTGCTGTGAATGAATTATCACTGTTCCAGCCCAGAGTTGGCATCTCTCAAAGGCTATCTTTTCTAGTCTCCAAGAATGGTGGGGAACTCTGCATGGGGCTACAGCTGAGGCTTGCACATCATCTTCACTGTCCTTTTTCTTCCCTAGTCATGCAACTCAGTGATGTAAAGAAACCTCCCCTCAAATAATCCTGAACCTCTGACCTGCCCTCCACACCCCCAATTAAGCAGGTTATTTTAAAATTAAAGCCAATTCAAGCACATTTCAGCAAAGTAGTTGCCTTCCAAGTGGTGTGGGCATATTATTGTAATCATCTATTTCCTTATGAAGTTTATGTTCCTCTGTGTGTGTATGTGTGTGTGCAATAGATAAAAACAAAACTAATATGATTGTTAACATAAATAGCATGATTAGCATATCTGAGAGTGACAAGTACTACTGAGAAAAATAAGGCAGGAAGGGAATGATGGTGTTCTTGAGGAGGTGGCAAGCATTGTAGTAGGAAAATCTCACTCTAAAGGTGACTTTGGAACAAAAATGGAAAGGAGACAAATGAGTGAGCTATCAGATCTAGGTATTGGGCACTTTCAAGACTGGGGGAACACTAGATACAAGGACTGTAGGTTGGGAGGCATCTGGTGATAGCTGAGGAACGGAAAAATGCAGTGTGGCCGGTGCAAAGGGAATGAGTGGGAGGGACAACTAAGTTGAGACCAAAGGAGAGCAGGTCCTGCAGGCCCTCATAGACCATTCTAAGAGTGACCCAGCATGTTGTTAAAGGCAGTCTTTTTGTCAAGCCATGGTAGAGGCACCATCAAGAGACCAGAAAGATGAATTTGGTAGGAGGTGCTCCAAAGTTGTACATAAAACTACTGTAAGAGGAAAAGGATTGAACCCTGGAGAAACGGCGTTGGTGTTGGAAACTGAGGGTTTCGCTGGGAGACGTGCCTGCCTGGCTTTCAGGCCGCAACATTCCCGAAAACTCTGGTCCTGTCACTCTAGCCTCAGATCCCCCTCCCAGAGCATCAGAGGCCTAGCCTGCGTGCCGGTTGCCTTGGCGACCTCAGTATTTCCTTTCCCTTCTCCTCTCCACCACTAGGCACTTCAACCTGCTACCCCTCTGACTGGAGCATCGGGTCTGGCTCAGGGCGGCTCATCTGTATTCTGGGGGCGACTTCTCTCAAGTCCCCGTTGTGCCTCAAGGCGTCCACGTACCAAGCAGCTACAGACCCCAGCGGTCCACACCACCCCACCGCCCCGACCTGCCTCCTCCCCCGAGGTTCTCAGCTCAACCTGCGCTGAAGCGTGCCTGGAGGCCTGGAGCATCTCTGTCCAGCTACGCAGCACTTGCACATTCTGGCCGAGACGATAGGCTGCAGGCCCGCTACGGAAAGGGGGCGCCCTGCGCCCAGCTTACAGGCAGCGCGCCTCGGGAGACCCATCCAAGGCATTCCCGCAACAACTCTCCGGGGATATTCAACTTCCCCGTGTGCCATTTGATGTCCCCTGAGTCTCCTGCAATGCACCAGACTGGGAAGGCAAACATCGAAGTCACCTGCATTGCGCCCCCGCTGGGACGCGCTGTGAGCAATAAGGGGAACGGTCTGCTGCAAAACTGGAGGATCCGAGGAGCCTCGAGGGAGTTAGGGGTTGGGTTCTCTTACGACTCACCTTGTGCAGTTTCCACATCGCTCCCAGAGCCTTGACTTCGTGGCTGGAGTGTTTGCCCTCTTCCAAGCATTGGTAGCACACGGGCATCTTGCACTGCACACAGTACATACTGTGGTTCTCTAGCTCATGGTCTGTGCAGGTAGAGACCTTTCGAGGGCTCAGTCGTCGGCTCACGCGGCCCTGGGCCGGGGGTACCAGGCGGTGCTTGGCTAGAGGCCCCCGAGGCGGGTGGCATCGAAGACGGCACGGATCGCAGTAGAAGACATCGCACTGTTCGCACATGACGGTGGCCTCCTTGGGCGCCTTCTCACAGAGCTGACACTTGAGGGCGGCAGCTTTGCTCTGTTGGTAGCGGTCAATTACCCCTTCCAGGACGCGGTTCTTGGGGAAGCCACGTAGCCCCCGGTCATCCAGGATGAGGCTGCGGTGACACTGCGGGCAGGTGATACAGGAGTTGCGGGGCACCGGGGCCAGGGCCGGTGACAGGTGGGTGGCCGGTGGCGGCATAGCGGGGGGAAACACACGGACGCCGTTGGGGGACTTCTGACACGGGGTAGTGGGGGCGCTAGCGAAACCTCCGTAGGAGCCGTAGCCGCTGTCCGCCTCGCTATACAGGCTCATCTTGTCCAGGTCCAGGTAGTCATAGTCGGAGACCCCAGAGCCGGAAGCCCGACGGCTCTGGGGGGACTCAGACTCCGGGGTCTGCACCAGGATGTTGCGGGCGCACGCCTGACATAAATTGTGAGAGCAGGGTAGGATGATGGGCTCCCGATAGAAGGAGCCACACACGGGGCATTTTAACTCTTCTTCCATCTCTTCCATGGGGACCTGGCTGGAAAAGAGGCGGCAGCAGCAGCAGCAACGGGTTCCTCAGCTGGTGAGGTGGCCTACGGGCCTGTTGTGTCCAGCACCTTGGCCAGCAGCGACAGTGGCAGAGACCTCAGTGGTGGTGGCGCCTTCCCGCGTCGTCTTGGCGCCGACTCCCCGCGATGCGCTCGCTCTGTGAGCCGCCGAGCCGCTGCGCCGGGCGCCAGCCCGGGACCGCCCCCAGCTGCCCTCCTAGTCCCGCCCCGCCTGTAAGCCAAGGCTGATTGGACCGTGGGCGAGAGAACGGGGCTATCATTGGCCACAGGCCCTGTCTGTCTCCTCTCCTCCGCAGGCCACGGGGGGTTTGGTGGTGAAGTGAGGGTGAGGGGAGTGTTCGCTCGCGGCTGCATGGTGTCGGGAGGGGGCCGGCTTGCGGAGGCTAGGGGACCGGGAAGGAGAAATTGGGCGGGATGACTCACCCATCGCCCTGCTTCCTTCAGACCTCCGGTACAGTCGCCCAGGAGCAGGGGGCGTGAGAAACCCCTCCCCGCCGCGAGTGAGCTGGCGGAGGGGGCTGGTGCTACTTGCCAGCAGCGTTTGGTTTCCAGCTCAGATCCCGGCGCCGACCCACCAGGGGCAAATGCTGCGCAGCGCGGAGGACGCCCCTTCTTCCGCTGCTGGCAGCCTCAGCGGGCGCCTCATCCAGGCCTGGGTTTCCGCAGGGCGTTTGGGCTTTACGCCCGGTGCGAGGAGTCACAGAAGCCCTCATCCCCGGAGCCTGGCCGCGCAGATATGAACCAGGGAAGGGTCTCCTATCTTCTTTCTCAATCCCTCGTTTTCATAAGAGGGATGACCTTTTGCGGCATGAGATTTAACCAGGTATCCAGTGTAAAAGCTCAGCATCGGTCAAGACTTATGTCCCCTTCATTTCACATTTTAAATTATGGCTCGGGTCGGAGGCCTCGGTGCTGTGCTGTGGACGTGCCTCCATCCGTTGCCACGCTCCCTGCCTTCCAAAGCCATGGCTTCATCTCGCTTTCAGCATCTGACTTGAGTTTTCACAAGGCCAGCAGGAACGTTGGTTCAGTCGAAGCAGGAATAGTTTGTCTATTTTTGAGTGCCTATGGTTCAGTAACTAGCTCTGTGAATGAATCACAATGTGACTGAGGAGTCTGAATGTTTGACTCCAAACAACATTATTGAATGTTCATATACCCTGAGCATCTACCACAGCTTCCACCATGCAGGTTTCTTTCAGTTCTGTAAGGTGATAGTGATAATGATGGGAGTGGGATGGAGTGGGGAGGGCTGTGGTGGGGACTGGAGAGTGATTCTAGTGTTAGTTCTTAGATATTAAGCAACCTTCTCTCTCTTCTCCCTCTGCCCTATGCCTGCAGAACAGGTTTTTTCTTGGTGATGGAAAAGGAAAACGAGAGCAAGAACATGAGAAAGAGAGAAAAAGAAAAATCTTTGAATCAAATGACATTCCCAGGTAATAACTAATTTGAAATTAGTACATGGCTGATTTTTGCTGAGTGACTCATGAAATAAATGACAAAAGTTCTTTCAAGTTCTGAGAAATCTTTCAAATTCCTGTCATCCAGAAAATACAATTTGATTATCATCTTCTACATTTATAATTTAAAATCAATTTATTTTCTACAGCAGGTTTGTTTACATACATTACTTGACTCCCTTCCTGTAAAAAGAAGAATTAGTTACAATTATCTGCATTTTATAGATTAGTAAACTGAGAATAAGAATAAGAAAACTTGAGGCCTGGTTCTGTAGCCCATGCCTATAATCAAAGCAACTTCTGAGGCTAAGTCAGGATCCCAATTTCAAGGCCAGCCTCAGGAACTTAGCTTGACCCTGTGTTGAAATAACAAAGGACTGAAGATGTAAATTAGGGGCACAAGACACTCAAGTTAGTAACTCAAGGTCAAATACTGGTAAGGCTAAGACTGGGATTTTAACCCAGGCTTGTGAAAGTTTGTTCCTTTGTTCATTCATTTGTTGGATAAGTGTTGAGTTCTACTTCAGATGTTAGATTTCTGTGTGATAAATACCCACAAAGGTGGGTCATTGTTAACTAATATAATATTCTGCTTACCTTCTGTGACAGTTTTTTTTTCCTTGAGTTCATTTCTCTAAAATATATTTTCATAGGCCTTTGAAGAGTTTCCTCTCAGATTGCATTATTTGGCCATAATGTACTTTAAAGCCTCCCAATGAGTTATGTTTAAAGGGAAATAAAAATCTGAACGTACTTACTGATATTGAAGAAATACTATACCATGAGGAAATATCTTCTTTCTTCCAGCTGGTGATCAGTATATGCCCTGAAGCATGAGGATTGATTGCCCTGTAATTTCATCATTCCTGGGGTGACTGCAGATGTTCTCATTTATGTAAAGTGCCTGATTTTTGTAGGAAACTTACTATTCACCCAAATGGTGTTCTTTAGCAGTGAATAGAGCAGCTTTTCTATTTAAGAAAATAATAAATGTTTTCCAATGAAAAATGGAGTTGATTTCCTATTTGTTTTGACTACCATGCTTGATTATCAACCCAACAGTCTCTTTGAGTCTAAAGAATGAACATGGAGAAGAAAGGATTTTCTTTCCTGCCAGAGCTATCTATCCTTCGTTGTAAGGACTGTGGGGTGGGGTGGGCACTGATCAGTGTGAGAAGCTGGTCATACCATCTGACACTTTTAAGATTGTTTGACACACATGTAAAAATATGTATTGGTGATTCAGGGCTTTTGCGGAATTTGGTTTCAAATTTTTGCTGTGATGTTTCTATCTTCAAAATAAATTCTGAGAAAGCTATTTTTTATGAAAATATTAGTCCATTAGTGTTTAATTTTATATTTTTAATGTTTTGTCCCATTTTTAATAACATTTATTATTGATGTTCTTCGGTATTTTAAATCATATGATTATTATAGTGCAATACGAGGATTTTGCTCTTTTGTACTACTAGAAGATGACTTTCTTCAAATTCTGTAGTATTGCTCAGTATAAAAAATGTATTATTGATGCTTAATACAAAGACTAGAAGAGACAAAAACCCAAACTAATGACCGGGCCTCAAGTAGAAATAGTGAGGAGTGGGTTCTCAGGTATCATTCATGGACATCTTCTCATACAGCAAAAACAGAATTAACACAAAGGCTGTGGATACCACACCTATAAGGAAGTCTCAATCTAGATCTTTCTAGGACACTTTGGCAAGAGAAGGCTGTGCCCTAAAAAGGTGCACACATAAGAGTGGAAGAGAAATCCATCCCACTGATGCATAAACCCAACACAGGAATGTAATAAATATGAAAAAATAAGGTGTGGAGAGCAGTGACAGAGGATGGGAGAGCAGTGACTGAGATTGGGGGTCTCTGATGACCACATGGCTGTGGCATGCCTAGTGCCTGGTAATGTTCCTGTGCAAAGTTACAGGATGCCTAGCTGCTGTGGCAATGCCCTGCATGAGAAGGCTCTATGCAAGAGTCCTATCAGCTCTGACCTTGATCTTTGGCCCATAGTTCCTAGGAATGAAGAAATTCTTATGCCTGACAACCACAGTGTTTCACCAGGTCTGCTTCCCCTGAGCCTGTCCACCTCATAGTAACTTTAAACAATGGACTTTATTGAGAGCTACGCAAAGCACCTAACATTGTACTTGGCAACTGTGGAAAAGCTTACAAAAATGTTCTAGTTTCTGTTACTTTCCTGAATACAAAGAATAATTCTTGCATAGTCTCTAACCTGATAATGAGACATATATAAATAAAGATTGCTGGTGTAACTCTTTAGATCTGCTTCTCCATCAGAGGGCAGCACTCCACCTGATCTCAGGTGTTTTATCTTTAAAATCTGCATTTGTGAATCTTTATTTTTCTAATCCTCATCATCCCTCTTCAGAGCTGCATGTTTAGTGGCATTGGATGCAGCAATAATGTAACAGGACACCTCCTAAGATTCATAACTTACCAGCAACTGATTCCAAATATATTCAAGTGTATGAAATATTAAAGAATTCAAAAGAATGATTATAAAAATGATCAATGAATTCCAGAGAATATAGAAAAGCAACTGAATGAATTAAGAAAGTCAATATACGATATGAATGAGAAATTCAGTGAGGACCTAGAGATATTGAACAAGATCCAAATAGAAATCTTGGAAATGAAAGACATTTTCTTTCAATCAAATCAAATTAATTCAAATAAAATGTTCAGTTGAAAGTATCTCTAATAGAGTAGACCATTCTGAAGACAGAATCTCAGAGCTAGAAGACAAAGTAGCCAGGCTTGAACTTTCAGATAGTAAAAAAGAAAAGACAATAAATAACTGATCAGAATATACAAGAACTCAGAAATAACATTAAGAGACCAAATTTAAGAATCATTGGAATTGAAGAGGGTTGTGAGATGCAGAATAATAGCATGGACAACCTTTTCAGGGATATAATAAAAATTTCAAAACCTTGAGAATGAGATGGACATGCATTTAGACAGGACATGCATTTAGACAGGATGCATTTAGAACCCCAAATAGACAAGCTCACAAAAGAACATATCATGGCTCATTATTATTAGAATACCTAACATACAGAACAAAGGCCTCAGAAGAAAAACACCAGGTCACATTTAAAGGTGAACCAATCAGAACTACTTCTCAGCACAAACTATAAAAGCCAGGAGGACTTGGAATGTGTTTAAAGTTCTAAAAGAAAATAACTGTCAACCAAGATTTTTAAATCCAGCAATGTTATTCTTCAAAACCAAAGAATAATTAAAAATCTTCCCAGATAAGCAGAAACAAAAGAATATGATTACTAATCCAACACTACAGAACCTACTTAAAGAAATACTCCACACAAGAATTAAAAAACAAGCCCCAGAGTTCAAAATGAACAAATCTCATTTGAAGAGTAGCTACACAAACGAACAACAGAACCAAATTAAGCATGATAAATCAATCAAAATAGTAGGAATTAATGAACATCCCTCTATGATAACGTTGAATGTAAATGGTCTCAACTCTCCAAGTAAAAGACATAGGCTGGCAGAATGGATTAAAAAACAAGACCCAACTACATTTCATTTGCTAGTGACTCACCTTGCAGGCAGAGACAGCCATAGACTGAAAGTGAAAGGATAGAAATTGATATAACATGCAAGTGGAACTAAAAGAAAAAAAAAGAAGAAGAAGAAGAAGAAGAGGGAGTAGCTACTCTCATAGCTAACAAAGCAGAATTCAAGCCAAAATAATCAATCAAAAGAGACAAAAACAATCATTTCATACTGGTAAAGAGAACAATCCAACAAGAAGATAAAACTATAATAAATATTTATGCCCCAAACATTAGTGCACCTAATTACATAAAACAGACGCTACTCAAAATCTCAGCTAGACCCAGTGCAATAATACTGGGTGATTTCAACACACCTTTCTGAAAGAGGAGAAATCATCACAGATATCACAGAAATCCAAAGGGTCATTAGGGATTATTTTGAATATTGGTACAATAAATTGGAAAACCCAGAAGAAATGGATCCATTTCTAAACACATATGATCTGCCAAAATTTAATCAAGAGGATATAGAAAACCTAAACAAATCAATAACTAGCAATCAACTAGAAGCAATAATAAAAAGTCATCCAACAGAGAAAAGTCTGGGACCAGATGAATTCTCAGTTGAATTCTATCAGACCTTTAAAGAAGAACTAATGCCAATACCCCTCAAATTATTTCAGGAAACAAAAAGGGAGGTAACACTTCAAAATTCATCCTATGAAGTCAGTATCACACTCATACCAAAATCAGATAAGGACACATCAAGGAAAGAAAACTACAGATCAATATCTCTGATAAACTTATATGCAAAAATCCTTATGTTCAACAACATATTAAGAAGATTGCACACCATGACCAAGTTGGTTTTATACCAGGGATGCAAGGATGGTTTAACATTCACAAGTCAACAAATGCAATTCATCACATAAATAGAATTAAGGACAAAAATCTCTTAGTCATCTCAAAAGATGCAGAGAAAGTCTTCAACAAAATTTAGCACACATTTTTGATCAAAACATTGAAGAAACTAAGGAATAGGGGGCACTTACTTCAAGATCAGAAAGGCTATATACAAAAAACCCAAAGCCAAGATCAGAGTGAATGGGGAAAAAGAAATGCATTCCCTTTGAAATCTGGAATAAGACAGTGATGTCCACTCTCATCACTTCTATTTAATATAATACTAGAAATTCTAACCAGAGTAATTAGGCAAGAGAAGAAAATGAAAAGAATAAAAATAGGAAGCAAATAATCACTGTTTTTGGATGATACAATCCTATACTTAGAAGATCCAAAAAGTCCACCAAAAGTCAGCTAGAGCTAATAAATAAATTTAGCAAAGTAGTAGGCTACAAAATCAACATATAAAAATCAATAGCTTTCCTAGATACAAATAATTAATCTGCTGAAAAAAGAAATCAGGAAAACAATTTCATTCACAGAAGCTTTAAAAAAATATCTAGGAATAAATCTAACCACGAAAGTGAAAGACCTCTACAATGAAAAGTGTAGAACACGGAAGGAAGAAATTGAAGATGCTCCCAGAAGATTCTAAGCTATATGGATACATTTATTAGAGTTAAAAATACACCTGCTTTTCAATTCAACAATTTTATTGGTAGGAAACTGTTATAAAAACTATCAACATGTAAGAATACTTGTAGAAAGATGTTTATATTGTCTTCAAATTAGGAGAAAATCCACAAGCTTTCACTGAGACTGTCATTGTTGAATAAATTGTATTACATCCATACCATGAGATATAATTAATTTATTGAGAAAAATAAAGTACATATGAGTATACATAAGATAATTTTGTTTTTAGTAGACTGACAATACCCATCCTTAAAGCAGTTTCTTCATCCTCCCTCTCTATATGCATATGTGTTTGCATATAATTATATGAATATGTAGAAACTTACTAAAGCATGCACAGTAATTTGTAAAGTATTTGTAAATTTGGCTATCTGGAAAGGCCAGGAGATGGATTATAGGTGGAGATGGAGGAAGATAGTGGAAGCCATTAATAATGCACCAATTATATGTTTCCAGCATATAGAATTTAAGACACTCTATTTATGTAAACTCAGTTTATGAGTGGCAATGTTTTACACACACACACACACACACACACACACACACATTGTAAAAGGAAAAGACCTAGATCTAGATCTACAGACACTGACTTACGTGGTTATCCTACAATTCTGTCAAATGAAAAAATTCAAGTTGCAGGTAAATGTGTATATTATGATTCTCTTTTTTAAAAAAGCAACTAACCAACCCACTCACACTGGGGTATCAACATATTCACTTGGGTTTCTAAGACTGATCAAAGAGAAGGAGGGTGTCAGGATACCATTTCATTAGCACCACTTCTAATGGGGGTTAGGGAAGGAGCAAAGATGGTTTTACTTTTGAGCATCTTTGAACTCACTTTTTATAACAAATGTGTTATAATTTAAAAACAACTAATAATTTAAAACTTTTTAAACTAATTTCTGAAGGTGTGTGAGTATGTACTTTGGAATTCACATTCCATCTAATCTTTATTGTTTCACCCTGGAATTTTGAAGTATCTCATGTTTCTAATCTTTAATATTTTGTAATTCCATTTCATATATGCTTTTATAGTATTAATCTGACATTTCATTTACTGTGTTATTTTTTGTTTTGTTTTGAATCCAAATCTAGGGGCTCATACATACTAAGTGTTTTAGTCAGCTTTTTCACTGCTGTGACTAAAAGACCCACCCAGAACAATTGTAGAGGAGAAAAGTTGTGGTATGAATAACTTCTGACTTTGAGACTTGAGGTCACAGTTTCAGAGTTCTCAGTCCATATGCAGCCAACTCTATTCCCTGGGGCTCCAGATGAAGCTGAACATCATGGCAGGAGAGTGTGGCAGAGGCAAGCAGCTCACATGATGGTCAGGAAACAGAGAGTCCACTGGCCAAATACAAAATATTAACACCAAAGGCACACCCCCAATGCCCACCTTCTCCAGTCACACCCTACCTGTCTTCAGTTACCACACAGTTAATCCCATTAGGGAATTAATTCACTGATTGGGTTAAGGCTCTCACAACCCAATCATTTCCCCTCTGAACCTTCTTGCATTGTCTCACATGTGAGCTTCTAGTGGACACCTCCCATCCAAACCATAACACTAGGCAAATGCTCTACCAATTCTGTCTTCAGAAATTATAGTTATTTTCTTCTTAAGATTTCCTATACAAATCCAAGGCCATTATTCCTTATAATGTTCCCTTTGTGCTGTCTTCTTGGTAAATTTCTCTACATTCTGCAAATTTTCCAATATTGTCTCCTGACTTTAAAAAGAAGACTCTGCTAGAAAAATAAACCGGTTGGCAGAATCTCTTTTCTTTGGCGTTTAGCAAGTGCTGCCCCAGATGTAAAATTTAAGTCTCAAAGTCAGAAGTTATTCATACCATAGTTTCTTTTAAGTTGAGCTGTTACTGCCCTTGGTAATGCTAGAAGACAATGAGTATAGGTACTCTTCCATTTTTTTTTTTTTTTTGAAAGTAGAAAATTGAAAGATTGAGTATGTTAGTTAGGGGGCTAGGCAAAATAATTCATGAATATATCAGAGGCTAACTTAGCCAAGATATATGGAAGCTAAAGTTTGAAGGAACTGTTAGGTGTGGTAGCCATTATTCATGCTTAGCAATATTTAATTTATTTCTTGGGCGTGTGAGAAAGACCACACATCCCAATCCATTGTTGTTAGGCAAGATTTTCTGACAACTTATATTGTAAAAAAATACATGCAGAAGTGATGCGTGTTATTTCCAAATTGAGTTAGTGAAAAGCCCCTGCACACTGTTATGGAGAATATATTGACCACAATATCAAATTTGCTTAGTCAAATCTCCACATGGAAAGCAATTATCAGAATCATGGAGTGACTGCATGAAGAACAACAGAGTCTCCTCAGTTGACTTTTGTTGTAACTAAGCCAGAGATGTAAGGGTTGTGCCTTACTGTATCATAGTGGATTCGGTGTTTGGTGAGGGTTTGCTTTGTGGTTCATAGATAGCACCTTCTAGCAGTGTTCCAAATGAGATCTCTGAGTCTCTTATACAAGATTACTAATCCCATTTACAAGGGCTCCAACCCTATGACCTAATCATCTACCAAGGCTTCACCTCTTAATACCATCACCTTGGGGGTTAGGATATCAATCCTAAAATATTGGGAGGTCACAAACATTCAGACCACAGTAAAAATGTTTTTAGCTGCTTTATTTACAATTGCCAAACCTAGATATCCTTTAACAGGTGAATAGATAGCCATTTTTGTGGTACATAGTACAACAGAATATCATTCATTGATACAAAAGAAATGAACTATCAGACCACAGGAAGATGTGAAGGAACCTTGGTGCATATTGCTAAGTAAAAGTAGCCATTCTAAAAAGGTTACAAACTATATGATTGCAACTATACCACATTATGTTCACAAATCTGATTCTGTAGGAAATAATATACAGTTCCGACTACTGGTTTTGGTGTCGGACAGACATAGATTGCAGTCTTAGTTCTTCTCTTTATGAGTTGTGTGAGGCCCTGAACAAGTTGCTTGACTTCTTTAAGATTCAATTCGTCCTTCTATAAGATAGGGATACATATGTGCTTTCAGTTTCTTAGACTTGTTAGTAAAAGGGGGTATTAATGTGTATAAAGTTGGCTGAGCTAAAGATTTGTCATATTGTCATATTGTAGGTCATATTCTTAAAAACTACTCTTTAGTTTTTTTCTTTTCTTTTCTTTTTCCTTTTTTCTTCTTTCTTTCTTTCTTTCTTTCTTTCTTTCTTTCTTTCTTTCTTTCTTTCTTTCTTTCTGGAGTGTGTTTTTCTGTTCTCTGTTATTTATATTTTAATTTTTATTACCTTATTACTTCACACTAACTTTGGATTTAGTTTGCTCCTTTTAAAATTGTCTAGTTCATTGAGGTATAACACTAGGTTTTTATCTGAAATTTTTTTCTTTTTTAATGTAGGATTTTTCTTCTATCAACTTCCCTTTTAATGCTGATTTGTTACATTTAATAAAGTTTAGCATGTTTTCAATTTCCTTTGCCTCCAATTATTTTCTAATTTTCCTTATGATTGCTTCTTTGGTCCATTGGTTGTTCAAGAGACTGTTAATTTTAATATATTTGTGAATTTTCCAGTCCTCCTTCTGTAATTATTTCTAATTTCATTTCATTGTGGTTGGAAAAGATATTTGGTATGAATTCAGTCTTTGTAAAATTATTAAAACTCGTTTGTGACTTAACGTAATTTCTTCTGGAAATGTTCCCTGTGTGCTTAAAAATAGTGTATATTTTGCTGTGTTATGTAGATGATTCTATGTATGTCTGTTAGGTCCATTTATTCTGTAGTGTTAAGTGTTCTAATTCCTTATTTATTTCCTTATTTCTGCCTGGATAATCTTTCCCTTATTGATAGTGGGAGTATTGGAGCCTCTTACTATTCTTGTATTACTATATATTCTTTCAGATTTCTCAAGTTTGATTTACACATATAAGTGCTCTGGTGTTGAATGAATACATTTTTATAAGTATTATGTCTTCCTGATGAATTGGCCCTTTTATCAATATAAAAATCCTTTTTTATTGTGAGTTTCTGACTTAAAATCTATTTTGTGTGATAGCCACACAAAAAAAGTGAAGCCAGTTTGACCTCTTTTGTTTACCATTTACATGGAATATATTTAATAACTCTTCACTATTCACCTATATATGTCCTTAAGTCTAAAGTGAGTCTCTTGTAGACAGCATACAGTTGAGTCATGTTTTGTATCTGTTCAGCTACTCTCTCTCATTTGATTGAGTGGTTTAGTCCATTTACATTTCAAGTAATTATTGACAGGAAAGAACTTACTATTGTCATTTTGTTAATTGTTTTATGTATTGTAGTTCTTTTGTTCCTTTTTTCCTTTCTTGTTACCTTCCTTTGCATTTTGTTGATTTTTGTATAATGATGTTTTGATTCTGTTTTAATTTTTTGTGTATCTGTAGATATTTTCTTTGTGGCTCTCATGAGGCTTATATAAGACATCTTTTAGTTCTAACACACTTTTTACTTCTTTGTCTCAATCATTTCAAATCACCTATCTTTCAGTATGTTGGTCATTTGTTTAGCTTGGTCGATTCTGTTGCTGTACCTCCATAGTGAATTTTTCAATTCAGTTATTGTATTTTTCAGTTCCAGAACTTCTGTATTATTCTTTTTACTTTATTGATATTTTCACTTTGTTTGTGTATTGCTTTCCCAATTCAATTTGCTTGTTATCTGTGTTGTGTTTATGCTCACTGACCTTCTTTAACATGGTTAATTTGAATCCTTTGTCAGATAATTTGTAGATCTCTGTTTCTATGGTCAGTTTCTGGAAACTAATTTTCTTCCCTTATTTGGGCCATGTTTCCCCATTTCTTCATATGCTTCCTGATTGTTCGCCAAGACTTAGGCTCTTGCAAAAAGAGCTTCTTCCCCTTGTCTTTAGTGAGTAGACTTTGTACCTGGGGACACTGTCCCAATTCAACCTGGATAAAATTTTAGGGTGATATATCCTCTCTGAGCTTGTATGCATAATTTCCAAGGTTTTTCTGTTTCTTTTTCAGGAGTTCACATTCTCTTGCTCTCTCTTGTGTTTGTTTTACGGCAGGTTCTTGGCATAGTGAAATTGCTAAGCTCTCTTTGCTTTCCATAGCCCTTAGCTATCCAGGGTATACTAGTTCTTCATGACTCTGATCAGATTAGAGAGAAATCAGTCTCTCGGGCAGTGCCCCACCCCAGCCCCAAGATGGAACATTAGATGCACACCTCACTCCCTTTCAAGCCAAGAACTGGGTGTTTTCTTTTTTTCTGTCTTTTCTTTTTAAATTTGTTCTAATTAGTTGTACATGACAAAATTAAAGGGATACAAATGGGAAAAGAACTCAAGCTATCACTATTTGCCAATGACATGATTCTATATTTAGAAGGTCCAAAAAAATTCCACCAGAAAACTTCTATAACTAATAAATGAATTCAACAAAATAGCAGGACATAAAATCAACCCCCATAAATCAAATGCATTCCTATATATCAGAGATTAATCCACTGAAAGAGAAATTAGGAAAACTACCCCAATCACAATAGCCTCAAAAAAGAAAAACAAATTTGGGAATCAATCTAACAAAAGAGATGAAAGACCTCTACAATGAAAACTATAGGGCACGAAAGAAAGAAATTGAGGAAGACCATAGAAGATGGAAAGATTTCACATGCTCTTGGATAGGCAGATTTTAATATTATCAAAATGACCATACTACCAAAAATATTATACAGATTTAATGCAATTCCTATTAAAATCCCAATGGCATTCCTCATAGAACCAGAAAAAGCAATCATGAAATTCATTTGGAAAAATAAGAGACCCAGAATAGCCAAAGAAGTCCTTAGCAAGAAGAGTGAAGTAGAAAGCATCACAATACCATACCTAAAACTATACTACAGAGCCATAGTAACAAAAACGGCATAGTATTGGCACCAAAGTAGACATGCGGAGCCATGACTGTGGGAAGCCATGCCAACTTGGGTGATGGGAAAATTGCAGGTAGAAAGCAATGGCTTTTTGTTTTGTTTTGTTTTAGTATGGTTGTTTTCAGCTTGTTCACCTGTAGCACTGCAACTTCTTTACTATTTTCTTAAATTCCCACAAGGCATTTTGGTACATTTGTTGTTATTAAGTTGATGTCTGTATGTGTGAGGAAGTAAGGACTAAAAGCTCCAATTGCACTAACTTGCTGATGTCACTCTTATCTTTCATTTCAAAATAGAATTTAGTTTATTTGTATTTCTACCCCATATAATATAATTTTTTACTTAACCTTTAAAAACCTTTCTGGAGATTAAAAGATATTTAACAATAATGCCTATATTTGGGGTTCTATAATGTGTGGAAAATATTCACATTTATTATCTTATCTGCTTCAACTCTGGCAGGTAATCAGGGTAGGCATGTTAGTGTTTTAGGTGCAAGACTGAGAACTCAAATCTTGAGACCTCTCTAAGGTCACATAGCAATGAGCAGAGCCAGCACTTTAAAACTCAAGGTCTGACATGTAATTGAGTTCTCTTTCCATTGCAAGGAGAAAAGCACAAATAATCCAGGTGTGGGGGTGCACACCTGTAATCCCAGCAATTCAGGTGGCTGAGGCAGGAGGATCCAGGTCAACTTCGGCAACTAAGCAAGGCCCTAACCAACTTAATGAGACCCTATCTTGAAATAAAAAGGGCTGGGGATGTAGCTCAGTGGGAAAGCCCTTCTGTGTTCAATCCCCAGTATAAAAAATAAATAAATAATAAATAAAATCATTTTTTTAATTTTTAAAAAATATTCATGAGGGAAAGAACAAGGTAAGAAATTTTAAAAAGACCTTGAATCTTAATGTACAGATCTTGAATGGACTGATTCTTTATATTTGATTGTTCCTTACAGAGAGAAAGCACAGATTACAGTTCCAGAATTAATTCCTTAGGCTTTCATGATCTATATTCTTGTGTAGGTCATGTACCTCTCATGGGCCTAAGTTTCCAAGTCCTGAGAATGACAAGAGAGTTTCTTGAGTCCCCTGTAGTTCTGCTAGCCTCTGACTTTAGTACAAAAATTGTATTTCTTTTTCAGCAATACAGTCTGAGAAAGATGAGGAGCAGGAGGGAATGAAGGGGAGGAGAAGGAAGAAGAGAATCTGCCTTGTGATTTCCAAGTAGCAAATTTTCAGGTTATTTTTCTCCAAGCATGCTGAGAAAGAAGATGGGCTCTGGAGTCCACTTAAGACTTATAGCATCCTGTACACGCTCTTCCAGTAAATGGAAGGTCAGGACTATTTGCTAAGCTACATCTAACAGGATAAAATGGAGCTAAAGCTAATTCAGGGGAGGAAAATTACTGAGACATGGCTGTAGAATTACTTATCATTCTATTAATTTCTTCTCCTTTTAATAAATTTTTGTTCAGTTTGTCAAGCAGAAAATATCTATTCATGCCTTAAAATAAAATCCAAATTTATTGTAATAAAATATTAGTTTGATAAATTAAGCAGAGAAAAACATAATAACCTTTGGTATGGTACCTTATTTTTCTCTACCACTTTCGTATATTAGTCTCATTTAGTTCTCACGACTATGGTGAATAGGTGACTTTAAAGAAATGAAGGCTCTGAGAAGTGATATAGTGTGCCCAGGGTCATCCCTGGTCAGGTGAAATAGAGCTCAGGTCATCCACAGGCCTCACCAAATCAACTGTGCAAGGGAACATTTTGTTGCCATAATTTAGAAATAGCATGTTATGATGTTACACTTTCTCAGCTTCATTGATATTTATTGGGTAGTTAAATAGCAAATCAAGATGCCAAATTTTATAAGATGGCTAATATTTACTGGTCCATGTTTCTTTTCCTTTCTGTTTCTAATAGACTCTGTAGGAGAAGGCCTTTATGTAGATGTTTTGGATAATTTCACTTCATTGCTGGTTTGTAAGCCCTAGATTTTTTACTTCTTATTTTACTTCTGACAAGAGCCTGAATGAGCCAGTTTGTTTTTTCTTGCCCCAAGTCCACAATTTAAATCTCTCTGAATTTCTTTCTTAATTTTAGGGAAAAAGTCCTGAGTGTTGTGGGGTCAGAAGCAACAATCATGAGTGAAGTTATGAAGCTTTTATGGGCCAGATTTCAAAAGAAAGAACTAGGATAGTGTTACGGTTTGGATATAGGTGTCCCCCCAAAGCTCTCGTGTTAAGGTAGGAATACTCAGAGGTAATATAAGGGGATTATGAGAGCTGTAAGCTAATTAGACCATCCTAGTTTGAACTTACTGGGTGGTACTGTAGGTACATGGCTGGAAGAGGTGGGTCACTGGGGGCATGCCCTGAAAGGAAGCATCTTCCCTTCAGTTCCTTTCCCTCTCTCTGCTTCCTGGCTGCCTTGAGGTGAGTAGCTTCTCCTTATCTATGCCCTTCAGCCCTGATGTTCTGCCTCAACTTGGGCCCAGAGCATTGGAGTCTGCCCACCATGGACAAACCCCCTGAAACCTGGAGCCAAAATAAACTTTTCCTTCTCTTAAGTCATTCTTGTCAAGTCTTTGGTCACAGCAACAAAAAGCTGATGGACAGGTAGGGAAGAATGTTTAGGAGAATACACAGTAGGCAGAGAAGTTAGCATTCAAAGCTTTTGAAGATATAATTTGCAATAAAGAAGAGTCAGTCCTGAGTTATTGTTTTGGTCATGCAAGACATGAGAATGTAGGGACAGAAGATTTTTTTCCAAAAAGGCAGAAATAGGTCAAGGAATCTTAGCATCTGCTGAAAGACTCAGAATCACTGCTTGCTAACTGGTAAAAGTCTGATTTTGTCCAGAATAGTCTAAACAGGGAAAAGAGTCTCTAACAATATACTTTCAAACACACACACACACATACACACACACACACACACACACACACACACACACACTCACACAAACACACACACACACATACATGCACACATCTCCAAAGATATATGGATAGTGTTTATTTTTTAAAACAAACGATTTAGAGTCAAGAATTGTAGCCTTTTACTTTTGGGGTGCTGTGTCTAGTGCAGAAAGACTTCAGGCAGGACTCTATGGCATTTATTTGGGATACTCAAATACTGCAGCCTTCTCTCTCCAAGTTCCTCCATTCCAACCACCATGGGCAGTGAAAAGGGCATGAATGTTGGGGTCTGGCAGATCTGGATGTAAACCCACTTACTGGTCACATGGACATAGGCACACAGCCCATGAAAGTTTTGTTCTAGTCACTGCTGTGTTCTCAGCATCTAGAATAGTGCCTGAAACACCACAAACACGTAATGAATAAATAAATATGTGTTGAGTGAAATTAAATATTAAAGCTTCATTTTGAACCCCAATTTCCTCTTTAAGAGGGAACTATAATACTCAGTTCAGAGTGTGCTAAAGAATTTTTTAAAATGTCAGTGAAAGTGTCTAACACAGTACCATTCACATAGGTTTCTAAAAATATGCCTTTCTTTTCATTCTTAGATCAAGATTTCACTTAACTATGTGTTTTAGCAATAAATTCATTTTTTAGTTTTATGACTATACAACTGGCTTTGAAGAAACATGTGATCTAATATCTGTAGGTTCAAGAACAATATGAAAATGTGGACACATGGATTGGGAAAAGAAACCAGCGTTAGCATTGATTCTTTTTGTTAACTCAGTGAAAGCCAGACCTGAGTGAAATGGAGACAGGGATGCATGAACAGTGGGGTGAATCAGTGACTCTCCTTTGGGTCTGTCAGGGGACACCAGTGAGTTCA
Source organism: Glaucomys volans (assembly GCA_020662805.1). Classification (NCBI taxonomy): domain Eukaryota; kingdom Metazoa; phylum Chordata; class Mammalia; order Rodentia; family Sciuridae; genus Glaucomys; species Glaucomys volans. The sequence goes on from JAJEJO010000213.1 coordinate 378,980, forward strand.
TCTGCTCTCAGTGACTTGACCAACCTATTAAATTTTATGAAGTGAAGTAAGACAGTTTAACTAGACAATGTATAGATGCAGGTCGAGTTAGAAAAAAATCACTTAAGGGCTAGTTCTCTTCATTCTATATATTTAATTATCCATTGAATTTTTTTAAAAATTCCAGTCCAATAAAATGTTGCCAAGAACTATGCTAGATGCTGGGAATACAAATAAAAGTAAGAAACTTCATTCAGGTTCTAAATTTAGGATAAGATTTGCAAATAATGACAGAAATATTTTGAGGCTTTGCCTTACACAGATCACTTCGTTCTTGAGAGTACCTTAGATATGCTATGAAAAGTGATTGCTCTGATCTCATAACTGGCTAGGCCTCTAAGTAGTAGAGTCAGCTCAACCTCGAGAAATTAAATCTCCAAGTATTTCCATATCTTAGATGCCCTATATATCTGGCACTAGAGAAAGGGAAAGTCCACCTTCATTCTCCTTGTAAGACCCACCTCCATTCCTATTTGGAAATGATTAGCAATGGGCTGTCCTTTCCCATCCCCAGAGACTGACATTTCCTTTAAGAGTGAATTCATATCAGAACTTCTGTTCTGGTCTAGACAGTCCAGATAGCTGATGATATCTTCCCTAAAATCTGGCTTATTTAGTTTTTAAAAACACTAGAATAAAAATACATTTTTCAAAGACAGTACATTCTGGAGATAAACTTAGTTTAAAACTTTATTCTACTTAGGGCAAAGACCCAATAAATTATGGAATAGAATGTTGAATATCTCAATTGGAAATATGTGTATTCTGGATGATGCTGACACTGTTTTCTGCTAAACCATAGGTGAGAATTTGCTTAGGCAATTTTCACTGAACAAAAGAAATCTCTTCTATTGATGTTGTCACTGCTAAAAACAAAACAACTTTCTCTTTTAAGTGACACTTCCCCCATTCAAGTCTCCCTGTCACCTGCTGCAGGGACTGCAGAGGCCATTGTGTCAGTGACTGCACATCTCTGACAGTGCAGACCTGGGTCACATTTTGGTGTCTTCTTTGTCTCTTAGTTGGCTAATGAGTTATCTACTTAATGCTTATGGGGAACACTGCATTATATTTGCTGCTTTTAATTACATTTTCAACCACTATTTTTATTCCTTTACTATTCTTGGGGAAGACTGTGATCAAGCTAGTCATAATTGCATGCTCTGGTATGTTCTTTTGTGTGTATAACATGGAGATGAAGATTTTATCGGGCCCTCAAGAGACATCACAAATCATTCACAGAAACTATCACATTCAGTGGTATTAATCCAAATTCCCCCATGAACTTAGGGAAGGAAAAATCAGAGGATTACATCATTATCAGCCCTTATTTTCTTTCATCAGTATAGACTAAAACAATTTAAAAGACAAGAACACTGACTTGTCATTAAGATTGACAAATTGCAATGAGATGAAAAGAGACACAGTATAGTCAGGTCAGATGCAAAATCAGTGATGTTAGCAATCACTGCATGGAAGACCTTGGATGTGCACTTGCAAACCATGTCTGACTGTGAATAGCTAAGGAGCTGAGGGAGTGAGGCCACCTGAACAGTCAAGGAAGGTTCTTGGAGACTGAAGGATGCAATACAAGGAATTCAAGTATGGCCCTTTCTTTCACTCTCATGGTTTACCAGGAGATCTAAAAGTCGAGAGACTAAGGCAAGTAAATTAATTGATTTGTCATTAGTTAAACCAAAGGCCAAATGTTTTCCCTGATAAGTGGATGATGATACATAATGGGGCATGGGGGTGGGGAGTAAGAGAAGAATGGAGGAACTTTAGATTACGTAGAGGGAAATGAGAGACAGGAGAGGGCAGGGGTATGAAAGATGGTGGAATGAGGCAGACATTATTACCGTAAGTACATGTATGATTACACAAATGGTATGAATCTACATCATGCACAACCATAGAAATGAAAAGTTGTACCCCTTTGTGTACAATGAATCAAAATGCAGTCTGTAAAAATAAAAAACAAATAAGTAAAGTGGAAAACATATCTAACATCTTTCCTGGGTTCATAAATTTGATGAGCAAAGTTATATGTGCAATAAAATTTCAGTTACACCATTTAAAACACCACAAGTCAGTCTTTACTCCCTTCTGTTGGACAGTGGGGTGGGAGTGGGAATGTCAGACTAACAGATGCTTTGAGAACATGTCACTGTCATCATTTCTGATAGAGATATTGAGAAGTGATTTTCTGTAAGTCAAATGTAAATAACCATTTACAATGGAGGATTTCACGTCAGTTAGAAGAAAATTGTCTTATTTACATTCTTCTTGAAGAAATAAACTATAAAGTAAATCTGGAAAAACCATCCCTTTGTCTATTTCTTTTGTTAAACTATTTCTCCAAAGATTCTAATGTTTGGGTCAATTATGAATCTGGGGAGATGTTAAACAATCAAGTTAATGATATACTCTTTTATAAATTTTTTAGTTTATTTTTTAAAAGTTTTACAAACTTCATTTTGATTCATTGTACACAAATGGGGTACAAATTTTCATTTCTATGGGTGCATTATGTACATTCAAACCATTCATATTAATCATACATGTACATAGGGTAATGATGTCTGTCTCGTTCCACCATTTTTCATACCTCTGCCCCCTCCCCCTCTCATTTCCCTCTTCAAAATCTAAAGTTCCTCCATTCTTTTTTCACCTCCCCCCCAACCCCTTTATATATCATCATCCACTTCTCAGGGAAAACATTCGGCCTTTGTTTTTGGGGATTGGCTTATTTCACTTAGCATGATAATCTCCAATTCCATCCATTTATCTGCAAATACACAATATTATTCTTCTTTACAGCTGAGTAGTATTCCATTGTGTATATACCACAGCTTCTTTATCTATTCATCTGTTGAAGGGCATCTAGGTTGGTTCCATAGTCTATCTATTGTGAATTGAGCTGCTATAAATATTGATGTGGCTGTGTTACTGTAGTATGCTAATTTTAAGTCCTTTGAGTATAAGCCAAGGAGTGGGATAACTGGGTCAAAAGGTGGGTCCATTCCAAGTTTTCTGAGGAATCTCCACACTGCTTTCCAGAGTGGTTGGACTAATTTGCAATTCCACCAGCAATGTAAAAGTGTGCCTCAAATAGACAGACCAATGGTACAGAATAGAAGACACAGAGACAAATCCACAAAAATACAGTTACCTCGTACTAGACAAAGGAGCCAAAAACAAACAATGAAGAAAAGATAGCCTCTTCAACAAATGGTGCTGGGAAAACTGGAAATCCATATGTAGTAAAATGAAGTTAAACCTCTCTCTCTCCCCCTACAAAAAACTCAACTCAAAATGGATCAAGGACTTAGGAATTAGACCAGAGACCTTGCACCATATAGAAGACAAAGTAGGCCTGAATCTTCATCATGTTGGCTTAGGATCAGACTTCCTTAAGAAGACTTCCAAAGCACAAGATATCACAACAAGAATCAATAAATGGTACGGGATTCAAACTAAAAAGTTTTTTCTCAGCAAAGGATACAATCAATAATGTGAAAAGAGAGCCTACAGAGTGGGAGAAAATCTTTTCCACACGCACTTCAGATAGGGCACTAATCTTCAAAATTTATAAAGAAATTACAAACTTTATACCAAAAATACAAAGAACCCAATCAATAAATGGGCCAAGGATCTGGACAGACACTTTACAGAAGAGGATGTACAGGCGATCAATAAATATATAAGAAAGTGTTCAACATCTCTAGTAATTAGAGAAATGCAAATTAAAACAACTCTAAGATTTCATCTTACTCCAGTTAGAATAGCTATGATCAAGAGCACAAACGATGATATATTCTTAATAGCCATGTTCTAGGAACTTTCAGAGGCCCAATAAGTGAATGGGATCCAATTCTCCCCTCCTCTCAGCCTCTCTGTTTGGAATTTCTTGAGTCTATTACACAATGATCCCAGCTGTATCACACAGGGAAATAAGTAAGAAGGGAGTTCAGAAGAAGGGTGTAATAGACTTTGAGTACCAGAGAATGGCAGGGAGAGCCTAGCAAGGGCAACAGGGTGAGAGAATAGAACACAGAGCTGCAGAATGGGTAACATTATGCCCTCAGGATTACTGAAAAAAGAGATCTTGTGCTAGGGTTGGGGTAGAGAGACAAAGAGAAGACAGCTCCATGCTTCTGGGAAGGAATGACCCGGCACAGACTGCACATCAGGGACAAGATTCAGAAGGAAGCCTACCTGCAGTTTTATATTTTGATATATGCTTAAATGGTTCAACCTCAGCTTTATGTCCATTTATTGATAAAATTGTGGGGAAAGACTTAAAACATGCAGTGGAGGATAATGTGCTCATTTCTTAAATTCTGAAGCTCAGAGGCCCAAAGCAGCTCTATTCTGGTTTCCTAGGGGAAGCCAGGCAACATGATGTATTTACATTAACTGTGGAGAGTGCCTTGCAGGTAATCAACTTTGAGTGATCTGTTTTACAATGTTTTTGTAAAACTGCAATAGGAGAAGTGGTGTAAGTTTTAGTGATATCTTTCCTTCCCAAGTTGAAAGTTTTGGTTGTTAGATAAACCATTTTTAGTAAAAATAATTTAAATATCAATGTTAAGAATGTTTATTTGAAAGTTATTGTGCTTGACCTGAAACCATAATTATCAGATAACTCTTCTCCAGGTTGACATTTACCTGAGAACCCGTGTTTAAGAGGTTTTCCTAGGAAATTAATTAGAAATGAACTGCTTTCCTATTAGTCTTAATGCTTTAATAAACTATTTGTCTAACCACAGACTCTCATAATTCTATAAGTTTAGAATTTATATTCTCACAGATCACACTTATCTCTGTCTACTATAGGATAGACTACTTTATTTTCCACATTCCTTTTTTTTTTTTTTTTCTAAAACACTGGGAATTCACCCAGGGTCTTATACATGTCAAACATAGCTCTACCACTGAACTACATTCTCAGCCTTTATTATTTTATTTTGAGCCTTTATTATTTTATTTTGGGTCTTATAAAGTTGCTCGGGCAAGCCTTGAACTTGTGATCCTCCCACCTCTGTCCTGAGTTGCTGCAATGCACCTGTTTTATTTTCCATAATTCTTACCTGAATTTTAAAGACTAAAGCAATTCTTGTGGTTTCTGATGGCACGTGCATGGGAACTGAGTTCTCTTTAGGAGTAAGAAGCCATCAATGCAGTGTTTTCTGCAAGTGATTGTCTAAAAAAGTACTTATTTCATCTAATTGTATCCAGTTAAAATTCCAAAATAATAGCCATAATAGTGGTAATAATTTTACTTTGTGAGATGCTAAGTTCCAAACACCATGCTAACTAATAATGTGCACCATCTCATTTTATCTTCACAGTCACCTCATGAAATACAGCAGGGGAAACTGAAATACTGAGGGTTCGTTAACTGTCTGGGATTTCATGGGTACTAAATGGAAGAGTTGAGATTCTAACATAAGTTTTACTGACTCCACTTGTATTAGTTTGCTCGGGCTGCCATAACAAAATTCCAGATGCTGGGAGGCTTAAACAACAGTTCTGGAGGCGGAAAGTCCAAGATCAAGGTCTAATTGGTTCATTTTGAAGGCTCTCCTTTGCTTGTAGATGGCTGTCTTCTCTGTGTCTTCATGTGGTCTTCCCACTGCCTGGCTGTGCCTTAATCTCTTCATCTTACAAGGACACTGGCCATATTGATTAGGGCCAACCTCCATGAACTCATTTAATCTTAATTACCTATTTAAAGATCCTATCTCTAAAAAGAGTCACTTTCTGAGGTACTAGGAGTTAGGATTTTGACATATGAATTGGCAGTAGGGAAAGAGAGGATACCATTTAGACACAATGTAACAGTCTTTAAACCATGAAATCTGTGTATTGCCAATAAGAGGGAAAATCTGATCATCTAGATATTTCCACCCTGGTATGAATTAGTTCTTTTCCCCAACACATTTCCTGTAGGAAGATTTTGATGGTGAAACTGGTGGACAATGTTGAAAACTTTGGGTTATTTAAGCAATGAAGAGAAGTCATCAAAGGTGGGAACAAGAAAGGGAACCTGTGGGTGCATGGGGCCAGCATCTCCTAATTTGCTATTTTTGATACAGCCAAATTTCTGGAACTAACTTCAACAAAAGTGTCCTTCTATTTTTGCTTCTATATTTCATCTTTTCTTGCTTCTTTTCATTTTTGTTCTGAAAGCATCATCGCTATCCAACCAAATTGGCAGGCTCCTTAGCTCTTGGAAAAGCTCCTTAGCAAAATCCCATTGTCAATTCTAAAATGAAAAAAAAAATGAGGAAGAAAGAAAAAAGTAATATGCTAGATTCTCTCCCATTTAAAAATAAATTGTAGACATTGGACTGGGGATGTGGCTCCATGGTTAAGTGTCCCTGAGTTCAATTCCTGGTATCAAAAAAAAAAAAAATATATATATATATATGTATGTGTGTGTGTGTGTGTATATATATATATATATATATATATATATATATACATATATATATACCTCTTTTGATGTAGAATGAAATCCAAAAATTTTCAGAGGGTGTTTGAAATGTTTATCAAGAATTCACAGGATACCAATCAACAGCAGGGATGATTTTTTTTTTTTCTGGTGAACTCCCAATTTCCATCAGAGATGTTCCAACCAAAGGAGTACATCAGAAAGTAAATCAGAGAACTGCTCACACCCTGCCTTCCAAGAGTCCTTGTTTCTACAATCTCTTGGGAGCCAAACCTAATGGAGGAAACAGGATCTTCCCTCCATCCTCAGCTGTCATGAGCCCAGTTCCCCCATTACATTTTCTTTCCCAGTGCCAGTAAGTTTGTCCATGGGTGCATACTGCTGAATTTGTCATTTGCACAGAGGTAAAATTAAATACCAATTTAGTTTTGGACACCATGCTCAGTGTTAATAATCCTGCTTGACAGCCTGTTAAGGGCCTCTGAGTCAGAAAGGGCTAATAGGTTTTCATTTGCATGCCAACTCCCAAATGATTGATTTGTCCTAACTGTCTAGGCAAGGGCAGTCTTGAGAAGGTTGTGAGATCATTTTTTTTTTCTTTGTAAAGAAAGAGTGCCATCATCAATTAGTGAGGCCTGCCATGGAAGAAGGACTAGTGGCACAAGTATAAACTTATGTTTCATCAGTAATAAATTCAGAGCTACAATTTAAAGCAAGCTTACATTGTGCCAGGAATTGGGCTAAGCCTGGAGCATGCATTATTTCAGCCAATTTTTGCAGCTGTACAGGGAAGGGGCTATATATCCCTGGTTGTAAGGGATTAAATAACCAGTCCACAGTCACCCATTTAGAAAAAGCCAGAGCAGGGATTTGAACCCTGGAAGCCATGATATAGGTGTTTTGAAACAATATACTGAGTGTGGATTTGATTTGAGATGTGGCTGCCACAGGCAAAGCTGTGGTGCTCCAATCGCTGTGAAGCTGCAGGGCACCACTGAGGGCACCTTTCTTGGATGTGACCTTAATCCAGACTTCTTGGCTTGGGGATGTTGGCTTGTCATCCTGTAACGGAGTCCACAAATTTTAAAAAGTACCTACTCTGTGCCAAGGATCTGGGAATGCAGCAGTGAACAAGAGTTCCCTTCTCGCAAGGAGCTTATAGTCAAGTTGAAGGAAGCAGGCAATCAACACATAAACAAATAAGATAACTTCAAGCCCAGAGAAATGCTATGGAGATGCTTAAAGAGGGTGATTAAATTGGACCTGAGTGAGGGAGCTTCTCTAGCCAGGAATAGAGACTTCTCTAAGAAAAGGGCCTGAAAAATGGGAAGGAGGCAGCTATGGGAAAGTATGGGGACAAGGACCCCCAGACAGAGGAGGGAACAAATGCAAAGACTCTGACATATAAGGACCCATCATGTTTGAAGAAAAAGTATGCTTCAGGACTGGGGTTCAGTTTTTCAGCACAAAACCACTTGGAGGGGGAAATAGAAATGTTTTGCCTTCTCTTTTCTCCCCTCCACCCACTTAAGGTCTTGTGTCAATAAGTCAGCAAGGGGTCACACATGCCCAAACCCTCAGTTTTGTGAAGAACTCAATTGATTTTCTTAGAGAAGAATATGAACTTACAACATGTCTTGTAGAAAGTGTCTATTGATAATATAATGGTCACACATTAGCAAACTGGTAATAGGGAGAATGTTTTTAACGCAATTTATTTATTTTATCTTTGTAGAGAATAGGTTAGAAAATCCAAGAAAAGAGGACTCGTTTCCACGAGTTTTGATGCACAAACCATAGTTCATTGATTTCCCATGAAATGGACTTTTCTTGTCCTAACAGGAACTGAATCTGCTTATCCTTTGGAACAGAGGTACAGGGGATGACACCTCAGGTTAAGGGGTATAGTGACAAGACAGTTGCTTTCTTCTCTGAGTCTTTTCTTATATTGATTGCAGGTTGATTTACATTAATCTATGTATTATTTTAAACTAAAAGAATGTACATGCATTTCATGATTTATGACAACTTTTGGATAAAAGCCTGAATTAAATTTTCTGCAATGGTTTAACGAAAATTAAACCTTCCTCTGGTTTTGCTGTGCCTCATGTCTGAGCTTATTTAAGAAGCATTTACCAAGCACTGACTATGTATCCAGAAAGGGCTATATTCCATAGGAGATAAAATTAGAAAGCAGAGAAATCGTTGTTTCTACCCTTGAGAAACTTGCATTTAGTTGGGAATAATTTTAAAACTGTGTCTGACCCCAGAGTCCATGCTCTTAAATATTATAGGGTCCTGCTTCTGTTCCTTACTAGCTATCTTGAGTATTTGGCCTCTTTAAGCCTTAGTTTCCTGATCTATGAAACAGGGAAAGAACTAAGGAGCAAATCTAAAGCAATTTAGTAAAAAAATTATAGTAACTCACACTGCATGGACCATTGTAGATCATTTTCACATACCTTTCTTTTTTTCTCATGGGTCTTTGCAGCTAGGTATTAATATGATCCCCACTTGATCCCAGGAAACTAAGACTTAGAGAGGTCAAATACCCAGGACAACTAGTAAGAAGCAGAGCAGGACAATTTAATAGTTAAGAGTATGGGCTCTGGGGTCAGTTTTAAAATTTTGGCTCCAAATAATATTTATTTTGTAAACTTGAGCAAGTTTTTTTTATTCCTTTTAAGACTTGCTTTCCCCATTTTCAAGGAGAAAAGTGATAGTCACTTCCTCCAGGTATTGCATTAAATGAGAAGTGTATTGAAGGCATTTAGCACAGTGCTGAGAAAACAGTTCTCTCAATAAACACAGCCACTGTTATGAGGCAGTAGCAGGACCAGGATTGGATTCCTGGCAACTCCTGCCTTGAAAATATAGACTCTGTGTGTCATATGGACTTCAGAGATTCTCTGCTTAGTTAAAAAACATGGCTCAGTCATGTACATACAAGCATGACGACAGGCATGTTACTTGACTACTCTGTGCCTTGATTTCTTCCTTTGTGAATGTGGATAGTTAAGTGGCTACCTCATGGGCTGATGTGAAGATAAAGTGATTTATTACACACACGGCACGTGGAACAGGGCTCACCACCCAGTAAGCTCCCTGAAGGAATTCCCCATGGAACATGAAGGATGGAGGGGGGGTGTGCTTGTTAGGAGGCATCCTCCATGCAGCACTTGCCATTTACATCCTGATGGAAAAAATGCCAACAGAAACTGAATCGGCACATCCTGCTGATCACCCACCTCTCACAGTTGGGGGAGGAATCGTGGCTAGATTTGCAAACCTACCTCCGCCTCTCTTGCACCTGTCAAAACTGCCGGGGCTGCTCAGCAACACATGAAAAAATCTAATTTGCAATAGAATCATTTTCTTCCAAATACATCTGTCCACACTTAAAAGTGGCAAAACACGTTTGAGAATTCGTAATCCTGAATAGAGGGTATGAACCTGTCAGCATGTTCTGTCAACAGGCTTGATGTCTGTGCATTGTTGGCATCACAGAGCTGCTTGTTATCTGCCAAGCTTGATTGTTTCCCTCTCAAGTGGGAATCAGAAGGTTCTCTAACAGGAGAAGAAAGCTTTATTGAGCCCCAGATAACAATGAAAAGCCACAGCCCTCAACTTTGTAAAGTGGAAGGTTTAGTATCTGTGTGCTTTTAGCTTCCTTTGGCTTCAGGGCCCTAAGGACCTTCCTCTTTTCTCTCACCCCTTCTCTTCACTTTTCATTCCCTTTCTCTCCTTCCTTCCAGGGTCCAGCCATGAATGAGGCAGGAATCGGGTCAGCTTTCCCTGCCACTCTGTAAACAGTTGTTAAATTATGCTACTGCTTTTCACTTTTCAGGCATTTACATATGCAACCTTATTTAGTCCTCTGACAATCCCCTGAGGTTTGAAATTGGCCTGCTAGATGACCGAGTTAGGAATTTAAACTATAGTGCTTCCCTGAGCACGTGCAAAGAATTTGTTTTCCCCTCGTGTAGTTGCAGAAGTTTTAGTTCTGCTAATAGCGGACCATATTTTAATTGTATTACCTGGCATTTGGACAACTAAAAAGGGCAAAAAATAAGCAAGTGGTAGACTAATAAGAAAGATGAGGAAATAATCCTAGATCCAGAAATTAAATTAGATAAATCTTGGCGAATGGTAAAGGGTTTTATTAAAATTTGGGTAAGAAGTAGATACATCAGAAGACCCATGTGGCACCGTATTCTGTTTTCATATGTGGCCTTAGGCAAGCTATTAATCATTTTTAGAGCCTTTATGTCCTCAACTATATAACCGGGGTGGTAATCCCTGAATTACAGAGTGGTCATGAGAACTAAGTAAGGTAACAGGTACAACACTTGGCTCATAGTTGATGGTAAATTAGCGTATATTTCCCTCTCTTTGAATCCTAGCTTTCTTTAACAGATATGGAAAGAGTCATTTAAAAAATTTGTTCTAATTAGTTATACATGACAATAGAATGCAATTTGACACACTGTACACGAAGGGAGCATAACTTCTCATTCCTCTGGCTGTGCATGGTGCTGAGTCACACCAGTACTGTAATCATACATGTATAGGGTAATAATGTCTGTCTCATTCTACTGTCCTTCCCATTCCCACTGCCCCCTCCCCTCTGCACAATCCAAAGTTCCTTCATTCTTCCCTGCCCCCGCCCCCACTATGGATCAGCATCTGCTTATCAGACAAAACATTCAGCCTTTGGTATTTGGGGATTGACTTATTTCACTTAGCATGACATTCTCTAGTTCCATTCATTTACCAGTGAATGCCATGATTTCATTCTTCTTTAAGGCTGAGAAATAGTCCATTGTGTATATGTAACACAATTTCTTTATCCATTCATCTGTTTAAGGGCATCTAGGTTGGTTCCATAGTTTAGCTATTGTGAATTGAGCTGTTATAAATATTGATGTGACAGTGTCTCTGTAATATGCTGATTTTAAGTCTTTTGGGTATAAAGTGAGTAGTGGGATAGCTGGGTCAAATGGTGGTTCCATTCCAAGTTTTCTGAGAAATCTCCATATTGCTTTCCAGAGAGTGAGTGTACCAATTTGCAGTCCCAGCAACAATGTATGAGTGTACCTTTTTTCCTACATCTTCACCAACACTTATTATTGCTTGTACTCTTGATATTTGCCATTCTGACTAGAGTGAGACAAAACTTAGAATAATTTTGATTTGCATTTCTCTAATTGCTAGAATGATGAACATTTTTTCACATGTTTGTTGATCGATTGTATTTCTTCTTCTGTGAAGTGTCTGTTCAGTTCCTTAGCTAATTTACTGATTGGGTTGTTTGGTTTTTTTGGTGTTAAGTTTTTGAATTCTTTATATATCCGAGAGATTAGTGTTCTGTCTGAGGTGAGTGTGGTGAAGATTTTCTTCCATTCTGTAGGCTCTCTCTTCACATTATTGATTGCTTCCTTTGTGGAGAAGAAGCTTTTTAGTTTGAATCCATCCCATTTATTGATTCTTAATTTTACTTCTTGTGATTTAGGAGTCTTGTTAAGGAAGTCAAGGTCCTAAATCAACATGATGAAGATTTGGGCCCTTTTTCTCCTATTAGGCACAGGGTCTCTGTTCTAGTGTCTAAGTCTTTGATCCACTTTGAGTTGATTTTTGTGCAGAGTGAGAGATAGAGGTTGAATTTCATAGGGATTGCCAGTTGTTGCATAGGGAGTTTCAGTTTTCCCAGCACCTTGTTGAATATGCTGTCTTTTCTCCCATGTATATTTTGGCACCTTTGTCTAGCATGAGATAACTGTATTTATGTGGGTTTGTCTCTGTGTCTTCTATTTTGTACCACTGGTCTACATGTCTATTTTTGTGCCAATACTATGCTGTTTTTTTTTACTATTGCTCTGTAGTATAGTTTAAGGTCTGGTATTGTGATTCTTCCCTGCTTCACTTTTCTTGCTAAGGATTGCTTTAACTATTCTGGGTCTCTTATTTTTCCAAATGAATTTCATGATTGTTTTTTCTTTTTCTATGGAGAGTTTCATTGGGATTTTAATAGGAATTGCATTAAATCCTTACAAAACTTTTGGTAGTATGGCCATTTTGACAATGCTAATTCTACCCATCCAAGAGCATTGGAGATCTTTCCATCTTCTAATGTCTTCTTCAATTTCTTTCTTTAGTGTCCTATAGTTTTCATTATAGAGATCTTTCACCTCTTTTGTTAGATTGATTCCCAAGTAATTTTTTTTAAGGCTATTGTGGATGGGATACTTTGCCTAATTTATCTTGCAGTGGTTTCATCGCTGATGTATAGAAATACATTTGATTTATGAGTATTGATTTTATATCCTTCTACTTTGCTGAATTTATTATTAGTTGTAGAAGTTTTCTGGTGGACTTTTTGGATCTTCTAAATATAGAATCATGTCATTGGCAAATAGGGATAGTTTGAGTCCTCCTTTCCTATCCATATTCCTTTAATTTCTTTCTCCTGTCTGATTGCTCTGGCTAGAGTTTTAAGGACTATGTTGAATAGAAGTGGTGAAAGAGGGCATCCCTGTCTTGATGACCATGATGTTGGCACTGGGCTAAGCATAAATAGCTTTTACAATGTTGAGGTATCTTACTTCGTATTTCTAGTGTTTTGAACATGAAGAGGTACTGTATTTTGTCAAATGTTTTTTCTGCATCTATTGAGATAATCATGATTCTTGTCTTTAAGTCTATTGAGGTGATGAATAACATTTATTGATCCTGTATAATGAACCAACCCTGCATCCCTGGGGTAAACCTCACTTTATCCTAGTGCACTATATTTTTAGTATGTTTTTGTATGTAATTTGCCAGAATTTTATTGAGAATTTTTGTGTCTGTGTTCAAAAGGGATATTAGTCTGAATTTCTCTTTCCTTGATGTGTCTAGTTTTGATATCAGTGTGATACTAGCCTCATAGAATGAATTTGGAAGGGTTCCCTCCTTTTCCATTTCATGAAATAACTTGACGAGTATTGTTGTTAATTCTTCTTTGAAGGTCTTGTGGAACTCAACTGAGAATCTATCTGGGCTTTTCTTGGTTGGTAGGCTTTTGATGCTGTCTTCTATTTCATTGCTTAAAATTGATCTGTTTAAATTGTGTATGTCCTCCTGATTCAGTTTGGGTAGTTTATATGTCTCTAGAAATTTGTTAATGTCCTCGAGATTTTCTATTTTATTAGAGTAAAAATTTTCAAAATAGTTTCTAACTCTGTATTTCAATAGTGTCCATTGTTATATTTCCTTATTCATCACACATATTAGAAATTTGAAGGATTTTTCTTTTTCTCTTTGTTAGCTAAAGGTTTATCAATTTTATTTACTTTTTCAAAGAACCAACATTTTGTTTGGTCAATTTTTTCAATTGTTTCTTTTATTTCAATTTCATTGATTTCAGCTCTGATTTTAATTATTTCCTGTCTTCTACTTTTGGTGTTGATTTGTTTTTCTTTTTCTAGGGCTTTGCGATGCAATGTTATGTTATTTATTTGTTGACTATTTATTCTTTTAATGAATGAGCTCAATGCAATGAACTTTCCTCTAGAGCACTGCCTACATAGTGTCCCATAGATTCTGACATGTTGTATTGGTGTTCTCATTACCTCTAAGCATTTTTTTATTTCCATCCTGATTTCTTCTGCTATCCATTCATCATTCAATAGCATGCTATTTAGTCTCCAGTTTTTGGAGTAACTTCTATTTTTTATTTTATCATTGATTTCTAGTTTCATTCCATTATGATCTGATAGAACACAGGGTAGTGTTTCTATTTTTTTATATTTGCTAAGAGTTGCTTTGTGGCATAACATATGATCTATTTTAGAGAAGGATCCATGTGCTGCTTAGAAGAAAATCTATTTGCTCAGTGATGGATGAAGTACTCTCTATATATGTCCATTAAGGCTAAATTATTGATTGTATTATTTAGTTCTGTTGTTTCTTTTTTTAGTTTTTGTTTGGAAGATCTATCCAGTAGTGAGAGAGGTTAAAGTCATCCAGTCTTATTGTGTTGTTGTCTATTTGATTCTTGAAATTGAGAAGGGTTTGTTCAATGTATGCAGATGCTCCATCGTTTGGGGCATATATTTATGATTGTTATGTCTTGCTGATGTATGATCTCCTCGAGCAGTATGAAATATTCTTCTTTATCCCTCTGACTAATTTTGGTTTGAAGTTCACTTTGTCTGATATGGGGATGGAAACCCCTGCTTACTTAGGTAGTCCATGTGAATGATATGTTTTTTCCCAACCTTTCACCTTCAGTTTATAGATGTCTTTTCCTAGGAGGTGAGTCTCTTGAACAATATTGTTGGGTCTTTTCTAAAAATCCAATCTGCCAGTCTTTGTCTTTTGATTGCTGAGTTTAGGCCATTAACATTCAGGGTTATTATTGAGATATGATTTATATTCCTGGTCATTTTGGTTTATTTTTGTTTTTTAGCTTGACTTGGTTTCTCCTTTGATTGGCTTTTCCTTTAGTGTAGTTCCTCTCTTTGCTGGTTATCTTCTTTCTTTTTCATTTTTTCCTTATACAATATTTGCTGAGAATATTCTGTAGTGCAGGCTTTCTAGTTGTGAATTCTTTTAACTTTTGTTTATCATGGAAGGTTTTTTATTTAATTTTCAAATCTGAAGTTTAATTGCATGATATAAAATTCTCCATTGGCATCCTTTTTCTTTCAGAGCTTGACATATGTTATTCCAGGCCCTCCTGGCATTGAGGGTCTGGGTTGAGAATCAGCTGAAACCCAAATTGTTTTCCCCCTATATGTAATTTGATTTTTTTCTCTCGCAGCCTTTAAAATTCTATCCTTATTCTTTATGTTAGTCATTCTCATTGTAATGTTCCTTGGTGTGGGTCTGCTGAAATTTTGTACATTTAGGGTAGTTGATTTTCCATTTCATTCTTTAGATTTGGGAAGTTTTCTGATATTATATCATTGAAAAGATTGTACATTCCTTTGGTTTGTATCTCCATGCATTTGTCTATTCCAATAAATCTTTAAATTGGTCTTTTTATATTATCCCATATTTCTTAGAAGTTCTGTTTATGGTTTCTTACCATCTTCTCTGTGCAGTCAACTTTATTTTCAAGAGTATATGTTTTGTCTTCATTGAGGTTCTGTCTTCTAAGTGGTCTAGTCATTGGTGATATTTTCCATTGAATTTTTAATTTGGTTTATTGTTTCCTTCATTTCACAGATTTCTGCTTTATTACTTTTTATCATCTCTGCTGAAAGAAGTATTTTTTTAGCAAATAAAAGAATCACAACATGAATGCAATTTTATTATAAAAGAAACAACAGTCTCTTGCCATGACATGCCAATACAGGTAAGAAAAACTATTTAAAAATTGAAACAAAGGAGACTAGTGAGACAGAAATACATAGTGGTCATAGTGGCATTCTGCCCTTGAGTAATGTGATTTTTGGCTGCCATTATCACACTTTCCAATTAATTTCTTTGGGAAACTATTGCCAAAAAACAAAAGGAAATTGAGTGAAATTAGTAGAATTTTCACCTTTTTATTGGAAACTCCTTTGGTATACAGTATAATTGCCAGGAGGTGTGAGTATAGGTTTTGAACATGGGCTATAACCATAGGAGATACAGGCTGGACTTAGAGAAAGTAATTTAAACTTAGATCATATTGTCTTGGAAGTTTCCAATTTCTAGTCCAACTAATGGTGCTCAGTGTCAAAGCCTTAGAAAATAAATGATGCAGATATGGTTATCTTTTTGCTTTTTTGTTTTACTTTTTGATACTGGGGATTGAACTCAGGCTTGCTTCACCATTGAGCCACATACCCAGTCCTTTTTATTTTTCATTTTGACATGGGGTCTCACTAAGTTAAGGAGGGTCTTGCTAAGTTGCTGAGGCTGGCCTGGAACTTGCAGTTCTCCTGCCTTAGACTCCTGTATTACTGGGATCACAGATGTCTGCTGAAGGATGTAAAAAATAATATTCCCCAAGACAGCCCCCAGGAAGAAAGGAGGACAGTGTGGCCTGGGAGGAGGGGGTGGGGAAGAAGGCAAACATTCATCCCTTCCCAGTAACAATGAGTCCTGAAGGGAGGAGTTGGATACTGAGTACTGGGCCCTGGACTTTCAACCTTTCCCATTGCCTATGAGTCCTGGAAGGAAAAAAGCAAATAGTGAAGTTCTGGGTAACAATGGGTCCCCGAGGAAGAAGATAAACAGTGAACTCCACTGAGCTCTGAGCTTTCATACCTTCCCAGTAACAATAAGTTTCAGACTTTTTACAACTTCTTTCCTGACTGTCCAAACTGACATGTCCTGCTTCAGTCTTCAGAAAATGAAAAAGTCCCCTTCTAAAAAACATCAGATCGATAGAAGATATAATAATTAAACCAGTGTGAAAACAGTGGAGTGTCCTGAACTTAATGGTAGGTCATATTTTTTAAATATTTTGAAAAATAGTGCAATTAACAAGTTGCTGAAAAATATGTGAATATTATGGAAAGACTAAATTGGAAGGTACATCAGTTAGCAATTGCTGTGCAGCAAACAACTCTAAAATGTAGTAGCTTAAAACAACTATAATTTCTTATGAATCTACATGTCATTTGGGTGGTTCTGCTGATCTTCACTGGGTTCGATTGGACAGTGCTTTGATCTTAGCTGGGCTCACTCGCCAGCTTTACAACTAACTGGCAGTGGTGGCTTCAGCTGGGGTGCCCAAGCTCACTCCACATATCTAATCCTCCATTAGGCTAGAACAGGCATGTTCTTGTCGCAATAACAGAGGTCTGAAAGAGGAAGTAGAGTTGCAAACTTTCTTCAATCGTGTGTGTGTGTGTGTGTGTGTGTGTGTGTGAAGTTTGCTATTTTCCTATTGGCCAAAGGCATGTTGCCAAGCCCAGATTCAAATAGAGAGGTCATTAACTGAAATAAAAAATGTAACAATCTACCACCGCAACTGAGTGATACAGTGGGAATAGCTTAGCAACTACTAAAGAAATATTCATAAATATACGGAATATCCCAAGAAAACTCCTGAAGGAAGAAAGTGAAAGAAAGACCATTTCAAGTGAGAGAAAGATAAATTCTGGGAATAAGACAATGTGGAGATATAATCATTCATGTAACCAGTTCCCAACTGATGAACATGTAGGTTGTTCTACATTTTCTCTGCTACAATCAGTCTTGGTTTATATATCTATGTAGTTGGCTAGCTCACATATAAAGATATATGGTACATTTATATACACATATGTAAACCATGCAAATATAAGGTACGTTCTTTAAAATGGAATGACTAATTTGAGTAACTTATAAAATTTTTATATTGTCTAATTATTATCTAAATAGGCTATAGAAATTTATACCCCTGCTAACTGTCTATGAAACTATTTTCCTCATATTTATACTGGATCCCTTTGCCAAACTAATAGGTAAGACAGCATCTTATGAATTTACATTTCTCTATTTAGTTATAAGGGTGTTTTGACTACAGTATTTTCATATATAGAGGACATCTGTTTCTTGTGAATTGTCAGTTCTCTTTACCATTTTTTTAAAAAAAATTTAAGCCAAACTATTGTAGTTCTTTGTTTTGACCTCTAATTTTATCTTTCAATGTGATTCCTTTAACTTTTGACTTTTATTTACTTTTGTATTTTTCATGGTGATACTTTTCCTCTTTACTCCTAAATTACCTGTTGGCTTTTTCCATATATGTGTATTTTATTCTCTTTTTATTATTTTAAAATTATCCTTTTGTTTTTTATCTCTTCTTATCCTGTCAGTGATCCTTTACTATTTGAACCATAGCACAACTGGCAGGCTGGTTTTCCATAGCTATTCTGATTTTGCCTTTTTTTCTCTCTCTCTCTCTTTTAATCAGTCTCTTTCCTTTAAATTTCATTGTGGGTACCTCAGAAAAGTAAATAGATTACTTGACCCAGGACAATTTCTACTTTTCCTTGGACAGCTGTTACTCTTGTTTTACTGAAATGATGATAGTCTTAAAAAATTTGTCCTATCCAGAAACTATTTCTAAAGATTACTTCTGAAGAGTAGGGCTGGGCTTGTGAGTGGTAGAGAATCTGTACTTTGTACTTGTGTACTGCTTGAAATAATTCCACAACTATGGAATACTTTCATAAAATAGACGAATTAAAAATTTTTGTATGTCTTGCATTCCCCAACACTTATGAACTGTGGTTGTTGAGCACATCTTGGCAGCAGCATGCCAAAGGTGAGATAGGCTCTCAGCACTCTGGAGTTAGTGAGGAACTTCTTGGCAATTACTCTTGAGATGTGGCAACATAGGATGTTTGTACCCAGTGGTAATAGTGATGGATAGACCCTAAGGTGATCACCAGTGATGTCTTCCTTCTGATGTTAAAATGCCCTCCCTTTGATGTGAATGGGACCTGTGACCTACTTTTAATCAATAGAATATGGCAAAGGTTATGGGCTATCACTCTCCTGATTGTATTACATGGTGTTAGGTAAGACCCTGTGTTGTTGCCTCCTGCTCTTGCTCCTCTGCTGGCTTTGTAGAAGTGGTCATGCTGTGAACTGCCTATGGAGAAGGTCATGTGCCAGAAAGGGTAGGTGTCCTTCAGGAGCTGCAATTAGTCAAAATAGCAAGAAATTGAAGCCCTTAGTTCTACAGAATCAAGAAGATGAACTCTCCAACAACCCGTGTGAGATTGGAAGCAAATTCTCCCCAATTTAGCCTCCAGATGAGAACAGAGCCCAGTTGACAACTGAGGACCTAGCTAAGCTGTTCCTGAAATCATGACCCATGGCTTGTAAGTGTGTATATGTTCTTTTTAGAGCTTTACTGAGACATAATTCACATGCCATATTATTCATCCATTTAAAATGTACTATTAAGTGATTTTTAGTATGTTCACTGAGTATAAAACTATCACTGCAATCAATTTTAAGATATTTCATCTCCCCCTAAAGAAACCCCAGGTCCATTAGTAGTCACTTCTCTCAACTCTTTAGACCTCAGCAACCACTAAGCTACCTTCTGTCTCCATAAACTTACCTAGTCTAGACAGTTTTTATAAGTGAAACTATATAACATAAGCTCTTTTATTACTGGCATCTTTCAGTTAGTGTTGTTTTAAGCCACTAAGTAGTCATTACATAGCATAGAAAACTAATACACTAACACACAATTACTGAAGTTTAAGTCTAACATTTATTTTCAGTTGCTTCTCTTCCCTTCTAATCAATGTCAGAGAATTCACCTCATCTCGTGTCTCTGATGAGGATGCTCGTTTGTTGTAACTCTAATTAATTGTTCAGGAATCATATAAAATGCAAGATCGCAAGCAGAAGGGGAGTACATTTCATTTCCACATCATGGCACTTCATTCCTTTTGAGAAACCACTTCAGGGCTTGGGCTATGGCTGGGGTTCTCATGATATTTGATTGGTTTCCACAAGGGAAGATGGGGTGGTAACTCTGTGATTCGAATCTACATCCTGGCTTTTTGTTTGCTTGAACTATCAGTAACTGAGAGGGGTCCATTATAATCTCATTGTGATTGTGGACTTCTTGATTACTCTTTTTAAACTTCACCTTACCCTTCACCATCTATTCTGCATCCCTGTCCTTGAACTTCCCTGACCTGCAGTTCAGAACACTGCTTTTCCTTCCAGTGCCCTCTTTTTTGATACCTAGTCATGTCTCTATTCTCTGTATGTATGACTTTGGATTTGCAAGTAAAGGGTGTTTTATTGTATTTTGTAAGTACTTTCTAGGAGTCACAGTAGAAGAGTTTTGGGTTTCTTAGTCTGCCACATTGCTGAAATTGGATCACTCAAAAACTTGACTCTCTAAGTTCTAAGTAGGTCACATTTCTCTCTCCAGGTAGAAAATCCTTAAAATTTTGTTTGGTAGCAAGGGCTTCGGTGCCTTGAAAGATCTTTCTCCCCTACAGTAATCTTCTTAACTCAGTCTCTCTAGGCTGCTGCATTTGACCACAAATCACAAGACCTGGGACACCATCTGGAGAAGTCTCACACTTCCCACCCACCTGTACCCACATGTCCGAATGTGAGCACATGCTTACTCATGTGCATGTCATCCTCCCCTCTCTACGGAGTTTCTGAGGGAACAGAAACCAGAAACCAAATAGCAAGCTGTGGCCATAATGGATCGTGCCCAGCTGCCCGAGAATGCCTTCACCTGGATCTTCTTTTATGCCTACTATCCCCTATTTGGGCAATTTTTCATTCTTCTCTCAGGCAAAGTCCTATTCATCATCTAAAACTCAGCTTCATCATCCCTTCTGCAGACCTTTTCCTGACCTTTTCTTGTCTTGCATATCCTCCTGTGACTAGATTCATCACACTGCCGTTCTGCATCTCCATGTCTGCCTGCCTTACCATTACATGACCTCAGAGAAATGTAAGGACACTGACTCACAGGATTGGCTTTTCTGGCAATCTTTCCCCGGTACCTCGAAATCTGGGAAAGTGACACAGAGGTTGTATCTTTTCAAAAACATTAAAAGAGGGAACTTGGTGGGAATGTAAAATGATGCAGCTGCTGTGGAGGAAAGCTTGGTGTTTCCCCCAAAATTTAAACACAGAATTACCACATGAAAAAAGCATTCCATTCCTAGATTCCTAGATAAACCCACCCAAATTTAAAGCAGAGACTCAAACAGTTGTACACCACTGTTCACAATAGCAAAATTCACGGTAGCCAAATGATGGAAACTATCTAAATCTCCACCAACAGA
>JAJEJO010000213.1:400622-429017 GCA_020662805.1 Glaucomys volans
GAATAGATAAATAAAATGTGGTGTATTCATACAATAGAAATTTTTTCAACCTTAAAACAGAATGACATTCTAACATGCCAAGCACAGATGAAGCTTGAAGGCATTGTGCTAAATGAAATAAACCAATCAAGAGAGGACACATATGACATGATTCCTCTTATATGAGGTAGAATAATCAAATTCATAGAGACAGAGTATAATGTTTGCCAGAAACTGCAGGCAGGGCAAATGAGGAGTTATTATTTAAGCAGCACCAAGTTTCTGTTTGGAATGATGATAACAGCTCTGGGGATGCATAAAGGTGATGGTTGTACAACATTGGCAGTGTATCCAATGCCATTGAACTATTCACTTAAAAAGCTAAAATGGCAAATTTTAAGTTATATACATTTTACCACCATAAAAAAAATGAGTGACTTGATCTCCCTGGAGCAAGGGAGGGTAGATTTATCTAGAGAATGGACCCACATCTGAAGGTCTGGTCAATTGTCCCAGGAAAGGATTGACATACCCAAGTTGAGCCTAACTTCTTTCCTTTGCAAATTACCTAGAGAAGCATTGTATTAGTCATTGCTCTCCAGAGAAACAGAACCAATAGGAGACTCTCTCTCATACACACACACACACACACACACACACACACAGATTATTTTTTATGAGAAATTGGTTCACATGATTATTAGTTACACTGAGAAGTCCCATGACTTAACAGCAACAAGCTGGAAATGGTAAAGGCAGTGGGGTAATTCAGTCTGAGTCCGAAGCCCTGAGAACCAGTGTAACTCATGATGTAAATCCCAATTCCATGGCAGAAAACAATGAGATGAAATGCTCCAATCGGAGCAGTGAGGTAGTAAAAAAGGGGTGAATTTCCCTTCCTCCACCTTTGGTTCTATTTAGGGCTTTGAAGGATTGGACAATGGTCAAACACTATGGGGAGAAACCTCATCCAGAAACACCTTCAGGACATATGCAGAAACAATGTATAATCTGGACAACACATGGCCCACTCAAATTAACCCATAAAATGAACAATCACGGGAACAAAGAGGAAGAGAAATATGCCTTTGTTACCTTTTCTGAAATAAATGCAGATTCAAGGAACATTCCCCTCTGTATTAGCTCTTAGTATTTCTAAATCATACTATAATATTCAAATCAGTTGTGCTGGTGAATCAACCACTCTGGAGTAAAACAGGTAAAATTTGCAGGATGTCCAGACATTTCCGCTGAGTGGGCTAAACACAATAATGCCCTATTTGATTTGCTCCTACATTTCCTGCACCAGCTTGGAGGAAGGGGCCAAGCCTTCTTTCTTGCAGACTCACTTGAAGACCTAGGTGAGAGACCTCATCTGATCTTCCTTTCCAGAATTTCACCAGCTAATCTTTTCATAAACTGACAAAGTGAGTTGCAAAACAGACAGAAGCCACCTTCCTTCGGCATGTGTTAAACACAGACAGCTTATGGTGGTGTTATAAACTCTTGAGACAGACCTGCTTCAAGAAATCTTTCATATTCCTACTGCTGCTGCCATGGCAACTGCTAGAGCTCTGGGTTCCGTCTGGGCCCTTCCTCCAGCCCTTGACCACTGAGCTGTGACTGCTGTTCAGTATTTAGCAAGGCCTGGTTCACAGACTGCACTGCAGTTTAGGAGTATCATAGGAGGGATCCTATCCCTTTTTGCTCCTCAGAGCAAAGCTCCTCTCTTGGGTCTGAAGCCCTCTCTGTAGGTGCTGCTTGGAGGATCTGGCTTATGTAACATGGAGACCTGTTCCTCTTCCATTTTGTGACTCCCACAGTGGAAAAATAATCACAGGTGAGGAAGTAGGGGAAAAAGTAAAGAACTGAATGAAGCAATATCTTGCTGGTGTGGCAGGGCTCTCAAGAAATTGTGTCATTATAGCACTTCAGGGTAGAAGCCAACAGTCAATAGCAAAAAAGTATGAGCAACACTTTAGAAAATATTGCTTTCAATTTCCAATTACACTAACATGCCTTTCTAGGTTAGCGGATTAAAAACAATAGATAAGCTAACAAGTCAATCTGAAAAAGCTTTTTAGACTTTAGTGCAAGACATTGAGGTGTGTAATTCTGGAAAATTTCCATGCTAAAGGACTACCTTTTCTTTATAAAGAAATAATTTTGCAAGAAATTAGGAATAAGCCTTGATTAATTAAAAATCATAGAAGTAAATCAAAGGAACCAACAGGGTCTAGGGCTGGACAGATTTCAGTGTTATAAGGATAAATTCAATTTCTGCATAATAAGGGTTAGAAATTTGTAATTCATGACCATTATCACTTTGCTGTGCTTCATATTTCTGCATTGCTTATCAGGATATATTAATGGTCATTCATTAATCACTATGAGCAAAATTCAGTGAAGGACTGATATCATCACTGTCTTACCTACCTTGTCAGAGGAGAGAAATGAAGGTGGATTGAGTTTATTTTTTCCCTTCCTGGAGGAATTTGACTAGAATAATAACTAGACTAAAACTGGCTGGAAAACATGGGAGGGAGGTGGAAAAGAGACAAAGCATACATATTTTAAATTTTTACTTATGTTTCAACATGCTGGAGATTTGAAGGCAGGAACCATCTTGGCTCTAGATCACATTGCTTCCTCTGGTGACTATGGAAATGAATTCATAATGTTTAAAACATCCCAACTCACATGCCCCTTCTGTTTTCTTCACACCACACAGAAGATCTACTTGTTTGTGTTCTCTTAATCTCTCTGAGTCATTCACCTCAGATGCCATAATACCATAGAGTTCTTTGATCAGAACAGTAGAGGTTGCAGCCCAGATATCCCCCTAGCCTCAGGAAAATGGTCAGTGAAGAGCATCCCAGAGTCCCCTGTTCCAGTCCAGAGCTCACTACACATGATGCTCAATGACCTTTCCGTCATGTGAACCCTGGGAAGAAAGGGTTACCATCATTTACCATCAGTTTATTAAACCCTCTAAAGTCATCTTCATTCTTCCTTGTTTTGCTTCCTTCCTCTTTGGACTCTCTTTGTTTTGTTTTGTTTTGTTACTGTTGTTCAGTGAGTCTTTATTGAAGGCTTTTTGTTACATTTCATATTTGAGTAGAACACCTCTGTTTTGAAATTGAAGTTCATTTTCACACTTTTCTTAAAACATTCATTTACACAGAAAAGATATGTATAGATACATATGTAGCAGGAAGAACATATGCTATTTTGAGGCTTGACAGAGAACTCAAGGGTGTGCAAGGGAAAGAGGTCTCTTGAGAGAATGAGAATGAAGAAATCAGAACTGTCAGGGATGGCTGATGACTTCAGGAACAGTGATATCTTAGATGTATGTAAACCTTCACATGGTTCAAAAATCAAAAATTGAAATCACCCTCCTACTCTTTTCCCCAATTCAACTACACAGCTTCTCCAGTTTTTCCTGCCCAACTAACTGAGAAAGCTTTCTGGAATTTCTCTGTTCATACACAAGCAAATATTAACTATTTGCTTTAAATATTAAATATTAACTAAATATTAATCTATTTATTCTTTCATTTAGTAAATCACCAATCATTTCAGGCATAAAACAAAGACTTTTGCTCCCCTAAACCTTACATTCTAGCTAGAAGAGAGGCAATAAATAATGTGAAAAAATTTAAAGCAGTGTTTTCCATTTGATTAGTGGGGCTAAGGAAGAGGAAAACAAAACATAAGGAAGGAGAATTGGTTTGGAGAGGTGGGTTGCTATTTTCAGTATGGTGATCAAAGCAGGCCTTGTGAGTATCATTTGAGCAATGACAGGAGTGGAGAAACACACACGGGGGAAATGTCCAACACCTCTCATAGTGAGGAGAATGGTTTCACCTGTTTTTCGTATGTGCACATTGGCATTCTATATTCCCTAGGGTGTCTAGCACATGCTGCCATGTGGAAGTGTATGTACATATTCCTCTCCATTGATCCTCCTCTCTTGACATCTCATTGATGTCAGCAAGGGGGACTTACATATTATGTTGCTTATTTCTATCTTTCTTCCTCTAGGAAGAAAGCACAAGCACCTGCTGTAGTTGAGCTGTGATGATCACATTTATGAGCTAAAGGCAAAGCAGGTTTCAAAAGTGGTGGCTCAGTTCCCTTGCTTTCAGCCAACAGAGGGTGGTGGAGAGGGCCACACTAACTCCTC
Source organism: Glaucomys volans (assembly GCA_020662805.1). NCBI lineage: Eukaryota > Metazoa > Chordata > Mammalia > Rodentia > Sciuridae > Glaucomys > Glaucomys volans. Next base: position 404,791 of record JAJEJO010000213.1, read on the forward strand.
TTGGTTACTGATCACTGACTTTCCACCAAGCACACTGCTAATCACATTTGACTCTTATAATAGCCCTATGTTGTAGAATAGACATTTTTATTTTATTTATTTTGAGAGATTAGAATTTATTTATGACAGATAAGAAGTTTTAGACTCAGGTTATGGAAACTGGTCAAGGACACACAGATCCTCAATATCCACTTCTGAATCCTGTGCTGGAGTGGAATGGACTCACTGAAGTCCTTGCCTTTCAAAGTAAACACCAGGTGGAGTCATCTGCTATCATATTTTGTTTTGGGTTGCTATAATAAAATGCTTGAAGCTGGTGATTTGTAAAGAAAAGAGTTTTATTTTAGTTCATGGTTTTGGAAGTTGGAAGTCCAAGATCAGGTGCCCATCTGTTTTGTTCATGGTAAGTACCCCTTAGGCTGCATCACAACATAGCAAAACAGGAAACTGGAGAAATTCAGAGATCAGGTTCACTTTTTATAACGAGAGAGAGAGAGAGAGAGAGAGAGAGAGAGAGAGAGAGACTGTCATACTGCAAGACCAACATTAATCCCTTCTGAGGGTAGTCCTCCAAATAACCTCATCAATTCCCACTAAGCCCCCACCTCTTAAAGGTTCCACCACCTCAGCATCACCACACTGGGGACCAAGCTTCCGGTACATGAACCCTTGTGGGGGACAAACCACATCTTATCCATAGCATCTGCCTCTATCTTTCAAGTTAGATGAGCTTGGTAGTGGCTTTGAGCTGGACAGGTAAACATGTATGATATCACCCTTCAGGTCATGTGTATGCTATCTCTCTTCCAGTTATTCATTCTGTGGTTACTGACAGAACACATGACATTTGACATTTAGCTTGACATTTTTTCTCTTCTATAATATAATACTATATCAAATCCACTCCTGTGAAGCCATCCATCAAATGTCCTCATTGGCAGTCAGATCCTTAAACTTACCTGTAGATTGCCAAGGTAGTTTTAAAATTTATGGGATTCCCACATGAAACCGAGTTATTGTTTTGTCACTCTGTGTGAAACAGCAGTGTAATTGTCTGCTGTCAAAAGTTAACAGTACCTCAGCACCATTTTAACAACACACAATCTCCCCTGGTTTCCAGGATATTATTTGTCAGGTTACTAAATTCTATGGCTTGTTGCTGACAGAGTTTATAAGAAAAAGGAAAGATTTTTAGCTGGGTGAATCTATTTTAGGAACAAAAGTAGGGGATCTTACCCTAACATTTACAATAAATTATATCTTAGATCTTCCTATGTCAATGTTAGATTCAAGTACTCACACTAAAGGTAAGAAATACAACACTGTTTATGGGGAAAGACCCATTTATACAGCAATGTTAGGGTGCCTGGTTTGAGTTACAGAAGCTGTATGGTCAGTTCTAACATCCAAACATCAATATTTAGTCCTTTAAAAACATGGTCATTTTGCTGTTCTTCTATCATACTCTTTGATTCTTAGAAAGCAAAAACTAAAATAAAGTTTGTAACCCTGATAAAGAATTAACCCACACACTTCTTTCTGCATTGAAGAGGGAATGTGCCCTCTGTATTTTAGTAATTAAAATGTCAACCTCAGAAGTATTCTATTCTGTTTAAATTAAAGATCTGGGAAGGTGCTCAATTAGGATTCTTTTACATGTGACTGATTTATTATCAAATGCATATATGATTTCAAAAACGGTTTTAAGAGATATATTCCTTTATTTTTCTCAATATATCACATAGCCCCTGTTTCGTTGAAGATTCTTCAACCTTGTATGATGCTGATACAGGAATGATAAGGGAAGGCCAGGGACAAAACATCAATTTATGGTATTTTGTTATGATTTTCCAATTTCTTGGAAGCAGTATTCAGAAATATTCTGTAAGTAGTTGTCAGGTTTCAGCATGAATTTTGTAGCAATCTCCAATTTGACATCTGAGAATACCTCTTTACAGGAGGAAAACACAAATCATAAATAGGTATCTACTTGTCACTTTCTAGAAATTCATGAAAGCTGACAAATGGAGCTGGAGCACTGGGGGAAAAGCAATTGAAATCTCTTATGTGGTTATAAAGGCAAAAGTATCCTTGTCTGTTTTAGTGTTATCATCATCATCATCATCATCATCACCGTCATCATCATTATGAACAATGATTCTGAGTTTAGGAAAACTTTGCTCTTCATTGGAAAAATAGAAAGCATCTACCAGATGTCCAAATGGCCAAAGACACAGTATCTTTGGTTACTTGTGCATAGTGGATACAATCTTTGGCCACTTGCATCTAGTAAATGCCTGATAATCATTTTTGATTGGATGATGAAACGTTTGTGTTTATGGCTGTGGTGGGCAAAGAGTTGGAGGATCTTAAGCATTTCATGAGTTACATGAGTCAGCACTACAGCAACCATGTTAAAGAGAATCTTCCAGAGTTCATCTTTTCCCAAGTTGTTTCCTGCATGAATCGTTCTAAAGTTCTCCCAGACACAGTGGGACTCCCAAATGCCTGTAATGTAAGGCCTCCGCAATGTGTGAATGTGTAGGAAGTGTTTTTAAGATTTTCTTTCCCAATCATCTTGCTTTTTGGCAGATGACACAATTAAGGTGCAATATGTGGGTGGACATTTCTAAATTATAAAATAAAGGAGGCTAGTGGGTGACTGCAGAGGCAATGGCATTAGCAAAGTGGAGAAGAGATGAATTTAGAATTAGACAAGGAAAAATTCGTTCACAGTTCATAAAGAGCCATGAATGTGATACTAATAGAATAAAGAAAAAACACATCCAACACTCTGCAGAGAAGAGGTAACTAGAAAGACAAAGACCATTTTATTTTTGAACTAAAACTTTCAACTTATATGCTTTTGCCCTAATTTCCCATTTTCAGGTTCACACACACACACACACACACACACACATCCCTACATACATACATATAATGTTATGCTAACAAAACATACATATAATGTTATGCTAACAAAAATATAATGTTAGCAAATGTGACTTCAAAAACAAAATACAAAAAATACCTTCTAAATATAAAATGAGAAAGACCTATCCATAGTAGATCCCAGATGGGAACATTGGATAGATTGATCTTGAGCAATTTTACCATGGAGCATGACCACTGTGAATTTAGCAATGAGGTTTGATCCTCAGCCTTGAGTACTGATATTTGACTTTGTTGGCACAACAACAGCAGATCCATCTCTGAAAGCTGACTTATTACAGACTGAGGAGTACAATTGAATTATCGGGTTCTTACGGGATCATAACACACAAAACTGTCACCTAGGTAGGAATTCTCACATCAACATGACTAGTACATTCTCTCCCTGAAGAAGACCAACAAAGGAAGTTGGACTAAAATCAGAAGATGTGGAGGAACAGGGACACAGATACAGGAAGTGGGAGCAACTAATTAATGGAAGGTAGGAAGCTGGGGTGGCTGATAAAGATGCCAGGAGCCAGGCAGGTAAGAGAATTGAGTGAAGGTGCCATGTGGGACTGCAGACTGCTGGGGAGCAGGCTGCAGGGGACAGTTCTTACCAGTTCTGATTGTTGCCACATGGGAATGTTGGTATTTTCAAAACCAAAGTAATAAATGGAGAATCTTATGTAAGATCCTTTTATTTAATAAACATGTTAATTTGATTATTAAAAAGAAAACCTACAATAGTCAAGACAAATCCCTCTGTGAGCCTAATAAGGATTTAGTACTCCAGCTGGTGACCTCTGCCTTGAGTTACCATATCCACATGCATGTTGCACCAGATGACCTTGATATGAGACTTGAGTAACTCAGCCTTTGGCTAGGATCCTTCCTGCTGAAGTGTTCAAATGCACACAGCCCTCCCTTGCATTAGTGTATTTTCCTATTTTTCTATGTTTCTATGAGGGATCATTCCCCCTGCCCACACACACACACACACACACACACACATCCTCACACACCTTTGAGTAAATGCATTTTTCAGGTATCAGAATACCTTCTTTCCAATAGCTCTTCCATTCCTCAGCAGATTTGCATTCTCAGCTCTGATTATTATATATTGATTGCATGGTTTAACTCTATAGTTTCCTTACTTTAAAGTTTCAGGGGGACAAAATCACTTACCTTCAAGAATTTACATAGTTGACTTGTAAAACAAACCATTTTATCAAAATCATTGTTTTTAAATTTCTGTCTCCTTGACCTGGGATAAATTATTTTTCACACCTTTTCATAAAAGCAAAGATCTTCCAGGTGGCCTGTTTAACATAGACCCCATCAAACAGGCCATCTGTATGAAATCTGTATTACAGTTTTGAAAAGATAGAGTAAGATTTAAGAAATATTTAGGGTGAATTAAATGCTGAAGTGGTTATGAATGCTTTTTTCTTATCACAGCTGGCTCATCAGATATGTTATTTTTAAAATCAGCACATTGGTCATAGAAACATTTTCTTCTCAATTTGCCACCCCACTAGGCATATGGTGCTGATGCCAGCATGAAATTGAGGCAGTGAGGCCTTGAAAATAAAACATATTATGTTTTACTTTGGGTGCTAACTTGAGATTGAGCAGCTGTTCAATAAGTAGGAGGCATTTTAGAGACAGATTTTAGGTCTGGACCTTAAATTCTGAAGAGTAGAAAGGAAGATTCTATTCCACAAGGTGCAACAATCTGGACTTCAGGTGCTGGATTCACTACAGCCAGTCTTAGCTGTGCTTCTTGGCTTCTGGCACTCCAAAAAGAAATGAGAATATGTTTTATTTTGCTAGTCTGATCTTAAAGAAGCACTAGGACAGCTGGTGTTTCAAGACATTATATCTGACAAATGAACCTGAACTTGAACTTTCTGTTTACTTAAATTATTGTGTTGGAAGAATTTCTCCAACAGCTAATTAAAGAAGGAAGAAGCCACTTGAGCAATCCTCATACAAAATTTATGGGTCCGTCTTTCTTTTGCTTGTGTTTCATCCAAATCATATTGGTAAGATAAATGTTTTCTGATGGAAATTATCAAGCATACACTGAAGTATGGGAATAGTATAATGGACCACCATGTATCCTAGAACCAGATTACCAATTATCAGCATAAAGTCAATTTGTTTCATTTATATCCCTATTTGTTTGATTTTCCCCGCAGTGAAATATGTTCAGGTAAATCCAAAACACTATCTAAAAATATTTCAGTGTGTTCTAAGATATATGGTCTCTTTTTCTAAAACAAATAATAACCATTATTCTGCCTAAAGATATACAGTAATTTCTTAATATCATCAAATTCTATTCAGTGTTTTAATTTTCCTGATTATCTTAATGATTAGTTTGTTCAAGTCAAGATTCAAACAAGGTCCACACATTATATTTGGTACTTGCATATCCAAAGTATTTTTCCTTCTTTAAATTTTTTTTAAATTGAACTAGAAAATCACATAAGACAAATGCATGACAATGAATTTTTAAAAAGTGAGGGCTTTTGTAACTACCACCCAAGTGAAAAAATAAAACTTTGCCTTTCACTTCAGGAGCCCTTCTATGCTCTTTATCACAGTGATGGATTTTTTCCTTCTAATTGTTTTTATAATAATTTCTGCTTTACAAAGAGTTTAGTCACTAAATTTTACATCCCTAAATGTTCTAATTAGTCCTGCCCATTTACAAAAGGTGTCTTTCAAGTTTTAATTGAATCATTCCTTTCTTTTCCTTATATTTTATCTGGGGTTTTGGGCCTGTAGAGTTTCTCACAGACTGGATTTTACTGATCACACACTGCTAGCCCAATTCCTAATTCAACATATTCATCTGTCTTCTGGGTGTTCCTGCCAACTGGCAGCTGAATCCAGAGATGGAATTAGTCTCAGGCTTGGTTCCTTTGCAAGGCTAGGAAAACTGGGCAATTCTACAGAAGGCACATCCGGTAATTTCTCTTTACGTGATGTTAGCAGCCATTAATGATCACTGCCTATATCTGGTAGTTCATTTCATTTAAAAGTGGAAATGTTTTGATTTTTAAAATTTCTCTTTCATTTGTTAGTTTAAATTGTATTGTAAAGTGATATTCCAGTGGTTCTATTCATATAGGAAGGCAGGGTAGAGTCTTGATTTTTTTGACTTTCATATCCTGAAGGTGATCAATTCTTATCGATATATATTAGTATGGGCTCATAGATTTAAGCATATTTGATTAGGTTTAATTCATTTAAATTACTATTATCATTACTGAAGCTCCAATTGTCCCACCTTTGGCTAGTGGCAACTCCTTTAAGTTGGACCCTTCACCTTTTTGGTATGACCTTAGTAGTTTTTTATTACAGCCTTGGTGTTTGGTGGACAAGATATTCTGGGCTCATCTTGTCATTTTCTCCCACAGATCTGGAATTGGCCATTTCTTCCAGAAGCTTTAATCTATATTAGTGAGAAATAGTTTTTCAAACTATAAATTGGATACTAAGGACGCTCTTGTTACTGGGTTTGTCATCATTTCTAAGCCTTCTCTCTCTGCCTCTGTCTCTATAGATTCATTTATTATTTATATATGTATCTAATCTCTAAATCCTACATACATTAAAATATATAATTTTTGGAATCATTTAAACTTAAGTGGTAAGCATCATGACACTCTACCACAAACTATTCTCTGAATGACATTTTACCCATTAATGTTTATAAGAAATTTAACAAGGACTTGACAATTTCATCCAACATAAGCCTATATTGAAATCTTTACTATCCTCAAAGTGGACTTTACATAAAATCTTTTAACTTCAAGATGAAATCTAGGTTTTTGTGTTGTTTTTGATTGCCCTTAATCAAAAATATTATCCCTCCCTTTTTCATTTTTCTTTTCTTACACTAATATTTTGAAGACTCTGAATTGTCGTCATGTATAATATACTACAATTTTGAATAGTCTCTCATGATTAGCTTCAAATTAAACATTTTGACAAGAATACTACAAAGGCATTATCATTTATTTCTCCCTGTAGTTTATGGAAAAGAAGCACAGAATATTAATTTGTTCTATTATTGTAAGAAACAGTTTGATCTTTTGCTTAAAATGTGTATGACAGATATATTTACTGTAAATCCATCTCTCTTATTTTAATTAAAAATAATCTGTAGAGTGATAATTTGAAATAATGAAATTATTTCATTCTTAAATTTTCACCCTTTGGTTCTAGTATTCTTTGCTAATCATTGCCTGGATAAATTACAAATGGTGATTTTCTAATTAAATTATTACCCTTATGTTTATTAGTCTTCATTTTTCTATAAAGGAAGTATTTTCCCTCTTCTCTCTTTCTCCATCAGTGGGGCTCAAAGATTTTTATTATTCAATGTGACCAGTGGCAGCACCTTCAAGCTGGTTCCTTGAAAGGAATCTCTGTCCATGTTAGCTTTCTTGTCAGCATTAGAAGAACATTTTTACAAAATATATGGAAATGCAGAACATCAGGTGACATACCAGGCATCAGTTTCCTGCATAGTGATCAGCGTACTGTCAGAGTTGTTGAAATAAACTAGACTTCCTGCTCTTGACCTAGGTCCTTTCTCAGTGGGAGTCCTTCCAGCAAAGAGCACTGCAAGAGGTTAACTAATAAAAGAGAGAGGGTTATGTTATGGTTTGGATGTGAGGTGTCCCCCAAAAGCTCACATGTGGGACAATGCGAGATTCAGAGGAGAAATGGTTGGGTTGTAAGAGTCTTAACCCAATCAGTGAACTAATCCCTGATGGGATTAATTGAAGTGGTAGGGGGTGGCTGGAAGAGACTGAAATTAGGGCGTGGCTTTGGGGTATACATATTTGTATCTGAAAGGTGGAGACTCTTTCTCTCTGCTTCCTGATGATGCAAGCTGCTTCCCTCTGCCACACTCTTCCACCATAATGTTCAACCTCATCTCGAGCCCCTGGGAATGGAGCCGACCTTCTATGGACTAACACCTCTGAAACCATGAGCCCTCAAATAAACTTTTCTTCCTCTATAATTGTGCTGGTCAGATTAGTCACAGCAGTGAAAACGCTGACTAAAACAGGTGGTAATGTGGTTTAGGAGTCAGGCACACCTGGAACCAAATTTTCTGCTTCTATCAAATGAATGACTTTAATGTCTCAGAAAGTGATTCAATATCTCTAAATCCATTAAAAAAATGATAATAAGACAGCCTATCTGGTTGGAATGGCTGTCAGGTTATAGATGGCCTGGTCCATTTCACTTATTCAGGAAGTGATAGCAAATATATAGCAGTCAGAGTTTGAATAGACCGAACAATATAGACATTTATACTTCTGTTTTTTCTCCATCTGTGTCTGATGAAAAGACTCATCACTGTGGGACCTTGTTCAGGGCTGCCATCCTGTGTAAACTTTGAGTGAAATTCTTGTTTCTGTCTCATCTATGACTGAAAGAAGGGATCCTGATTTGTGAGTGATATTTTTTTCTGTCGACAAGTAAATGTTTGTCTCCTTCCTTTTTTTTTAAATTAGGGTAAAATATACATAACATGCAATGTATCATTTTAATCATTTTAAAATTACAGTTCAGTGGTATTAGGAACATTCACATTGTTGTGCAATCATTCCCACATTCGTCTCCAGAAGGTTTTCATCTTCCCCAGTGAAAACTCTGTACCCATTAAACAGTAACTCCCAATTCCCACCACCCCTCCATCCAGTCCCTAGCCACCTCCATTCAACCTTCTGTATCAATGAATGGGCTACCTTAGATAATCATAGAAGAGGAATCATACAGTATTCATGGCTTTATTTTACTTAGCATATTGTCTTTTAGTTCACACATAGTGTATCATGTCAGAATTTCTTCCCTTTTTTATTGTGGTAAAAAACATAATGTATATTTTGCCATCTTAAGTGTACAGTTTAATATTATTAACAAACCTCACTTGCTATGCCACAGATCTCCATAAATTTTTCATTTTAAGCTAAAACTCTATATCCATTAAACAACTCCTGTTTCTCCCCTTCCCCCAGCTCCTGATAACCACTGTTTTTCTGTTTCAATGAATTTCATGACTTTAGATACTTCACATAGGTGAAATCATATAGTATTTACCTTTTGGTGCCTAACTGATTTCACTTAGCATAGTGTCCTCAAGTTCCATCCTTGTGATAGCATGGGACAAGATTTCCTTTCTTTTGAAGACTGAATAATTTTCCATTGGATGTATATGCCACATTTTGTTCATCCCCTCGTTTGTCAATAGACGTTTGTGTTGCTTCCACTCCTTGGCCATTGTGGATGTTGCACAAAAGTGTGCAATAATCTCTTGAAGATTCTGCTTTCAGTTCTTTTGAATATGTACTTAGAAGTGGAATTGCTGAATCACTTCCTTCTTCTCTCAGACTGAAGTTTTTGTATTTACTCTTGTCTTTCCATCTGATAATGGACATTTAGGTTAATTCCCTCTTTTGTCTACTGTGAAAAATGCTGCTGTACACATAGCTGTACAAACATCTGTTTCTGGATTCTTTCTGGGTCACCACCTGTGGCTCCCTGTTTCTTTGTTTATTCAGTCATTCTTTCATTTATCATATATGTTTTTCATGCCTACTATGTGCCTAGCACATTTCTAGATTTTGAGATACCTCAATGAACCAATTGGACAAAGTCCCTGCTTTCATAATGCTTATAATCTAAGAGAGGGAATATATCCAATAAAACAGAAACATAATGAACAGATGGTATGTTATATGAGATTAGGGGAGAAATGGGACAGAGTTAGGGTGATAGGATGTACTAGATGAGTTGCCATTTAAAACGGGATGCTCAAGATAGGCCTTACTGAGAAGTGACACTTGAGCAGAAACTTGATGAATATTTAGGGAGGAAGTCTTATTCAATCATTAGGGAGAAGTGACAGAGAGTATCAATGTAAGAAATTTTTAAACCAAAATTAGAAGCATGCAAAGAATTGAGTTTCTAGGGTTATGTCAGTGATGATCTTCACTCCAGTGAGCATCATTTAGTGTAATCTGTAAATAAAGTACAGCTTGTGGCAGAGACAACTTTCTGTGTTCACCCAACTCTTTCATTTTTCTCTTGGATTCATAGGAAGACTACTTCTGCCAGTTCTCTGTGTCTTTGTGGGAACATGTGGCTAGTCTGGGTAAAAGAAAGCAGATAGAAGTCATGTAGGTCACTGGGCCTCTGAAACTACTAGGTGGTCCTCCATGTTACCTCATTCTCTTTCTTCCTCTCAGAACTTTGACTAAATGGAAACAGGGAATCCAGTGGAGGACTCCAGGATTCTAGGAGATAGTGGAACCATAAGACTAAACAAGCCTGGGCCCCTGAGTTATGATATAGAGCAAAGGCTGTCTGCATTGGATCATTATATGAGCAAGAATTAAACCCTTTGTTTGTGCCAGTTATTGAGATTTGAAATTGTTTGTCATAGCAATTAGCTTGTCCTATCACTTATCCTATCCTAACAGAGTTGAAGCAAGATAGCTATTTCTTTTCAAGTTCCCTGTAAAGCAAGGATCCCTAGACTGAGTCCTAGGTAGACAGCTCCCTGGGCAGGTGTTGCTGCTTTTCTTGAACAGTTCTTCTGCTACCATTTTTGTTTGCTGAGATGAGAGATCAAAGCCTTCTCCATTATGAAAAAAAGACCTTAGACTCATCACTTTTGGATGCTGTCAATGTTTTACCTTCTGCCTAATAACATAAAGCCTATTCAATGGGCAAAGACTTCTATGAGTAAACTTTTCCCAAAATAATATTAAATATATATATATACTCCCAGTTTCCCAACTCCATTAGTGTACCTCTGGATTACAGTATTGACTTGTCTCTTCCTGCCATTCCCTGTTTGATCTCATCCTGCTCAGGGAATCCTTTCTTTCTAATCTACTCTGACAAACCTGGCTATTCCATTTAGTTTTCTTGGTGTCTGAGGAAGTAGAACACTTCTTCCTAGGTTTCAGCTTTAAAGTGATTAACATCCCTCTGGTTTTTACCTAAAGAAATTCTTTTAATAAATTTTATGCCTATTCTTGATTTTATAGTTTTGGGGAATGAGTTGATTATCCAAGGTTCTAAAGTATCCATTGTTTTGCCTTAGATCTCTCTAGCTCACTAATTTATTGTAGCAGATGTTTGAAGTGCCCTGAACCACAACTCCAGTCCAACTGACTTCAGTACAGCCATGGGGAACAATTCTGTGGGTGAGGCCAGCATCCTACACCATGCTGGCTTTCTGCTTTTTCTATCTGAGTGCTCTCTTAGAAGTTGTGGAGCTGTGCACATGGCAACAGTGAGGGAAAGGAATGCCCCTGAGGACAAATTACAACCAACGAAGACAGAAGGTGAATAGGTAAATACCCAACCCTTTGTGCTTCCACATCCTTGGTTGGATGACTTTTGAGGTGCTGTCCACATAGTTCTCCAGTCCAAAAGAATTGGGCCCCAATTTCTTTTACAGTTACCAGTTCAAAATGCACTTTCTAATGGCATTTTCCCCTTTCCTGTTTCACTCTGTTTTTCAGTTCTGCTTTGGATCTCTTCTCAAGTAAGCCACCATACCAGGTCCTTGTTTCAAAATCTGCTTTGGGGGAACCCAAACTAAGACATTTAAAATGAAATGACCCTAGAAATAGTAGATCCTCAGGATGGGACACTGAAACTGATTGGATAGCAACAAGGACCCCACTATCAGTGGTATGTGAGTGGTAAGAATTTTCTTACAGGAGGATGGGGATGAGGGTTAATTAAAAGAGGAAAGTGTCAATTTCGCATAAATTCTTGTACTTAGGAGAGTAAGTAATGAGGACTTTGGAATTGACTGATTTTGTTACCTGCTCTAGAAACCTTGAAGAAAGAGAATCACAGATGGTCTGTCAATGTAGGAAAACACAGAAACTATATGGCAGCATTAAAGAGATTCTCATCTCCTACTGATGAGGGGCAGATGTGTTACTAAGGAGGATGATTGCTCATTCTTGACATGTATCCTTTGGTGAAATCAGGGACCTTGTACAGGAGAAATAGGATGCTGAGAAATGAGATGGTTTATTGGGAGAACATACCTGAGAATTCTGAGGTTCTGTATTCCCCTGGTTTGGAAGAATTCCCATTTTCTCTTGCTAGAAAAGAGTAGCCCCTTTCTGCCAACATACCAAACAAAAACCTCAGAGGTAAGATGATGCTTGTCCTTTTCAAGGTCTATCCCCACCCTCTATCACCACTAGATGAATCGTTTGTATTAGCTCTCAGCATAGCCCAAGCAGTTCCTGGGGTAGAAGTAAATGGTTTTCTTCTGGAAAAACTGCGGAATCTTACAAATATATATTGGTAGGAACTTGAGAACATGTGTGGGAGTGGATCTTGGAGGTGTTGGACAGAGGGAGATGGAATGTAAAGTTGTTTAGGGAAATTGTTTATTGACCTGGGATCATCCTCCCATGATTCAGGATTTAACTTCCTGGCAAGGACACTTAGTACATTGTTGGCCAGGTTCTCTGATGTTTGAACATGGTAATAACTTATGACAGTTGAAACAGAAATGCCACAACTACCTCAATGAAGTGTGGAGAGAAGAGCCAGAAGGGCATGTTAAAACTGGCTTATCGCATGACACCAGAGAACCAGACAAAGACTTATGCTGCTCAAGAGGGTCCTGAAGACAGTCCCTTCACTAAGACAATAAGGAATGTGGTAATGAGAGAAGCACTGGCATCACTGAAAAGTCAATGATGACTTTCTTCTGTGGGCCTAGGACCATATCCCCTTAGCTTATCTGACCCAGCACAGATCTTGGATGGCAAAATGGAATCAGTCAGTGGACAGTCCCTATAAGTGGTCAATGTCTTGCCTCAGCATGTACAAAGACTTCTCTTAGCTTTTGTCCTGGGACAAATGATAGCTGAAAGTATAGGGAGGTTAATGTGTTAGGGGACTGTGATGGTTAATTTCATGCATCAACTTGCCTGGGTTAAAGGGATGTCCAGATAGTCAGTAAAACATTTTTTTTAAGTGTGTCTGTGAGAGTATTTCCAGAGGACCTTAGCATTTGAATCAGAAGACTTAGAAAATCTGTCCTTACCAATATGAGTGGGCATCATCGAACCCATTGAGGACCCATAAAGAACAAAAAGGCAGAGGAAGAACGAATTCTCTTTTTCTCTCTCTGTCTCTTTCTCGCTGAGCTGGGACATTCATCTTTTCCCTTTGGATATTGGAGCTCCTGATTCTCAGGCCTTCAAACTCAGACTGAACTGTATGTCCAGCTTTCCTTGTTCTCTGGCTTGTAAGTGGCAGATTGTGGGGCTTTTCAGGCTCCATAAATATGTAATTCAATTTCTATTAAAAATCCCCTCTTATCTATCTAACATCTATATCTGTCTACCTACCTACCAACCTATCTATCATCTCCTATTGGTTCTGTTTCTCTGAAGAACTGACTGATTAAGAGATAAACTCAATGATTGAGGAATAGATATTAGTGAATAAACTTCTCCACTGTCTTATATTCATTCTGTTAATATTAGATGGTTCTCTCTCTGTCTAGATCAGTAAGAAATCTTCACATATTTAGATCTGAGATCTTGAAATGTTCTCTCTGGCAGGCCCCAACTTGCCACTTTATTTGAAAAGCTTCTGGAATCCATCTTTTACACATATCTTCTCTCTGAGGAGTGAAATATGCACTGGCTCCTGCCTTTTCAAATTCAGCATCCTTCATTATCCTTTCATGGCCTACCATGAAAGGCAGCCCTTAGCAGACACTAGGTTTAGACTAGTTGTTCAGAGGCCCCTGTGTCCTTCATTCCTCTTCTCAAAGCATCATGGTACTTCAGCTAGAAATTTCAGGACATCAAAAATAATGTCTTTGTAATTCAGTTCCTGGCACAAGGAAATACATGAAGAAACACTTAACAGCCTTTTTTAAAATGAAGATTGAGTCAGATTAAAAAGGCAGAGAACCACAAAAGAAAAATTTTAAATGTGAGATTTTAATACCTAACAAGTGAACAATATTTTGCTCTGGGTTAACATGACAAGGCTTAGTGAGCAAGTTCACATGGCTCTGATGTACTTCACAACACTCAGGAGTCAAAAGTAATTTTAAAACTCCGAGAGAGTAGGTTATATGAGATGAAGACCTGTGGAGCCAACTATGTTCCAATATAATGTTGAGTAGTCTTTAGGGCATCAAATGATATCCTAAATCCACAACCAATGGTATTCCTTGTGTGTATACAGTCTGAAAATGAATAAGAAAAATGATGTATAGTAGACAGGTCCACTAAGCAAATCCAAGAATATTAAACATGGACAGGTAAGTCAAAAAAGCAGGCCCAGAGACATCATAATACTAAACTTCAAATCATTCTACAGAGCTATTGAAACAAAAACTGCATGATACTGGCAGAAAAACAGACACATAGAACAGAAGACATAGAGATACAAATCCTCACATCTACAGTCATATGATCCTTGACAGAGGTGCCAAAAACACATTGGAGAAAAGACAGGTTTTTAAACAAATTGTGCTGAGCAAACTGATTATCCATATGTAGAAGAATGAAATGAGACCCTTGTATTTCACCCTGAACACAAAGCAACTCAAAACAGATAAAAAATCTAGAAATTAGACCTGAAACTATGAAACTCCTAGAGGAAAACAGAGTCAATACTCCAGGATACAGGCACAGGCAACAACTTTCTCAATAGGACCCCTGAAGCTCAGGAAATAATACCAAGAGTTAATATTTGGGATGGCATCAAATTAAAAAGTGTCTGCACAGCAAGGGAAATGATTAAGAATGTGAAGAGAGAACCTACAGAAAGGAAGAACATCTGTGCTAACTACTCTTCTGACAGAGGATTAGTATCTAGACTACACAAAGCACTCAAAAAATTAACACCAAAAATCAAATAACCCAATTAATAAATGGGCAAATGAAGTAAACAGATACTTCTCACAAGAAGAAATACAAATGACCAACAAATGTATGAAAAAATGCTCAACATCATTAGCAATTAGGGAAAGGCAAATCAAGACCTTTGTCTTTGGAGATTTAATCTCACTCCAGTTAGAATGACAGTCATCAAGAATACAGACAATAATTAATACTGGCAAGAATATAGAGAAAAAGAAACACTTTTACATTGTTGGTGGGATTATAAATTAGTTCAGCCACTATGGAAATCAGTATGAAGTTTCCTCAAAAGACTAAGCATGGAACCACAATATATGACCCAGCTATACCACTCCTTGGTATTTATCCTAAAGAATTAAAGTCATCATACAACAGTGATACGTGTATACTCATATTTATAGATTTATAGCAGCACAATTCACAGTAGCCAAATTATGGAACCAGTCTAGATGCTCATCAGTGGATGAATGAATAAAGAAAATGTGGTTCACATACACAATGGAGTTTTACTTAGCCAAAAAGGAAAATGAAATTAGGTCATTTGCAGCAAAATGGATGGAGCTTGAGACCCTTTAGTTAAGTAAAACAAGCCAAACTCAAAAGATCAAGGTTCATAAATTTTCTCTGATATGTGGAAGCTGGAGAGAAAAATGGAAAAGAAAAGTGGTGGGGGCAGGGCAAGTGGGCATCTAATGAAAATCAAAGGGAGATCATAAATAGAGGAAAGGAACCATGGGGTGGGAAGAGGAGAGGGAGGGAAGAAGTGGTGGGGCGTGATATTGAAAAATTTGGTTGTTATATTGTGTGCATGTATGAATATGTAACAACAAATCCCATCATTACATACAACTATAAAGCACCAATAAAAAATGCAGAAAGGGGGTAAAAAACATGGGCAGGACCCTAGGGATTATCTACTTCAACTCCCTGATTTTGCAGTTATGGACACTGTTACAAAGAGCTCAGGGCATCCAGCTAGTTAATGGAGTAGTGAGTCTTCTTTCAGCTGGGCCATGCCCTTCTAACATGTTATGTGGCTGTGGGCAGTGAGCCTGTTGATTTTTCTCATGAATTTTGGAGGGGGCACCATATTCAAACCATAGCAAGGACACTTGAATCTCATAGGCATAACACTGCATTCATATCTTCATCAAACTCAATCATTGACTGGAAGCAGCCATGGGAATTATGGCTGGAATTGTAGTACAACTGGTGAAGCTCTCAGAGGGACAGACACTGGGATCATGGTCAATTATTCTCATCACATTAGCATATTTGAGTGGCATAAGTTCAGTGTCATCACATTCATAAGATGTGCACTATAAGAAGATGAATAGATGGATGGCTCCCTAAATCTTTGAAACACAGAATGAGTGACCTTGACATTTTCTTGAGGTTCATTGCTATAAGCAGTGGTGCCAAGAGGCAATGCCTAAAGCAAGTTGGAGTGAAGCATATTTGAATTCGTGGGCTGATAATGCATGTAATTTTTGAATTGCCTCACAGATACACAAATAGCTGTAGTGTGCATATTTAACTTCTCTAGATGAACTCTGGCAGAGAGCAGACTACCCATCTATTCTGATGCACTTTGGATTTGTTTTTGCTAATTCTCTGTTTCAGGTAAATATAATAAAGATAATGATATATTGTAAATGAGACACCAATTCAGAACATTTCACAGTGCTCCTTTGGAAGTACTGGCTCAACAGACACTATAATTACTGGAAAGCAAATATGTAAAGCTGTCATACAAACTGAAGGGTTTCTACTGTTTCAATGAGGCATTTAATCAATTCATCCAGAGCAATCAACAAAGCCAGTTGTTTATTGTTATATGTTCCAAATTGCCTAATGACTGAGTTTCTTCAGGTTTAATCGACTAGATGTTGAGCTGCTGTGATAACATAAACCAGCATGCCCAAATGGCTCTTAATGTGGTCAAATTGCAGAAAAACATACTAGAGCTAATATTAATGAGTAAAACTCCATCTCCTCTCAATTATGTCACACCTGAAAACAAAACCACTATTGACTTGTAAAATGGTCACAATAACCTGGAAGTTTAAATAACATACTGTGAGCTTACTGATTTTTAAAATTATCTTGCTGTAACTGAGGGGCGACTGTATTTTTAAATCTTATCTGCTTCATCAGGGTACCTTTGTATTTCCAGGCCAGAACAAACCCTGTAGGTACTACTCAGTGTATAAGCTCAATGACCACTCCTTGATTTTGTTTATGTCCCTCTAGAAAGACAAAGACAAAACCAGACCATTTCAGGCTGTGATTCATTTTGAAGTGTGGTTCCTGGACCCAGCATTGACATGCATCCTTGTTAGAAATGCAAGTCCTCAGGCTCACTCAGATCTACTGAGGCTGACACTTTGGGGATGGGGTCAGCAGCATGTGTTCTAACTATCCATCAAGTGGCTCCATGCCTGCTAGGAAGAAGTCTAGGTAACAACACATCCCATGGTGTATTTTCTGCCCCGCCATTGTGCATTCTTTAGAAAGGTATTCTGTGGCATATCAACAGTGTAGTCCAATGAAGGTGTTCTTTGTTTGAATAAGTGTGGGGAATTCTGGGCTAGAAAAAGTTAGAGCCAATGGACCATGTCTCTTTACAGAGGGCCCTGCCGCCATTACTCCACAGGCACCTGATCAAGTTCCCACAAATAACATATCCCATGCTATTTCTCCCAAAAGCCTAATTCTCCACCCCTCTCAGCAATTTAGAAAGAGCGAGAGAGAAAATTCTCCTTCTCCATGGCCAAAGTCTATCTTTCTTCATTCTACCCCAGTGTGACTGACAGGGGAAAACAGTATGATTTGATGTCATCCCCTTCATGGCAAGGTAGTCTCAGTCACGGATGGACAACATGCTAACCAAAGTCTAAGATATTCAGTCTTGAATAATTACCCCTTTGGGACAACATTCAATTCCATTCAAATATGTACTTATTTGAAGGAAAGATAGTTTTCTTGGAAGATACAATTTTGCTAAGTATGTACACAATTCTATTATCAAACTGAATGAAAACATCTCAGTCCAATTCCTCTATGTTTGTATTTTTCAGTGGTTCAGGACTTTTCCAAAATTAATATTAATTCAGTGGTTTTCAACTTTTCCAAAATTAATATGGAGTTTCTTGCTTCACATCTGTCTGCAATGTAAAACCTAATAAGGACTTGCCCACAGAATAGATTTCAGTTTCCACTTTAGCATGCAGAAATTGGTTATGGTCCCCGGGGGGCAGTTTTTTAGTTCTGGCCACTTAAAATTCAAGCTCTACTTCCAGCAACAGGCAGAAGCTGCAGGCAGCTTGAATATACTGATTTGCCACTGTATAGGGACTACTCAAACCTGAATTAGAGTACAAACTATTTTTTCATTTAAAACAATTAATATGATTCAATGCTGTAACATTTAAATTTGTTTCCTTGTTGACTGGATATCACATGCCAAAGATCAGGAGGATGAGCATGTAGGAAAAGGAATTCCTTCAGCCTCCATAGAAACAAACACTGCATTTCCCATTTGCCTTTGCTTGGGTCAAGAGAGACACAATGAACTACAAACCTCTTATAACCATGGAGGGAGGAAGCTTTCCAAAGCTCAGATCCTAATGAAGGCTGATAAAATCTGGATGAGATCAAAATTGGAGAATAACTCAAGCATGACTTAAGATTTAAAGCCTCTTAGAGAAACACATCATATTATGCCAAGAGACTTATGCCCAGTTGCAATGAGAACACTTGAGTTCTGAAGGGGAAAGGGCATTAATTTAAGAGCCGCTGGCATGGCAAACAATAGATGACGTCTCATCCCTTTATATTCTATAATGAGTGTGTGTCATCCCAGTCTTTCCTCTAGTTCCTCTGACTCTAATTCATGCATTGTTAAAAACTTATTAAAATGCATTGAATCAGAGCACTGCAGACAACAAAAATAGAGACGATTTTTGACAGCAAGCCAAATAATGTTAGCTTTTTTTCCCACAGCACATGTAAACAAACTGTCAGACACCCATACGTACGAATGGAAAAATTATTCATAAAGGGGGATGATGTCTGAGGTTCTGGGAACAGTTACCACCACAGGGAATTAATTCACTCACACATGTTGTCTGTGGAGGGCTGTTCCTTCCCTAAGTGTCATGTCACATTAGCAAACATTTCATTTCATGTTGTCCACCACTAAACACAAAACTCATGTAAATTACTGTAATTAAAACTTAGGTCTTTCAAAGCAAAAATGTTAAGGCTTTTCTATGTTCTACTTTTTTTTTTCCATGGGAAAAAATATGAGAGAATAAGATGTAGGATAATTGTCCTGGAAGTTTGGAGGTCAGGTCTTAGAGAATTATCATTCAATGAACGAATCACATCAATTAGATAAGGAATGTGGAACATCAAAAACTCATAAGGGAGTTAGAATAATCCAAGCCTCATGAGATGAGAACAGTACAAATGTAATTGGATTATAAAAGGCCAATACATATCCATCAGTTAGCTTCATGTTACTATAGCAAAAATATCTGAGATAATTTATAAAGAGAAAAGGTTTATTTTGGCTTATATTTTTAGAGGATCCAGTCTAAGATGATGGGGATGAGCATTGCTTTGGGCCTGGGATGAGGTAGCATATCATGGCAGGAGTGTACAGTGGAACAAAACTGCTTACATCATGAGCCAGGGAGCAAAGAGAAAGAGATGAGGAAAAGGCCAGGGTTCCAAAGTCTCCTTCAAGGGCACAACCCCAATGACCTAAGATCTCCCACAAGGCCCACCTCCTAAAGATTCCATTACCTCTTAATACTGCCACTCTGGGGACCAAGCTTTTAACATGTGAGCCTTCAGGTGGTGGGGGGCGGGGGCACTTATCCAAACTATAGCAATATGCTAATGATTTTCTTTTGATTGGATGAAGGGTTATAGTTGCTAATTAATCCTTATGGCAAGTTAGAAAGTCAAAGTTTTAGTTGTAGCTGAGACTGTCAGATGTGCCTGAATCTGCCCTCCCCATTCCACGGTCACAGGATTGATAGCTGGGTACATGGCCTTCAAGTTTGTCTACATATCTAGGCTCCCTAACAAACTAGGTGTGGCCTATGACTTATTTCTAACTGCAGGGATGTATGCAAAGATGATTTTGTATCTTTTAGGCCTATCTACTCAAAGAGAAGGGGATGCTTGCTGGATGACACAAGCTTGTAATCACAGTGACTTGAGAGGCTGAGGCAGGAGGATCAAAAGTTTGAGGCCAGCCTCAGCAACTTAGTGAGAAATGAAGTGAGACCCTCAGTAACTTAACGAAACTCTGTCTCAAAAAAGAAAGGAAGGAAGGAAGGAAGGAAGGAAGGAAGGAAGGAAGGAAAGAAGGAAGGAAGGAAGAAAGGAAGGAAGGAAGAAGTAGCTCAGTGGTAAAGTGCCCATGGGTTCAATCACCAGTATCACAAATTTGCAAAATAAAATAATACAATAAATAAGAGAAGAAATGCTCTCTTCTTCCCCTTCCTCCTTTCCCATAACTGAAAGGCGAATGGAGATGTAGATAGAGGTGAGGGCAATTCTTTAGTGACCAGGACCCATAAGAGAAGATTCTGAGTCCCAGAATCATGATGTGTCCATGCTGCCCTAAGAAGAGGCATCTCTACTGTAGAGGGAAAGAAAAAGAAAAACTGGTTCATCTAGTAAAAGCCAGGAAAGAGGGAGAAACAGTAGCAAGTAGGAAATAATGAAAAATAAAGAATTTAAAATTACAAGGCAAGAATATGATTAAATAGATTGGTGGTTAAAATAAATGTGAGTGGGCTAAATTCCTCCACTAAATATGTTAACATTCATCAGGTAAGACAATGAGTCAGGCTGGGAGCTGTTAGGAAATTTAGATGAAGAATTAGAGAACTTCAGAGGAGCAACAACAGAAAGGATTTGGTGTGGGCAGAATTTTCCCAGGAAAGGAAGAACTTTCAAGAATTTCTGTGTGAGAAATTCCAGTTAGTAAGTTAAGAAAATCGGTAAGCTTTTCATCCCCAAATCAGAGTCTGAAAGAAGGACAGACTTGCTTCTTGAGTGATCCGAAGGAGCCATGAATTCTCAAGGAATGGTAGCTGGCTGTGAGAGCAAAGAAGCAATGTGACAGTCAATGCTGTCAAAGAACACAGTCCACTTCAACCAAGTGAGGCTAAGTACTTAGAAATCCTCCAGTTAGTAGTGTCCACCCTGCCAACCCCATGCAATTAGAGAAAAACCCAAATGCCTCAGTATCTTATGGGGTTCATACTACTGGAGAAATACAGAGAAGATTTCACCAGTGGTGAAGGAGAAAAACTCTCATCCTCTAGGGTTACCCAAGGACAGAAATAGTGAGAGAGGCTTCCGTCTTCTGGTTTCTCTGGGCTTATTCTGCTGTGTGCTCCCTGAAGGAGCCCGCTGTCATTTTTGTCACTGTCTGTCCAGCTATGGTCATATCTACTTTCAGTGGGTATTGGGGAGGACTTCCTGCTAATGCCAGCACCTGTTATGCTGTCCTGTGCCCCAGCTTCAACCACTCTGCTGGGAAAGACTACACACATTTCCCAATTATCTATTGAGCCAAGTAACAGAATGTTGATGTGAGTTGAGTAAGATGTTGGGGAGGGATGGGCAGGAATGGAGGCGCAGAGGTGATTCCTTGACTCCTTTCTCCATCCTTGGAATTAGGGATCTTCCTTTTCACTTCCAATTTTGTGGTAGAGTAACAGTCTTCAAACCCACAGCCAGGGTGAAGTTTTCTGGGATGTTACATGTTATGTTTTGCATAACTAGTCCTATTTTCAGTCTATTAAATAACAATGTCCTAAGCATTGCCTTTATGTAAGGTATTCTGTTAGATACTGAGGATCCTAAAGTGGATAAAATGTGTCCTCTGCTTTTGATGAATTTACATCTAATGCAGAGAAAAAATTCAAGGATGCACTACCTCCTTTGTCTTATCACCACATTTTCCTAATGCACAAAGACAATAGCACACAGCTGTTGATCATCAACAGTCTATAACTCTCACAATACACATGCTGGAGAGGACTCTAGAATCAGCTGTGTTTGAAAGCAAGGGGACAGAAAACAAGTGTCTCTTGTTATATTATTTCATTTTGCTAATATCTTAACATTACCAAAATTTAGAGAAAAAGTGAAAATATAGTATCAGTGCTTGAAAAGACAGTTTTGTATCCCTTAAAGTGAGTATTTAATTTGTAATTTTAAAAGCCAGTTCTAACATTACAGGCACCCAAAACATACCTCTTTAGTAATGTACTAATAAAAACTGTAAAAATATGGTATAAATGATTTATGTTCACTTTCCAGTGCTTTAGAGTTTTAATTCATTTGCTTCTAGATTGCTGATGGTTTCCCCCAAAGAAAACAAAACAAAAACCCCCACCTTACTTTTGAACTTCCAGTAAAAGGTAAAAAGCTTAACTAAGAAATATGAGGACAAATCTTTCTGTCATAAACATACAATTTTGAGACTAAGATTTTCATTGAGACTGTAACTTTCAGAGATATTTTACCAACAACAAATGTGTTTTAGGCATAACAGAACAAACGAAAGTCATTTGAGTTATGGTAGCATCCAATATTGTCATCAAAGAGTTGTATGTAATTCGTTACAACATTTATGTTACAGAGACAATGACTCAATCTTAATAGTAATTAATTAGTGGCTTTGCTGTGTTTTATTTTGAGATTATAACTTTAAATTTATCCAAGGTTAATATCAGAAATATCCATGTGGAGAACCATTTTCATCTTTTTCTAAATAACTGTGGGAAAAAAGGTCACTCTGTTTCCTATGTACTAAGGGTCCCTTTTAAGAACAAAGTATCAGAAAAATGTCTCTGGGCTAACTGATGTCTTTCTTTGTAAAAAGTGATCATCATATAATGTATTATAATAAAAATTGTATTTGAGTGACTTCAGGAAACCTGGAACTCTATTAATGTTTAAGCATAGTAATGGTGTTAATCTAGGTTTGGGGCATATTTATTTCTTTTTGAATTCTCTATATAAATACTCTCGGAGTAGAAATCTTTTTTAATATGGGTGCTTTGTGTTTTCTTAGATGCAAGTAGGATACAAAATATATTTGGTTATAAAATATTATGCTTCCAAGAAGCATATATGCAATTTCCCAGAATCATAGGCAAACAAATGACTTAACCCCAAACAATGGTTATAATGATAATCCAGGACATGCCATGACCTCAGCGGGGGGATTCTGTCAGGCTGGTAGTCTTTTGGTTTCCGTCAAATGACACTTCTCCAAAGTTGTTTTAATAGGTCCAGCCTTGGGCCTGGCCCAGGGAGACACTGCCGGTGTCAACTGCATTAGCAATGGAGTTTGGTAAACTTTTCTGGGGAGCTGAGACAGCTGGTTTCCAAGAGTGATTCAAGAAAATGCGAGAAGCATGTCAATTTGAAATCTAGTCTGGAAGTTTATGAAGGAAGACCCTATGAAGGGAGGAGGTAAAGGAGAACTCATCAACAAAGCCCTTTGATATAAATATTTGAACCTAGTTTCCATTGGTCTAAATGCTATTTTTATGTCTAAAATAATACCCTGTGGGGAAAAAAATCAAGGCAACTAGGACATGTCTGTGCATACCTGGGATTTTATAACAGTTCTAGTTCTAAGTAAAGGTTCTGTTTCTATTGTTCATCCACCGCCCCCCAACCTAATTCCCATCTAGATCTCTCTTAACTTAGAAAACCTTCTTTTAAAAAGAACCTTCACTGTGATTCTCCTTTACATGATGTAAAATGGCCTCTTTTAGAATTTAATTCTGCACAGCTGGACAAGCAGGGGGGTGGCGATACAGGTTGCCACAGAAACTGCTGTTGGTGCTGGGATTCTTTATGCTTTGCTCCTAAAAATAAGATGTGAAATGTACCGAGGGTGTGATTAGTGAGGCACAGAAGGGAATTTCTAAAAGGAGAGCCAAGCCTCCCGCCCCCACAGGAACGGGGGTGTTCTTCATAGCTGGAGGACAGGACAAGAATCCGGGAGCAGATGCTCAACATGGTTCCTCCCTCAAAAGGTGCAGGGAAAGACAAATGGGAGAAGTGGCTTTTGAAGAAGAAAACAGTCTTCCATCTAGCATAATCCACATACATTTCAAGGTTGAGCTGTCCTGAAATTACCCAGGAAGTAAACAGAGCTCTTCTCCCCAAGCTACAAAGAAGCCATTAAAATTTAGGAAGGAGATTGGATCAGACTGTTGCAGCCCTTGTCCTGCCCAGTTCAGGATGCTGTCATGTTCCACCTTTGCCAGATGGTTCCCTGGT
>JAJEJO010000213.1:429417-523072 GCA_020662805.1 Glaucomys volans
TTTTTTTCCCTTCAACAATCCAATAATGATAGATGGATTGTTCTGCTCAAGTCATCCATGAGCCCAGCTGGCAGGTTACTCTTGCCAACCTCAATATTCAGCTTCAACATCATTCTCATTACCCACAATAATCATTTCCAAACAGCTGGGAGGAAAAGGGAGAGAGAGAAAAGGTCCAGGGAAAGGACTTTGCTTTTCTAACCAAGTAAAGCTGAGAGCATCTGCTCTCAATCCATTCATTAACATTTAGTCACATGGCTACATTTAGTTCATTCTAAGGGAGGCTGAAATATATAATCTCTAGCTGAGCAGCCATCTGCTCAGAAATGCTCAGAAAGGAGAGGATGGATATGGGGAGGCAGTCAGGATCCTCCATCACAAAACCATGTTAGATAGTCATCATATTATCCCCACTTTGCAGATAAAGAAACTGAAACACAGAGAGGGTAAGTATATTGTCCAAGGAAAAACAGTTCATAATGGTTGGGTCAAGATTTGAACTTCAGGTAGACTGTCTCCAAAGGGCTTTCTCTTACTTACAACATTCCTCTGCCATCTTTGAGCCTCCTGTGTATTGTGGTTATTTACCTTTCTTCCTCTGTCCTATTCTATAAGCTCCTGGAGCTCCTGGACACACTCTAATTCACCTTTAAATTTCTTAACATTGTAACTTTGTATGTAAAGGATGTGTCAATTAGTTTAGTTCCAAGTGACAGAAATTCACTCTAACTAGTTTAAGCAGAAAAGAAATCTATCAAATGATATTGGTAGCAAAAACATCTTCGGGAGGACCAGAAAATCAGTTTTGAAGGTCATAAGACCCAGAGCTATGTGCAAATGCTACCACAGGATGTGTCCCTGTAGAGTCACCAGATGGAATCAACACTGCAGCTCATTGCTGACCCAACATATTCTCTGGAAGCTTATCTTTGCAGAACTTTCCCCAGCATGAATTTGTGTATCAGTAGCCTTGGTGGGCCACCAGTTTTTGATCTGAGATATTACATGAGTGTGTCTGATTGGGATGGCTTTTGTCATTCACTGGTTCCTACTTAAATGAAAGATTAGAGAGGGTGTCTGTTTCTGTCAAAGGAAGGCCAGGACTCAAAAGATGGAGAATTTCCTGGCACAAGAAGAGTGTTCAAAGGGACAAGGTGGCCCAAGCATGTGAACTGTCTACCCCACAGAGGCTTGAATCAAGTGACTTTCCTTCCAACATTACTAAAACCTTTCCTTCTTCCTAAGAAGCGCAGTACCTGATGATACCAAGATAATTTTCCTGCATCAACTTAAGAAATTTTTAGAGTTCAAACAACTTTCCAATTCTAGAGCAGTTTTTAGACAGTGATTTAACAGGACACAGGCAAAGCAACTTCAGTTACACCAGGACCTTTAAATGGACTTTCATCTCTTCTGTGTCTGCCTCACCTCACTTTTTTTTTTCAAAACAGTTTTGTTTTTCTTCTTGTCATTTTCCTTAAGGGTCTAGTGATAATTGTCTACTAATAATAAACTTTCACATCTCTTGTCAATTGATATTTTCCTAATTCACAAAAACATTTAAAAGAAAATCACAAGTGAATGAAGGAACACTGAACTAGGGTAATATACTTATAAAATTTATTTGAAAAAATAAATGATAATTCTTGTTATTGCAATACACAATAGAAAATTATTAAAGTATCATAAAATGGGATTTTTATTAACCCAATGATAAGAAATTCAGAGATCCAATAAACTAGAAATTTGACTGCCATAGTTTGGGTTCCCCACTGGCAGACAAGGATTCAAATATGGGTAGTTTATCTGAGAGGGGCTAGCAACAATAAGAGGACAAGAGACAAATGTGTGGAGATTGAAGACAGAATGGGAGAGCAGTGCCCGAGACTGGGGGTCTCTGATAACTTCATGGTTATGATGCACCTGCTGCCTGGGAATGTTTCTGTGCAAGGGTACAGGATGCTCTGTTGTTATGGTGATGCCCCATGCAAGAGTCTTATCGTGCAAGAGTCTTATTAACTTTGACCTTGATCTCAGGCATGTAGCTCCCAGGGATAGAGGAATTCTGAGCATGCAAGACAATCAAAGTGTTTCACCAGGACTGCAACTCCTGAGCCTGCCTGCTTAAAGGTAACTTTAGACAATGGCCTTCTTGAGAGCCTGCACAAAGCTCCTAACATTGCACATTGCAATGTGGAAAAGCTACATAGATGTTTCCAGTCCTGTAACTTTCTTGAAAAAAAAAGAATAATACTTTTATAGTCTTTAACTTGATTATGAGACATATATATAAATAAAACTTGCTGGAAAAGCTCTTTAGATACTGATTCTCCATCAGAGAGTAGCACTCCACCTAATCCTATTTTTCTTCATACCTATGTGTGTATGTGATTTTCTTAATCCCCCATCACCCCTCTTTAGTACCGTGGGTTTAGCTGTGCAGGTTGCAGCCAAAAGGAAGGCAGCCAATGCACGGTGTGTTATTGCTTCATCCCACTGGAGGATCTCTGGAAGCCAGCCTAGGTCCCAACCCTCAGAGTTGTCAACCTAATGAGTGACAAAGTGCAGAAGGGGGCCCACTGACATCATAGAGTGGGATCTAGGAGCAAGAGTGCTTGCCATCTGGTAAAGAAATGGGAGATGCTGGCAGTGGAAAATCAGCTGGAGCAGACCCTAAGATATGAGAGTGTTGGTTGCCAGGGTCAGCTACTAGGGTTTCTTAGCTCATCCAAATCTCCTCACACTTGATTCACACAAGATGTTGACCTACTAGTGAATCCCTTTATTTGCCAAAGAAATATTTGGATTTGATGTTTTCTATAGTTTCTGTGATTGTTTTCCATTTCTTCATTTGCTTAAAACCCCCGGTCAGAGTTCCATGGTTGCTTGTTGTCACTATTATAATGTAAATGGAATGTTGAATGTTTCTGCTATGTGGGAAAACTAATTTCTAGGATATTATTTGTAGTATGTGGTATCAAAATATCTGATTTCTTGGTAGGATCTTCTGGGGTGTTATTCTAACTCTAATCTAGTATATTTTATTGCAATGGTTTCTGGCCACAAATAAGAAATAAGTGTTGCATATTTGGAGAGGCTCATTTTGGAGAAGGTAGATACAGGGAATGCTACAAGAGCATTCCTCATAATGAGAAATCTCTGTGGGCCTATCACTTCAATATGGAGCATGGATGTAAATGCTTGTCCAGTTGCTTCTTCTCTGAGGGTGGGACATTGAGTTTTACAGACTCGTCATCAGATAAGCATCTGATCATAATGTTGAAATGGTAGCTACCTTTACTTTGGAGCTGGGGATGGCATGGCCAAATGTTTCCTCGTGGTGGGCTTTTGACTCCATTCTACTTCTGCTGAGCTGGTGCAAATGGTGTTTTCCTGTATGGCTCTGTGTTCCTTGTTCTTTTCTTTCTCTTTTCCTCTGTCTTCTTCCTTTCTTCTTCTCTTTCCTTTTCTCTTCCTTCTATCTTCTTCCTTCTTCTCTATCTCCTTCTGTGTCTCCTAGGGTTGGGATACTCCTCACTGGTCTGTTTTTCTCATGTTTTAAACCAGTTAATTTCAGTTCTGATAACACCTGGAAGAACTCCCAATTCAGTGCAGTTGTTTTTTTTATCTAGGTTACATTCTCTTTGCTGAGTGAAGTTGTTGGTACAGTTCCATCGCTTTAGGAAAACAGCAGATGAGACCTTTTTTTTTTTAGCTTTCCTTCTTACCTACGTTTGCCAGATTTAGCAGATAAAGATACAGGCCATGCTGTCAAATTTGAACTTTAGCTAAACAACAAATAATTTTAAAATATATGTCTCATGTATTATCTGGGACAAAGTTATGCTAAAAATTATTTATTACTTAACTGAAACTCAAATTTAACAAGATGACCTGTATTTTATCTGGCAACCCCTGTTCTTAACCCTCTTCAAAATCTGCTCTTGCTTTTAAATCTGGCCTACCAACAATAATTGGCATTCGATTTCCATTTCCACTTCTTAAAACCAAGGAGATATTAGCATAATCTCATCATTTATGGTGCAAACACAATGATTACAGCAAGAATACTTCACCTAGAGAAAGTTTTCCCCTGACTTTTTATCTTGAAACTGAACTGTTTCCAGGATTGCATGGAATAATTAAAATGAAGAGTTCAGTCATTATGGTGTTAAGTTGTGGGATGAAAATTAACAAGCTATTACTAAAAACAGTTCTCATCCATCACATATGGCCTTTGTGATTATCGTGTTATTTGTCAACCTGAATATACTGATATGTACTCAAAGAGTTCTGTGTAGTGTTCTTTATATAGAGAGAATTTAATATGTGTCATATACTGGTATACAACAATGATAATCCTGTATTTTTCCAATTTCTTTACATCTTTATTACTGTGCTTTATTTTAGTGACTTTATAATTAACACTATTGGAATTCTCAATTCTGTCCTGCCAATTGTTCTTTTTCCTTTCCCTCTCCCTCTCATTGAATGATTCTAGAGAGACTTGTACACTAAAGAAAAACAAAAACAAATGGAAAACAAGGTGACACTATCTTATTCCTCTACCAATATCCCCATTGTTGCACTAGAGTAAAGATGGTTTGGACCATGTGGCTCAGGGACTGTGTGAAACCCTTCCTTCCAGGAGTGACAAAATCTGAATAGAATGAGAAGACATCCATGTGGGAGGGCAAACCTGGCATGAAGTATGAGAACCTTAGCAAAATGAGAATTCATTTGGAAGGAAGACCAAGGGTAGGATATTGGAACCCAAGTGGCAAGGTGTTGGAGAAGGGAGTTACAAACATTGAAGGAGAGAAAATCTGGAAAGGGAAAATTGCAGCCATTGATGTGGACTCATGAATTTCAACAAATACAGAAACATACATGAAAATGAGTGCTCCACCCTGCCTCCTCTGGCTGAATTCATTGGGAGAGTGTGGGAACAAACAAAACTGTTCTGGGAAAGAGGCATATGAGGTATGTGGATGGATCTGTTGGAGTGGGAACAAAATGTAAGATCTTTGTATTGCATATTAGTAACTACAAGACAGTATCCACTGTAGGAGAAGTACCAAATAACCATGTGGACAGGATGTCTTGACTAGTGTATGTTACCAGCTTCTATTATCATATTTGTCCAACATGCTCAAGAACAGATAGACACAGACGCAGAGATGGAGATATGCCTAGACCCAACAATAAATTAAACCATTCCTTGTTGCTGAATGTCTGACCTTCCAACAGCAGAAACCCAAACTGACCCCTTGGTGTGGTATCATCCTTGAGGAGACACATCAGTCACTAAGGTGATTCCATCAGATTCCTTCTCCCTGGAAAAGTCAGTGATTGACCCTGATCAGGAATGACACATAATTCAGACATGGGTTTGCCCTTTCTACCCACAGTGTCTCAGCCAGAACCAATATAAACGAGGACTCACAGATGGTCTGATATCCTGAAGCATACCACCTTGGACTAGGCAAATCCTTCATGGCAAAGATGTTCAACGGGAGAGCATGGAGAGAGTGGGGACCACATAGGATGCAGCGACAAATTGATTAAACTGCACATGGTAGGTTCTACATGGAGAAGTATTTGTTTGAGGAAACCATGTTATCATTGACATTATTTGGAATTTCTGGCAAATGATGATTTACAAAGATCGATTTTTAGTCAACTAAATGATTGTTCTAAAATTGTTTACAGACAATACAGATTTCTATTGCTTGTGCCAAGGACAGGATTCTTACTTCCCTGCTCTTGATATGACAATGATTCATTCATGGGGCAGAAGACTGGGATAAAGTAACATGAATATTTTACAACATTTCTGTGTAAGACACACGTGTGGACTGGAGCTGTTTTGTAAAAGCAATATATAGTAAGCTTTAAAATTTTTTTTACAACAATTTGATTTTGCTGAAATCCAGTATAATTTTCTAGTAATAAATTTTCATTGCATTTTACAAAAAGTTTTAGTATGTTACAGTAAAGAAATTTTAGGAAGTGGTCCTTTATCACAGATCCTTTGAGAAACATGATTTTTACAAGTGTCCTATTGGATTATAGGATACTCTAAAGTGCTTTGATTAAGCAAGATGGTAAGTTCTCATGAATCTATGAATCTAAAAACATACCCAATGGCTGGGCTTGAGCAAAGACACCAACAAAGCAGATTAGGTTGGAACATAGCATATACGTTAAGACAATTATGAAGATCAGAGTTTGTTCTTGGACAAAATTAGTATGGTTTTCCCAGTACAAAGCTTTTTAGTACCAAGGACACTAAGATGTGACTATTTAGATGGCTGGTTTCATTTGCTTACTGAAGATAAAAGACTGGAACCAGATAATGCTGTGGGAATAGTGCTCACCTTGAATTCTTTCATAGGAAAGAATACAGGAAGTTGAAAGGAAGCCAGAATCAAATTAGTAATATTCGAATGACTGTGTGCAGAGAAAGAGTAGGAGAGAGTCCGTATTCAATTCCAGAGCAATGATAACAGGCTGAATAAGCTACATAATAGAAGACATTTCTGATTGAAATAAATAGAAGAATAACAGAAATGTCAATCTCTTAAGTGACAGGGATTTCTTTCTACTCCAATTTTAGTTCAGATTCTCCCTTGATTATTCTGTCATTTGTAATTTTCTTAAAACAGTTTAGCATTTTCTTTTCAAAAATGCCACCAGTCATGATTCAAGTAGCAACTTAGTTCTATGATCTTAACTTTTTCTGTGATGGAGCACAGAGTAGAAAAAAAGAATACTTATCTCACAGGGGATTTTAAATCTGTGACTCTCATAAATTCTACTATAGATATTACATAGTTTAATTATTAGTTGTCTTCACTTCTTTATTCATCCATTTGTTTCATACTTTTTTGGTGTACTATGAAATAATCCTTTGGCAAATGAAGGGACTAGATGAACAGAAAATAGAGCAAAGTAAATTTAAGTCTGAGGAATGCAAGATATTCTTGGCTATGGGGAAAAATGATTTTTCCCCTTTTTGAATATATTATGTTTGAAAATAATCTGAGAAATCCATTGCTTCATTAATTCCAGCAGTCAACTGGGCTAAAAAATATCAGTATCCAAATGCTTTATGTTTAGAATGTCTCTTATGAATACAGGTTTGTTTACTGGTCTTTTGAAATGAGAGACCATGTAGGCTTTATAGTATATATTTATATTCTATAGAGTGCATGCAAATATTATACACACACATGTGTATACTGGTGTGGGGTGCTAGGGATTAAACCCAGGACCTCAAACATACTACTCATATGCTGTACCACTGAACTGCACTGCTACCCACTGTAGAAAACATTTTTTATCTAATAGTCCATCATCCAGTCTAGTTTTGCCTGTAGTCAAATTGCTATGGTCATCCAATAAACAGATCATCATGTTTAAATGTAAAAAGTTACCTTTCTAAGGAAACAATCAATAATGGGAAAAGAGAGCCTACAGAGTGAGAAAAATCTTTTCCACACACACTTCAGACAGAGCACTAATCTCCAAAATTTATAAAGAGCTTAAAAAACTTTACACCAAAAATACAGAGAACCCAATCAATAAATGGGCTAAGGAACTGGGCAGACCCTTCACAGAAGAAGACATACAGGTATATACATGTGTGTGGATAATATTTGCATGTACTCTACAAATATATGAAAAGTGCTCATCATCTCTAGTAATTAGAGAAATGCAAATTAAAACCATCCTAAGATTCATCTAACTCCAATTAGAATGGCCATTATCAAGAACGCAAGCAGTAATAAGTGTTGGCGTGGACGTGGGGAAAAAGGCACACTCATCCATTGCTGATGGAGTTGCAAATTGGTGCAGTCACTCTGGAAAGCAGTATGGAGATTCCGCAAAAAACTTGGAAAGGACCCACCATTTGACCCAGCTATCCCACTCCTCAGTTTATATCCAAAGGACTTAAAATCAGCAAAGTACAGTGATACAGCCACATCAATGTTCATAGCTGCTCAATTCACAATAGCTAGATTGTCCATCACCAACCTAGATGCCCTTCAATTGATGAATGGATAAAGAAACTGTGGTATATGTACACAATGGAATATTACTCAGCCATAAAGAAGAATAAAATTATGGCATTTGCTTGTTAATGAATGGAGTTGGAGAATATCATGTAAGTGACATAAGTCAATCCCAAAAAATCAAAGGCCGAATGTTTTCTCTGATAAGTGGATGATGATACATAATGGGGAGGAGGGGTGGCAGGGGGACAAGAGAAGAAAGGAGGAACTTTGGATGGTGTAGAGGAAAATGGGACAGGAGGGGGTGGGGGAAGGAAAGATAGTATACTGAGACAGACAGTATTACCCTATGTATTTGTAATGAATCATGTGAATATCCATTGTGTACATCATAGAAATGAAAAGTTGTACCCCATTTGTGTACAAAAACAAATTTTTTAAATATGTGAAAAGAAAAGTTACCTTGCTATTAAATTACTATCTCATGGCCATCTTCAACGTTCAACCCCAGTGTATAATCAATCTTGCCTCCAGAGAATGCTTCATATGCCTAGCTTGAATTTTCCTGTCATCATTTCACCCTCTTTCTATAGCTTTTCATGGCACAACTCTTTTTCAAGAATTACTTTGGTAAAACATGATTGTAGGACATTGTATGAGAACAACATTTACAACTATTTAATAGTTTTTCGACTGAGCCCAAAACTTACTGGACTTCTCATTTTTCTTTCCCATCCATATCCCACAGGACACAAAGCAGGACTCTCTTGACTGAAGCAAAGCTGAACCTTCAGGAGAAAACAGAGGGAAACAAAGAAGGTAGAGGGGGTTGAGTCTCCTGGGAGTTTAGTTCCTATGGAAGGCTTAAAGTTTCCACACTGCTTATCTGTAATCCAATTCTCCCCTGTGGCTAATAATTTCTAGTTGTTTTTCATGTGTTATTTCCAGAGGGAACATTACCCTTAACAGTAAATACCACACTATAGCAGAAGAAAGCCCAAGAAAAATGCCAAGTGGGTGAATGTAGAACTTACCAGTTCACACATTAATTATCCCAGGTGAAGCAAAGAGTGGGTGAGTTAAATAAAGCTCTTCAAAGCTGAACTTCAAATGGCTGATTGATCGCCACAGCTCCTCTCAACATATGGATTGTAGGTATTATTTTCATTTGTAAGAAATTTTTAAAAAGTTTTTTAAAGTGTGCAGAAAAATTTATTGAACATAAAACATAGGATCCCTTGTCTTCTAAGTTAGAGATTTTTCATGTTATTAACCTTAGTATTATACTTAAATATAGTGGTATT
Source organism: Glaucomys volans (assembly GCA_020662805.1). NCBI lineage: Eukaryota > Metazoa > Chordata > Mammalia > Rodentia > Sciuridae > Glaucomys > Glaucomys volans. Next base: position 438,740 of record JAJEJO010000213.1, read on the forward strand.
TATTTGTAGAATAATCTTTTACATAATTTCCCCTCCATAAGACAATGAGTTCTAAAATATATCTATACTGTTTATAATGGCCATTAATTAGTAATCTGATGCTCTGTAAGTAAAATTTAAGTGGGATCTCCCCCATTTACTCCAAGAAAAGCTATACAGGTTCAAATTTTAGTGAAGTGGAAATGTTGATTTTGACTTTTGTATAGGGCTACTTATATGAGACCCTTGAATTCTGAAAGCTTACTCAGTTGTTTGCCTTTATATGTGAAAATTTATTTTTTTTATTAAACCTTTAAATGAGTCCAGATTTCTCCCTAAATACTCAGATTTAAAACATTTTGTAAATATCTTATGTAGTACCGTGGTGAAGGATGATTTCCATACCTATATTTTCTTGATTAATTAGTATGTGCCCCATTATTATTTTGTAATTATTTGAAAACGGAGAATAAATTATTGCGCATTGTTTTTATTACATTTGTAGAGAATGGGAGCATCTATGTTGGGAAATTTTGGAGAACCTTAACTTTAAAATGCCTTTCTAAATATAAAATGTATTTCACTTCTTTATACAAATTTCGGAAAGAAGTGTAGATAAAAAATTTATAGTCTGTATAAATTTCCCTTGTCATTTAATAAAAATTAATGATTAAGTCAGTTCATGCATTTATCATATTTGAAATTTAACACTCTCTATAGTGGGAGAGAAATACTCATTTTTCTGGACTCAACTGCTTTGCAGAATTTTTTTTTTTTTTTAAAGCAGAAATTCTGCATTCTGAGGCATGGTAATCCTATCAGTGGCAAGCTGACAGTTAGCTGGCTATTGGCAGACTTGAGCCCAGCAGTTCTCTCTCAGTGTAAGTGGGGGAAACATGGCCTCTTACAGTCATGATGGGAACAATGAGCACCTCTGTGTGGAATGAATGCCTCCCAGCCTGCAGCACACATGCCAGAAAGCTGGTAGAGCCAGAGCTTATCTGATGGTGCAGAAGGACCCATGGATGCCATAGGAAGGTCTCTAGCAGAGAGTGGTCTGGCTCCATCTCCCACTGGAGCTCATTCCTTACTACCCTTTACTGCTGTTCATATCATGTTAACTTGCCACATCAGTGGCTACATGGATTAGTGGTGGCAGGTAAGAAGGTGGTGGCAAAGGGAGACGAGGGAAGGGAAGAAAGGATGCATCTCTACCAGGGAATGTACCACAGGAGCCTTCTTCTAGGTAGGAAAACAAAAATAAAACCAACTGAACAAACAAAAAACAAACTGCTTTTCCTACTCTGATGTTCACCCTTCAATACTACTAGTACGTCTCTTTTGATACTGCATGTACGGGCTTTTTCCCATACACCAAGTCATTCTCCATCAGACACCAACTCTTTATCCTATACTTCAATTCTGAAACCGCCTACCTGGAGTTAGAGTTGAATCCCACAAGTTGAGTACTTGGTCCTACAAAATGCCTCCATTTCAGATGCCAGTCACAAGTCTAGTTCTCCAGAACTTCTGACCAACTAGCTATAAATTGGGGGTTCCAAAGACCCCTCTTTTGAGTTCAGATAATTTGCTAGAGTGACTCGCAAAACTTGGGGAAATAGTTTATTTACACTTACTAGTTTATTGTAATGATTTTACAAAGGATGCAGGTGAACAGCCAAATGGAAAAGATGCAGAAAACAAGGCATGAGGGGAGAAGCATGGAGCTTCCATGCCCCACCTGGGTAGACTACTGTCTGGTGACCTCCACGTGTCAGCAATCAGGAAGCTCTCCAAACCCTGTAGTTCAGGGATTATTACAGTGACTTCATCATGTAGGCATGATCCATCATTAGCTCAATCGCCAACCCTTCTCCCCCTCTGGAGGATGGAGAGTGGGACAGAATGTTCGAAATTTCTGAACACAGCTAGCTATTTCTGGTGACCAGCCGCCATTCAGAAGCCCACCAGGAGTCACTTTATCAGAACAAAAGATGCTCCCATCTCTCAGGAAATTTTAAGTAATTAGGAACTTTGCACCAGGAACCAGGAACCAAGAACCAATATTAGATCAAAAGATGCTCCCAGCACTCCTGCCACTCAGGAAATTACAAGGGTTTTATGTGCTTCATGCCAGGAAGCAGGAACGGAGAATAAATACATATTTTTCTTATTATTTCACAGCCCTACTCATAAAAATGAAAATGGGCTTAGTATTAGCTATATTAAACATCTGTGGCAACACCAGGAACAGAAATCACTTGGGGCATCTCAGAAGTTACTGCCAGTAGCTGGTATCTCCTTGATCCTAGAACTCAGTGTCTGCAGTAATGAAAATTACCTTCTTAAAGATCAGATACCTCAATTTTTCTAAGCTTGAAAGTTCTAGGTGGTTAGGTGACTTCCTTTTCATGGGTGATTTTTCTCTGAGACTTTTATTGTTTATTAAGTACATTAAGCACATAGACAAAATAGCTTCTAGTTCAGGTCAAGGGCAACTACATGTTGGAAAAATAAAGGGAGTATGACTTAGTTATGATCATTTGAGTACAAAAAGCCTGAGATGAGCATCGATCTTAGGTTATCTCACCTATTCATCTCATGCTCATGTTTCAATTTATTATGGTCCAAATTTTCTTTCCTGAATTTTAATACTCACTGTTTACAGCTGTTTCATTGATTGCCCTCATTTGTTTCCCAGAAGGCAGATTTTCTTCCAAACGTACCTCATAAATCACTTTCACCCATTCTCCTATTCGGATAGGCTATCTTCTTTGTAAGGATAAATGGGATGGCAAAATTTGTTCCCAGTCCAAATTATATAAAATTGGCTGTGAGCCACTGCTCAAATTTCTATTTTTATATGTCTCCCTACCTTTGTAAAAGTTGGCCTCCTCTGAACACAGCTCAGATTTCTGTTCCCCTTGATAGGCTATATGCGACATCTTATGATTATTTATATTTGGTTTTTGCAAATGTTTTTAGTTTATCCAATGTTGGTGTAAAGCTCACGAAAGGTGGCACCAAATGTAAAGCTCACGAAAGGCGGCGGCAGGTGGCCAAAAGAAGCTCGCCAGGCGGGTTCACCAGAGTCAGACAAAAGTAGTAGCTTGATTTTATTGGAATGTGTGTCCCGGGCGAAATCTCCAACCCCCCGGGGTGAAAGTCAGGGTGGGAGAGCCAGGAGAAATCGCACGTGGCTTTGGCTGCTCAGGGTTTTTATACAGAGGAAAGGGGTCAAGGGTCCTGCCCAGGAAAAGGTGGACCCAAGGTGGACGTCAGAGTCAGCAGGTCTGTCTCATTGGTCACTTTTGGCACAGTGTGTTGCTAGGTGACCGTGCTCCCTCCCCCTGCAGCCGTCCAATTCGACCTAACATTTCGACCTTTTTGGTGATATAGGGCGCCGGAGTCTGTCTGGCTACTTCCTGCATGGTTGGGGGCATCGTGGGAAAAAAGATTTGGGGGTCTAGGTCGGTGGGGAGGCGGCTGTCAGGTTGCAGGAGCATTTGGTTGTACCTCATTCTGGCAACCTCATTCAAGCAGCTCTGGGCAAATTCAGATGCAGGAGAGTTTTCTCAATGAGTCCAGTTTCTCAGTCTGGTTTCGTTGATGTAGTATTCTTCCTCTAGGAATAGGCATGTTCCTCCTTTGTTTGCTGTCAGAAGATCTAGTGCTCAGCGGTTCTGTAAGGAAACTTGGGCAACAGATGTTATTTGTCCCTTTAGGGATACCAGGGTTTTGAACAGGCCAGATTATTTCAACTTCACTATATAGAATCAATTGAGGAACTAAAGAGGAGGGCACACAGAAAGCAAAGGGCATATTGGGATCTAATTTTTGTCAGAGTAGCATTACATCAGAAGAAGAATTCTGGAGGAGCAAACATGGGAGAAGAGACCTGTGCAGTTTGGTTGCAAGGTACTGGGTTAGAGGAAGTGTAACAGTACACAAAGCTCTCTGAGGAGTTGTAATAAGGGGACTCTCCAAAGGTGAATAGGGGTCCTCTGAGCCTTTGAGGAAGTATTAAGGGGGGTACTCATAGGAACGGCTGTTAGCAGGATCCGGTCCAAACCTGCACAAAGAAAACAATCTGAGATGTTATTAACTCTGGAGAGATTGAGAAGTCAAAGACCCTGATGTATCAGAGTAAGACCTGAGAAAGGATTAGCATTAGGCTGAGTAGCTGCATTGATCTGGCGTTGGATCTCCATTTCCTGCTCCTGGATGGATAGATGAACCTGAAGAACTACCTGAATATAAACTTTTAGATTCTAAGTGAAGCCACAGGATGATTGGCTGTTGTCCCTGTGTAAACTTTACCATCAAGGATTGGGGTTGGTGATATGGGGTCTCCAAGTGATGTTGAGGTTTCTGGAGACTAGTTGAACAGTCTTCAAGGTGAAGGCTGGACTCTCATCTGACTGGATGGGTGCAGGAAGTCTGGATCTGGGAATAATCAGCTCAATGAGGACAGCAGACGATGTTAGCAGTTTCCCTGGGGGTAGGGAAGGTTTCTATTCATTCTGAAAAAGTATCAATCAAGGTAAGTAAGTAAGGGAGCTTTTTGCATCTGAGCATATGGGTGCAATCAATCTGCCAGTTTTTGCCTGGAAAACTGTTTACTGTCAGCTGTTAGGACCTAAAGGATGTAGGATCCTCCCATGGAGGCAGAGGTCCTGGATCAAGCGGTAGGTTCCTGAGGGTTTACATACAGGCAATGTAGGAGTATTACAGGGGGGAGTCAGTAGGGATGAGGAGTCCCTGAGTAACTGACCTATGATGGGTTTAAGTCCTTCCTGGAAACTGAGGACATGAAGGAAATTTAGCATGAGGTTTCAGTTAGATAAGGACTGGCTGGTGGTGGGAGGCAATGACTGGCTTAGAGGTGTCCCAGACTTGGGGGTCAACCGGGTCTGGGGGTAACAGTACGAAAGGTGGTGTGGGAGAGCAAGAGAATGTAAGAAACAGAGGAAGAAGAAGGTGAGTAGTAATACGCTTGGGAAAAGTTGTAGGGTGGCTCCCAGAAGTTGGAGAACATTTCTGTCTAGGAGGGGGACTGGACAGGAAGGAATAACCAGGAAAGAGTGTGTGAAAGAATGTCCCTCCAGGGCACAGGGACTGGGCAGTAAGGAATAACCAGCAAACAGTGTGTGAACGAATGTCCCTCCAGGGTACAGGCTAACTTAGCTGTTCTGTTTGGCAAGGAGGGTTTCCATCAATTCCCATAACCGAAACCTGGGAAGGAAATAAAGGCCCAGAGTGGGCAGACAAAACAGAATAGGTACCTCATGTGTCCCTATGGTTACCCTGGAGTGTGCCCTGGGCTCAGCGATCCTCGAGTCCAGGCTTCTTCAGTCTTCTTCGAATCCCAGCAGCTGAGGTGAAGGGACCACCTGGCTGGTCACACCCCTGCGTAGAGGCACTAGGGAGGGGCCAGTCATAGGGTAGTCACTCTTCCAGTGTCCTGCTTGGTTGCAGGTGGACACAACTTGGTTGGGGCTATGGCTTGCCCCTGGCGGAGAGGACAGCTGGTCCTCCTTTGGAGTTCTTGCTGGAACAGCAGGCCACAGGTTAATTACCAGGGACTGCACCAAATGTAAAGCTCACAAAAAGTGGCACCAAATGTAAAGCTCACGAAAGGCGGCGGTGGGTGGCCAAAAGAAGCTCGCCAGGTGGGTTCACCAGAGTCAGACAAAAGTAGTAGCTTGATTTTATTGGAATGTGTGTCCCGGGCAAAATCTCCAGCCCCCCAGGGTGAAAGTTGGGGTGGGAGAGCCAGGAGAAATCCCATGTGGCTTTGGCTGCTCAGGGTTTTTATACAGAGGAAAGGGGTCAAGGGTCCTGCCCAGGAAAAGGTGGACCCAAGGTGGACGTCAGGGTCAGCAGGTCTGCCTCATTGGTCACTTCTGGCACAGTGTGTTGCTAGGTGACCATGCTCCCTCCCCCTGCAGCTGCCCAATTCGACCTAACAGTTGGCAAGTCTTGCATTTCATCAGGGGTGTCCAGAATCTCTGCAGAATCATGTTACCTAACAAAGAAGCAGCTAACAAATCCTAAAAATGCTATTTTACTACTTACGAATGATAGTTAACCTTGAATGTTGAGTCTCATTATAGGCTGATGCTGTAAGACGAAGTCAATTGATTTACAGACTGATTGTTGCATTTTATGAAAAGGAGCAGTTGCTTGGGGGTTTGAGTTTTCATTTACTCAAAGAGTCACTAATGTGCCAACATCCATAATGTAGAGTTTATAAGAACTCACCTTCCCATTCACACGTCATCAGGATGGGCTCTTCCCAAGGATGGGAACTATGTGGCTGCTTGGGCTGTGCTCACACTACCCGTCTCCTTCTCTTTTTCCTCCCTCCAACTGCTGCTGCCTTGAAGGCCTGGAATGATTCTGTATTAATGTTCAGATTGACTGTACTGGATCCCAAGGGGCATTTGGATGTATTTGCTAAGTTTTCTTACCAGCTTGCCAGAACCACCTCTGTGTGCTTTGTGAGAGGGAGGAGAGCTCCAGACTATGACTTGAGATGGAAATCGCAAACTACTATGTTGCCAATGATGCTTCTGCTTCTAAGGACTATAAGCACATTATTACAGTTTGTATATATTGTTTGTGCCCACGATGATATTTGCCAACAACAGACTGCATATATATTGCTGTCCTCAAGACTATAGTGAAGCTGAAGAATTCCTATTGACTTGATAGCTGACAATACTATAGAGCGATGCATTACTCACATGTTATTTGTTGCATAAACAAACCTCCAGTCACATAAAAATATAGAAAGACAATTAACTATAGTATATAATATGTGATATAATAAATGACAATGTTACCAGCTTATGTATTTACTTTTACTTTTTAATCATTATTTTCGCATGTACTCCTACTTACTAAATGAAATGTTTATGCTAACATACTTTTTAATCATTATTTTCGTGTGTACTCCTACTTAATAAAATGTTTATGGTAAAATAGTATGCTGTGTTATGCTGGCAGCAACTTGTTACATCTTGTATTTATCTTGTCTCTTGATTACATGGAGAGGCCATGATGAATGGTTAACCTGTAACCTTTAGTCCTATGTAAGTACATTCAATGATGAAATTGCCTAATGACTCAGTTTCTCAGAATAGGTCAACATCCTTAAATGATTCTTGACTGTAATTCATGACTGTAATTCCTATAAGAACTGGGGAGGTCCAACAAAGGGAAGCGCAGAAAACTGTGTCAGGCAGAAAATAGTGTACAGTTTTTTTGCGCTTCTAAGTTCCAAGACTTCCTTCCTGGGAAAGAGATTTTCTAATTTCACTGAGTATTACCAAGAGCTGCTCACTTACCATGGATTTACTTGCTCCTACTGCTCAGTTTATATTCCCTTGCATATTTCCCTTTGGAAAAGAAAGTTATAATTCAATTACAACATTTTCCTCCATTGTTGAAAACGGTTTCCTTCAGTTTCTGCCAGCTGTATTTCATGATGGAAAGTAGTACCAGTAATTTACCAGCCTGTCTGAAAAGGAGACAGATCTTTCAGATAACACTTAACATACTTCAAAAGAGTATGTAATGACTGCAAATGACTCCACACTGACTACCCTCAAAAACATGCACAAGAACTTCTAGTAGACAAACACCATTCAAAGGAAGTCGGGACAAAGTGAGACATTTGAGGTATATAACTACAACTGTAAAATAGAATACTGAATTCTAGTAATACTTTTCAAAATTCTGGTTTAGGACCAAAGAATTTTACTAGAGAGATCTTCGGGAGGTGTACTTTTGGTAGAATATTGGTTGACTGTGTTATATTTTTGTAGAGATGGAGAGATTCTTTTATTATCTAAAAGGTTAATGTCATTGAATCTTCAAAATATAAAAGAGGAAATAATATGTTTTATAACTTTATTCAGTAGTAATGAATGGAAAACAACGCTCAAATATGACACACTTTGAGTCTCACATTAGGTCACAACAAGCAGAACAATTTGTGGATCGATCTTTTTAATTTCAGCTCCAGGCCATACTGAGCACCATGTTCTACAACTACGATGTTAATAGATGTCGTGTAATATGTTAATCAGGGATAGCCTGATGTGTCAGGCAGCCAGCTGTGCCCAGCAGGTTCCCATGACCTAGCAGATGGCCCACCATTCACAATGGCCCACATTGCCACACCTGTGCTTCAGGGGACTCCTAACCCTTGCCTTTTCCTTAAACTAAATGAACTTTTTTTCAACTATGCATGGAAGTCATTATATTATATTTTATTACACATAAAGCTTATATTTCAGATCTCTACTGGGGACTAGTGAGGCAGAGATCTGAATGTTTTTGAGCCCACAGTAGGAAATAAATGGGAATAAATACAAGTGTTACAGAAAGAGAAAGATTTGTGGCCTGTAGGCAGAATTCAGGAGGCTGGCCCCCCATAGCTGCCCTCGACTTGCTGAGCCATTTCTTTTGCAACTGGGACAATACCGGAGGCTGTGTTAGACAATTAAATTACCCCTGCAGATGGCCACTCACAAACCAGGTGCTGAACCACCTTTAACCTAAAAAGCAATCAAGTTGTCCCAGAGGATATGTTAATGCCAACCCATAGCCCATTTAAGGTGAATTGGGCAGTAAAACTTGAGATAAAAATATTTATTTTGTGTTTTAAAATTCTTTCAAGGACTAGGTCATTAAAAGAAAGATTTTTGTCTTGGAATTTCATTTCTTTATCTCCAATTATTTGAAGGTACAAGTTTGTATATTTAGATAAGTTATCCCCTGTGTAATAAGGGGATAAGTAAAAGATAAGTAAATAAGTAAAAGAGCTAGTCACAGATCCCTGAAGTATTTTCAAAAACTGCACTGGGAAGATCAAGGTGCATTGAGGCAAATGTCATATGCATGGAAGTCTCTTGGAGAGCTGGGGATGTAGCTCAATGGTAGAGTGCTTGCTTAGCATGAGTGAGTCCCTGGGTACCATAATCCGCAGTACCACAAAAGAAGAAAAAAACAAACAAGCAAAAAAAAAAAAGCAAAAAACACTTTGGATAGTTTTCTTTAGATTTTAGAATCTACAAATTACTCTATTTACTAAAAAATATAATCACAGTTATACTGAAGCAAATCAGTATTTTTATGTGTTCAACTGCAACTCAAAATTCAGGTGTTACTGTTAGTTTGATTTAGGACAAAATGGTAACCTATAATTTAAAATAGAACACAGCCAAGACATGGAAAACTAAATCTCAAAGTTCTTCATTAAAAGGCAAATTAATGAAAATTGAAATAGGCCATGGGCAGAAGGATTTCTAGTTGTAAAATGAACCAAAGCAGGTCACTGGATTGACAAACAAGAAAAATATCTGATTGTCAAAACCAGAGGCAGTTTGACAGTAATGGCTACATAGGAAAACTCTCAACTAGGCACATACAGTGGGGGAAGGAGGACAAAGGTGAAGAGTTTCTAGTATTGGGGGGCAAATCAAGTCATTATATTTGCATACTTTTTCACACAATAGGCCACTACTATTTATATCGGCTCGAGGTTATTTAATCTAATCTACTCTTTTTTCTAAAACACTTTTAGTGAATTCTGGAGGTGGTCTGGGGGGCAAGTGCACTGGAAAGCAGAATTTCTTAACTGCAGCTTTGTCAGATCGGGGTGTGCATAAGACAGCTGGAGTGAACAGAAGGAAGAGTTGGCAAGTGTGTATCCTGCATTGTTTCTACAACGTTTTCCCTGCCCTAGGATGGATCTTATGTGGCAGGCTCATTGCTTGGGGGATCCAGTGGTAAGTCAGATATATACGCCTAGTCTCAAATCCACGAGAAGAGTTTAAAGCCAAGTCAATAGAGGTTAGGAGGAAAGAAAGGGAAACCAGAATGATTTCGGTTATTGTGGTACTAGCAATTCCAACTGCTTCAGATTTGGGGGTGAGGGAAGGTTAGGAAGGAAGGGGAAGAGGCAAAAGGTAAAACTAAGGGAGAAAGGGAAGAAAGAATATAGATATGGAAAAATGAATAAATATTTCAGAAATAATAATGGCTAATACATTTTGAGAGCTCACATTGCCAATTCTGTTCTTTTGTTTGTATACAGGCACACAGAGTATTTACATGATAATATATAAATATGTATCATATATTACATACTTACATAACATGCGTGAATCTAACAAATTAAGGATGAAAAATTTTTAAAAATACCATGAGCAGCAGTTTACTGGGAATGGTTAACAACAGCTTCCAAAAATAAAAAATCCTGAATTATAGTGTTTTTGCTGATTTCCACCAAGGCCAATTTCAAGCTACCAACCTGTGATGTCACTGAACATAGAAGCTAAGTAGAGATTCACAGCAGCCCAGAAGCTCACCATTATATGCTATTTGCCTGTATAGATATGATAGATACAAATAACCTCAAAACCAGATATTAATAAAATGTTGTCAAATATTTAGGAAGTGATGAGTTCTGGGTATTATCTTTGAATATAATTTGTTGATTAAATTGCATCATAATTTATCTTTTAATAGTGGCTTTAACAATGGATTGCAAAATTCCCCAAAATTTAAGTTGTCTTTTGCAAATAGGAACAAGCCCTCATGCTACTGCCTTTGAAATAAGTACTATTATTATTCACATTTTACATTAACAGAAAACTGAAGAACAGAGTTTAATAATTTGCACAAGATTCTATAATTTGTGAATGGTTGAGCTGGAATAACAAACACAGTCTTCAAACTGCTCTTTGTGTTGGAGACATATAGCAATCCCTAGTGACCCCATTTCATCTCTATTTAGTCTACTTATTGATTGTAGCAGAAACTATTTTGATAGATATTTAAGTAAGGAGTGTTGCTTTAGGGAGGTGTGGGTGATTCATTGGCTTACATGGGTAAAAGACTAGTTAAAGGGAGATTCTGAGAATAAAAAGGTCCACTACCTCTCTCCTCTGTACCACAGTGGAAAACTACATTTCAACTTAAGCTAAATATTCAGAATCTTGTTGAAAATACTTCAGGGGGAATAGCAATGTGAATTCACTTTTCTTTTAAAATTAAATTTAGCCTAATATTTCCGGCTAAGGTGAAATAATTAACAGCAACATTAGAGTCATTGGGCTAACTCCATACTTCTGCCAGAGTCTCAACAGAGATTTCTGTGTGGGCCATAGTTCTAAACAAGAAAGACAATATTTAGGGAAGAAATGTTATTCAAGCAAAAAGTTTGCCATGAGAGTAAACTAAATATTACTGGTTATAACCATTACTAACTCTACATTGACAAATAGCACATCACTTTCTGTCATGACTTTTAGTTGAAAGAAGATGACACCAAGACACAAGGCTCACCGTCGGAAAAGTTCCAAATTTATTCAGAAAAATACTTGTACTTATTGGGTTGGGAGGGAGTGGACAGGTCAGGGCGAGTGATAGAACAGTGACTGATTGGTTAACCACAGTTACTAAGGGGCTTCAGTGTGGTGTCAAAATATTAATTGGCTCCTCGTTCGCGCCAGTGGGAAGAGTTATGGGGTGATTAGGCGCAGAAGAGAAGCCTAGCCAGCGCCATGCTGAGAAGTTACAAGGGGATATAAAAACAACCTTATATTAGTGATTTTCATTTCGTGAATATTTTTAAATAATAATAATTTTAAAATTTAGAGCAGAATCATATATATCCTCTAGAATATTAGCTAATTTGGAATATAATATTAACATTAAGGTTGATATCATATATATAAGATTTTTTTCATTATGGTTATGCATTTTAATGATCTATAAACTACTACATGCAATTTATATTATTACATTTCATTTTTGCTATGAAATTTTGTGATGAATTAATAAATTACTCTACATTCACAAATGAATATTTCAGTGAATTAGTTTTACATCTGTAAATTCTGGTCCTCGGCTATATATATAAAACTCAAGCAAGTAGAAAATATCCAAATTCATTTTTGCCAAAACCTGTAATTTATTTCAAAAATAACTGGAAATGAACAAATATGTAAAAACATTAATTACTTGATATCCAATTTATTTAGGCTGTGAACTCACAAAGATTGTGCCTCCATTGTCTCCGTGGTAACAATAATAAAGCAAGTTAAAGGAAGAGGTGTCTTTTAATCTTTATATAAGTGGTTAAAGACATTACTCAAATTTAAACCATCAAATTAAACTTACATTCAGTCAATTTTAAAGCCTAAAAAAATGATAAATATACTTGAATGTGATTTTTAATATCCAAACAATGTAATTATCAAATTTATTGCTAAGCACAAGTGTTCTTCAGATCACAAGGGATTAAAAACCAATGTTTTAATGTATTTCATTATCATTAAACTATTCAGTAATACAGTTGTTTAATGACCCTATATAACCTCACTAATTTTTTTGTTCAGTTTTTCCTGAAGCCAGTTCTACTAATGAATATTGACCACATTGATCACAATTTAATTGACAGAGATGGCATCCAGATTATGCTAAAAGCATTGGGAAATGAGATTCGGGCAGTGGCCTTGGCAATGTCAGGTAAACCTGAACCCCTGCTTTGGCTATTGCACATTCATTTTCTCTCTTTCATGCTCATTCACAGCCCCAGAGCCCCTAAAGCCTCCCAAAGACACATGACATTAAAAACTCCTCAATGATAGATCTTCCTAGCTTCTTACTTATCCAGTTTCACTTCCTGCCATTTCAGTTACCGTCAATCAAATGCAGTCCAAAAATTTAAAATGCAAAGTTTTCAAAGTAAACAATTTATAAGTTTTAAATTGCATGCCATTCTCAGTAGATGAGGAAATCTCAGGCTGTTTTACTCCCTCATGCTCAGGACAGCAATCATCTCTTCGTCCAGCATATCCACACTGTATATGCTGCCCACCCTTTAGTCTCTCAATAACTCTCTTAGTTGTCAGATCAACTGTTGTAGTGTCACAGTGCTTGTGTTCAAGTCACCTTTATTTTACTTAATAATGGCCCTGAAGCTCAAGAATAGTAATATTGGAAATTTGGATACAACTAGGAGAAGCCATAAAGTGCTTCCTTTAAGTGAAAAGTTGAAAGTTCTCAACTTAAAGAAAAAAAAAAAAACATATGTTGGGTTGCTAAGAGCTACAGTAAGAATGAATCTCCTGTTGGTGAAATTGTGAAGAAGGAAAAACAAATTCGTGCTTTATTTTTTTCTGATCTAAAGCAGCAAAAGTTATGGCTACAATGTATGATATAGTGCTTAGTTAGGATGGAAGAAGCATTAAACTTGTGTGTGCGTATGAGAAAAAAACACAGTATGATAGGATTCAGTCCTTTCTGTGGTTGTAGGCATCCACAGAAGGTCTTGGAATGGATCCTCTATGGATGGGGCCCGGGCACTACTGAACAGTTTACTCCAAATGTTCAAAGATTAAGTGGAGTGGCAGAACAGGGACATAACCTGAAAAGTCTCAGACCTAAATCATTTCTGAACGAGAAAAACAAAAGTGCTGCTACCATGGGCTTGACAAAGATGACTACATGCTTAACAAAACTCTTCCTTTACTTCCTGGCTGCAGGTGCAATATTTCCCAGCCTTCCTCTCACACAACTGAGTTATGGCCAATGGAATGAGAGGGCAGAACCATCTGGACCAATTCCAGGATTGTCACACCAACCTCCCATGTGATCCTTCATATCTTCATAGTCTCTATTTGCCAAATGGGCGCAGAAGATCCTGTGGAGAAGGCTGAGATCCTTGCAGACAGTAGATCCCGGATGGAAGGAGGATTTGCCTAAATGACCACGTTGAAGTCTGCCCTTCAACCTAGAACATGCTCACTAGACTTTGCATTAGAACAAAAAATGAACTTCAGGTGTGTGAAGCCTTTGGTATTTTGAGATTGGGCTGTCAAAGCAGCTAGCCTTACTGGCCCTATACCAATGGGCAGGTAATGTTTTGTTCAATATGAAATGTTTTATTTGTTATTCTTTTGCTAAGGCTGCCCCCTTTTTGTTAAAACTGAATTACTGGTTTTTAGACAGAAATGACTTTTGATACTGATTAGTCAACTATAAAACAGCTATTTCTAGAAGTAGAACAAAAGGCATTACAGAGGTTCAGAGACAAGGAGAAAAGTACAGACAAATATACCAAATATCTGGCTTTCAATGATCTTATCACATAGCAACATATACAAATCATGGAAAAAATAAAAATGCAAGTAGTAATGTCTTGTTAAACAATGAATAGACACAAAAGAATGTGACCCAACAGAGGAAACAAGTCAGCTAAAGTGATATTGTGCAGGATAATTACATCTAAATGTACAGAATTTTAAATTGTTAAATTAGAAGTGAAATCTCTTGACATTTCTTCAGATAATAAGCCTCTCAAAATTGTTATAGGTAAAATATAATTTATTTTTTAAAAAGAAAAAAAGATAAAAAGGAGTCAGCAAACCACATATGAAAAATCAATGGATAATGTGACCGTAAGTGGCCTGCAGATACCAATCCCTGGTGTGCTTCTTTAGTTCAAGGAGATGGTGTTAAAAAGTTACTTATCAGTAAAATTTACAACCAGTACAGTAGAGATTTTTTTCTTTCATATACCTAAGACACAGGGTTCTTGAAAGTTTTATGTATTTATTTTTGTTCTGTTTTTAGGAAAATTCTTAGTTATATAAATTCATATTTTATTGGCACATCTAAAATGTACAGTTATACTAGACATTTGAGTTTGACCAACATAACATTTGAATATTTGAAAGGCAACCAAATGGTGGAGAATTCTGAATTTTCATTTTGCCTATTATACTAACATAATTTTAAAATGTTGGTAAAAAATTTAAAAACCCTAAGATGTTGTTTAGATATTAATACAAACAACTATCACATTTAATATCCAATTTGTCCATTTCTTTCCTTGTCTATTTCAAAGCATGACTTTAAATATCAAAAAAGTGGATGCTTTTTGAAAGTACTTTCTAAACCATAAAGAATGACATGAATGTAGTATTTAAGATATCTTCATCCACTTTAGATGTTTTGAGACAATTTCATAGCTTAACATGCAATTAAGACATAAGACCTCGACTTCCTTCTTCAACTCTATACCTCCACTTTAATATCTAGGAACATGAAGATTTGGAGACATTATTTTGTTTATGTAAATGAGATCAGTACAGGTATGGGGTCCCTCTCTCTCTTCTCTCTCTCCTCTCTTCCTTTCTTCTACTTACACACACACACACACTCACACACACACACTTCCAAAGAAGAGAAATAGAAAGAAAACACAAGGGTAAAAACAGTAAGCAAAAAAATAAGTAAAACAACTAACAGGAGCAGTCCTATGAGATTTTCTAGTGATATAGTGCTATGAAATTTCTACATGATCACCACTATCCTGATCCACATTTGTAAAATAGCCGCACATTACCACAGGGTTCAATATTAATCAATATTGTCTTCATAATCTCTCACTTTTCCCATCATAGCCTTAAAATCATTATTAAGTATACTTAGGATGTAAAGACAGCATGCCTTCTCTTGATTATGGATGCCTTCAGTTAGATAGAGCTTTTAGTATACAGTGTAATTTTCTGAAGATAAGTTTTTTGCACTTGGAAAACCAAAATTTTAACAGTTCTGACAATTGATTGAAATTTATTTTTACATGTATACATGGACACCTTCAAACTATCATTCTTGCCAATTACATTGTTGGAGGGGACTTAAACAATTTGGGGCTAGAGAAAGGTCTGTGGGAAAAATTGTCTTTCATTGACAAATTATTTCTTCCAGGAATACCAGGATGATAGAAAGGAGTTTCTGTGGAAATGGGTCAATCATAATGACTAAAAATTAGAAATGAGAGGTTGCCAAGTTCTTAACTCTTTATTTCATCTGGACATTAAGGATTAAGCTCACCAATATTAGCAGGGCATTGAAAATATGAGAACATGTCTGAAGCCAACACATTCCTAAAACTAACTCCATCATAAACTGGTTCAGCCTTTCAAAAATAAAATAAAAAAAAAATGAAAAAATAAAATAAAATAAAAATTAAAAAACTTAAAAAAATAAAAACTTCTCCCAGTTCTGAGTCTGTGGAGTGAGGCTGTGAATTAATTAGGCTCTGAAGTCTAGCAAATCTGGTTTGAATCCAGTCTCTGTCACTGTCAGAGGACCTGGGCACATTGCTCATCCTCTTCAGGACTCAGCTTCTTCCTCTGCAAAATGGAGATTGAGAGTGTATACCTCATTCAACCACTGTGCAGAAAAACAGCATGTGTGCAACCCTCTGAGTCCATTGCCTGGTATATAACAACAACCATTACATAAATGTTTGTGTCTTGCTATTATTGTCGTTGTTATCATTATTACTATAATACAGCTAATAGGCCAAATTAGCTCACGGTGGAGCCATGGAATACTCTTACATCATGTTGCTTTATCATGTCTATAATCTGATTTTTAAAAAATATTTTTTAAAATTTGGTTTTACTGAATTCTTTTAAGATAATCTCATTGTAATCAAAAGAAGAATCCTCTGCCATCTAGTGGCTTCTTACAAGCAGCAAGGAAAAACTAAAAAGACACCAAAAAACAAATAAAACCTGAATTGATTTTAAACAAAAGACCCATGTTGTTGGTTTTTCAAAAGAAGCAGTACATAGAAGAGGAAAACCATTACATTTCAAATACTGAAATTTTATTATTGCTTTTCTCCAAAATATTGATTAAATTTCGTCTGAATATTTAAATGCTGACAGCATCTCTGCAGATGCTGGTCTTTATGGTTTTTTGGCAAGAATAAAGTTTGTTTCTTTGTAGCAGAGGAAAAATATCAATGTGAGAATTCTGCTCTCTATGCTTTGAAAATACAGGTAAAAGGAAACTGATTTTTTTTTTTTTTTTGGTACTGGGGATTGAACCAAGGGGCACTCCACCACTGAGCCACATCCCCAGCCCTATTTTGTATTTTATTTAGAGACAGGGTCTCACTGAGTTGCTTAGGGCCTTGCTAAGTTGCTGAGGCTGGCTTTGAACTCACGATCCTCCTGCCTCAGCCTCCCAAGCGCTGGGATTACAGGCGTGTGCCACTGCGTCCGGTGAAACTGATTTAAAAAAAAAAAAATGTAGAGTGCTCAAGGCCTTCTACTTGTTTCTTAATGTGAGAAGATAAACCTGTTTCCACCATTCTTTAAACTAAATACATATGTTTTATGCAAGAATTACAGAAGTCCACAGGACAAAAGAAGCAAGAAGCATCATCAAGAGAGGGAACCCTGGATGGCAAGGCAGATATATTAGGGTTATCCAGAGAAACAATCAGATAAGGGTGTGTGTGTATGTGTGTGTGTGTGTGTGTGTGTGTGTGTGTGTACAGGTAAGGGACTGCAGAGAGATTGATTTTGACTTACTATAGAGAATTGGCTCATGTGATTGTGGAGGTGGCTAGTTTCGAAATCAGAGTGAGTGAGTAGGTAAACTGGAGACTCAGGAGAGACAATAGTTCAGTTTCAGTCTGGGTTGAAGGCCTGCAAACCTGGAGAGCTGAGGGAGTAGGTCTAGTCTAAAGGCTGGCAGGTTTGAGATTCAGCAAGAGAAGTTTCTATTCAAGTCCAAAAGCAGGAAAAAAAGCTTGTGTTCTACTGGGAAGTGTTATGGGGTGCAACTGAAGAACAGACTGCTCACCACTGAGAAGTCCAAATTTGAGTCTTTATTAAACCGGCCGGCTGACTGTCTCACACAGTACCTCATAAAATGGCTATTGGGAGAACAGCCCTGACCATAGGGTTGCAGGGGTTCTTACACCAAAAATCACATCAATCATAAGTGTCTGTTGCTATGATTCAAAAGTACAAACTAACATCATGAAATCATCAGCAGAGGGGGATGTGGGTCAAAACAACCCTTTCCTAGGTACAAACTAAAGAATGGTTACTAACATCCACACGATCATTGTTGACATCACCGTTCACATGGTGCATTGTTCAGGAGAAACCGGAATCAAAAGAGAACAATTTTTCATCACTTAAGAATTGTCATTTTGTATTGCTAAACGTGTCATGCAAAATAACTGAAGATGGGTACAGAGGCGGGGTGTTCCCATGGGAAAAGCTAAGCAACTGTTGATGGGTACAGAGGTGGGGCATTCCCATGGGAGAAGCTCATTTCCTACATAACATGGAGTCTCAGAGCAAAATGGAGTCTGTTTAGTCATTGCCCATGTAGCCTGAATTGTAACATTTCCATGGAGCCAAATCTGTCAGCCCGTCACAAGAAGGCCATGGGCTATCCAGCTGGAAGAATTCTCTCTTCTTAAGGGGAAGGCCAGCCTTTTTGTTCTGTTCAGGCCTTCAACTAATTGGATAAATTCCACCCACTCCAGGGAGGGTAAGCTGCTTTACTCAGTCCACTTACTTAAAGGTTAATCTCATCAAAAACTCTCAGAAACACCTAGACAGCAATGGATATGGAATGATAAGTTCTGGAAATTGCAAGTAACTCCATGTGTTAGGACCTGTGGGTTCAGGGTAAGGAGAGTAAATAAAAGGTAAGTGGGACTAGAATCTCTAAGGACTTGACTGTGATATATTTGGACTTCAACGTGAAATGTTGGGAACCACCATAGGTCTCTACACAGAAAATTAGACAATAATAGGAAATTTTGATAAGGACAAAAGCTACCATTGATTACTTACTATCAGCCACAAATCTGTTTGTTTCCAAATATTACCTCAATACTTATGATAACCCTGTTTTGCTTGTTTTAACTTATTTTACGTATTAGGAAACTGAGGCTCAACGAAGTTAAATAACTTTATTTTAAAGATTCAAAGATTATCTATCTCAAGAGCTTACATCTGTTCTAGTAACCCAGAAGGCCTATGGAATGATTCCTGAAATGGCCATATTTGTTTTTTGATGGTCAATTATGTTCTGATTCAGTTTTTGAGAATTAGGGAACATACTTTGGGGAATTGGGTTTTATCTTAAAATGCTTTTGCTAACATTATGCACGGTAATTAGTTAGGTACTTGCCATATGATTCAACATTTTCTGCCAGCTTTGATTCCAGAAAGGGTGAGTGTTTCAGTCAGCTTTTTCGTTGCTGTGAGTAGAAGATCTGATCAGAACAATTTTAAAGGGGGAAAAGTTTATTTGACGAATCATGGTTTCAGAGGTTTTAGCCCTTAGAAGGCCGGCTCTATTCCTTGGGGCTCAAGGTGAAGCAGAACATCATGGTAGAAGAGTGTGGAGAGGGAAGCAGCCTGCATCATCAGGAAAAAGAGAGAAACTCCATTCTCCAGACACAAAATATATACCCCATAGCCATGCCCCAATGAACCACTCCCTTCAGCCACACCCCATCTGCCTCCAGTTACCACTCAGTTAATTCCATCAGGGATCAATCCACTGATTAGGTTAAGATTCTCACAACCCAATCATTTCTCTTCTGAACCTTCTGTGAGCTTCTGGGTGACACCTCACATCCAAACCATAAGAGTGAGTGAAAGGTGTTAAGGTGAAGCCTTCTTGGATGGAACTACACCTTCATCCAGTTGTCATCATGACACAAGAAGACAAAATGTGAACAACTGCCCTAGGTTTACTGGGCTAACCTACATTAATAAATAACATGCACTGAGTATGTATTATACATAGTAACTGACATAGCCTCATAGTTATCTAAGACTGAAGCATAGAGAGATTGTATAACTTAAGGTCACAGGTTATTAATTGGTAGAAGCCAGATTCAAAGCAAAGGTATCTGATTTATGCTATAGTTTTAATCTTATGTGTCCCCCAAAGGTCTATGTGGCTTTATCCCCTGGGAGGCACTGATGGAAGCTTTTAAGAGGTGGGACCTATGAAGGCCTTTGGGTCATGGTGTGCACATTTGAAGGAGATAATGGGACTCCAAACTTTCTCTTTCTCTTTTTCACTTCCCAGTCTTTGGCTGAGTGGTTTACTCTGCCACATGCTCCCGTGCCATTGCCATCTGGTATTCTCATCAGAGGCCTAAAAGCAAGGGGTCCAATTAATCAGGAACTGACCTCTGTGTGTCCATAATAAACTTTTTTTTCTTTTTAAGTTGATTATCTAGGGTACTTTGTTACATTAATGGAAAGCTGACTATCTTGCTCTAAACCCTCACATTAAAGCATTTTGCTACATAGTCCCCCTGTGCTAGACTGTTTCCCAGAGAAGACTTGTTCTATCCAATATGACAGCAAGGCCATTAACTCCTTGGGTGATAGTGAGCATGGTTAGCCTGCAGGTCTCATGCAGGAAACAGAGGCTTCATTGCCTGCTACTGTATTCCATGACCTCCAGCTAAGGGTAAGTTGAAGCTCAAATTATATCTGTGATCCAGCTCCCCTAAAAAAGCAGCGTCCTCTAGTCACTGTCCCTACCAACACAGGCCTCCTGCAAGGGTTCCTCTGTGAGGAGGAAGGGAGTCTTTTCCTAATATCCTCAGTCTTGCATGGGAATCTGATTAGGTAGGGACAGTGGGGCAGATGGTGGGATAGTGTGCAGAAGAAACATCTAACCTTACAGAACTCTGAAAGTCATAAAACATAATCCTCTATTTTGAAGCTTTGCCTAGAAAGATGTAAGACACTGTTCAAACATCTTTTTTGAGAGTCAAGTCAAATGAATTTAAAATGACCAGTTTACAATACATGATTTTTCCTTAGGACTGCTTAATTAATAACTGTTGGTCAGTTTGGACACAACTGGAAGGGAAAGATTTATTAATAAATACTCAACTTTTCTTAAATAATCTTGCTAGCATGGAGACAGGGAGTTAGTTTAGAAGATCCTGGGCTGGGAATGTGGTTCAGGGGTAGAATGCTTGTCTAGTGTGTGTGAGTCCCTGAGTTCTAAACTCAGCTCTACCAAAGAGGGGAAAGGATTCCTCCTAATAATCCCACATTGGATTATATGGGCAAAACTGCATAGAAAAAAAAAAACTCTAGCAACTCACGATTATTTATCAAAGCCACTGTTACTATTTAACCATTACAAGTATTCTGCATTGATACATTCCTTGAACATTAGGTATTAGAGATGTACATTGATAGATATTAAATGATAATGAGATAAGAAATACCTTATGTAAAAGGTAATGGTCACAATCTTGACTTTAAAAAAAGTTAGGAATTCAAATAACAAAATAACTAAGATCGTGGAATCAAAGAAATATCTGGGAACTTGTAACTCATCCAGAATTTCTTTGAGCTAGGGCAATGTTCTCTAAAGGCTTGTGTCTACCCTACCCCAACCTCCCTGCATTCTATCTTTAAGATGCTAGATTCCAGCTAAGGGTAAGTTGAAGCTCAATTTTCATAGAGGAAAGTGCCATTCTGAAATCTATCTTTTAAGGAATCTTTCAGTTGGGCATGCTGGTGCATGCTTGTAATCCCAGTGACTGAGTCAGAGGATCTCAAGTTTGAGACCAGCCTCTGCAACTTAGTGAGGTCCTAAGCAACTTAGTGAGGCCCTGTCTCAAAATAAAAAATAACAAATGGGCTATGGATATGACTCAGTGGTAAAGCACTCTTGGGTTCAATCCCCAGTACCAAAACAAACAAATAAAGGAATCTTTCAACAGACATTTTATGGATAAAACAAAATGACTCAGTGAAAGTGATCAAACCCTCACTATGCATTAAGAACTTCCTAAAGTCTAATTGAACTTTTAATTCAGGCAACACGAACACACTCACATGCACAGTACAGTAGTTAACATCTCCCTCCTTCCCAAGTGTTGTTGCATCCGATTCGTACTACACTCTCACAGATGAGTGTGCTTTAACTTTGTGGACAACTCATCAGTCCTGAGATAAGCTGCTTATTATCTAGGGTACTTTGTTACATTAATGGAAAGCTGACTATCCTGCTCTAAACCCTCACATTAAAGCATTTTGCTACATAGTCCCCCTGTGCTAGACTGTTTCCCAGAGAAGACTTGTTCTATCCAATATGACAGCAAGGCCATCAACTCCTTGGGTGATAGTGAGCATGGTTAGCCTGCAGGTCTCATGCAGGAAACAGAGGCTTCATTGCCTGCTACTGTATTCCATGACCTCCAGCTAAGGGTAAGTTGAAGCTCAAATTATATCTGTGATCCAGCTGTGATGAGAAAAGACCCATTTTTCTGGCAGGACCATCTTTTTAAAAAGTCCTAAGAGACAAATCCTCCCTTGCACTTCCCAGTTTCATTACTTTTCAGAGCATCCCAACTTGAGGTACATGAATAGTTTTCTTTAAAAAGTATTAGTACTGCATAAATGACAAAAGATTTTGAAAACTGAAAAGCACCATATACGTGGGTGGTCAGGGGATGACAGTGGTGACAGTGAAGCTGGTAAGAGCTAAGATTTATTGAATTCTTATGATGGTTTGGATCAAGCAATATACTGAGTAATTTACATGCATTATTAAATTTTTAAACAAATATTTATGGCGCATCTACAATAAGGCAGGCATATCTCTAGGCACTGTGGTGATGAATGAGAGAAAGTCCTTGTGGAATTGACCTAATAGTGAGGGAGAGTCACAATAATCAAAGTAGGTAAACACATATATAATATAATGCCAGGTAGTAATGAATGCTATGAACAACAACAAAATATAATGAATGGAGCATCTGATCTTTAAAACCAACAGGATATTGTGGAAGGGACAGATGGTAAGCAGTTTCTCAGGCCAGATCCTAGGAAACATTGTTGCTTTCACTTTTGTTTTCTTGGATGGCTCACTCTGGAGGAAGCTGGTCACCAAGACCTCAAATAACCCTGGAAGAGGCCTCGGTGGAGAGGTGCTGAAGCCTCCCAACCAACAGCCAGCACCAACTTGCCAGTCATATGAGAGTCACTCTGGAGGCTGATTCTCCAGCACCAGGAAAGCCTTCAGATGAAAGACCCAATGGGCATTTTAACAACAATCTCATGGAACACTTCACACCAGAACCACTAGGAGATAAACCACTGCTGACTTACTGATATAGAAATTGTGAGAGATTGTTTATTTGTTTGTTTATTTATTTATTGTGCTGGGGAGTGAACCCAGAGTCTTACTCATGCTAGGCAAGTACTCTACAACTGAGCTACATCCTCAATTCTTAAAAAAAAATTTTTTGAGACAGGGTCTCACTAAGTTGTCAAGCCTGGTCTTGAACTTGCAATCCTCCTGTCTCAGCCTCCTGAGTAGCTTGGATTGCAGGTGTATGTTACCATGCCCAGCTACTGTTAACTTTGCTACTAGTATCTTGAGGTAAATTTGAGGTAGAGGCAGCAATAGCTAAATAACATAACAGGCTTTTGTAAAAACAGATGCCCCAAAACGTAAAGCATATAAACTTGTTGCCTTCAAAAATTATTTTTAAAAAGTGATCATTTCTGTAATTATTGAATTTCAGAGGGATAATTATGTGTAAGTATAGTATATCAGTATAAATTCAAACAATTTGATATTTATCTACTTTCATATGATACATAATATGATATATATGTTACATGATACATATGATGCATATGTTCATATGCAATATTTTTCTTTATTTAACTGTCATACTCATGGGCAGAGAAAATGTCATCCATAGCCAGGAGTGCTTAGATAACCATCTCTGTGCTGGTCTAGTTCAAGAATTTCTTGTTGTCCTGGCTCTGCATCATTTATGATTCTGTCTGTGCCTTGGGCCATCTGCATGGGAAGAGATACTACTCCAGTTGGAGATGTTGATGCTAAGGGAACACGCTTCTCTTTCCCCTTCTAAAATTGACCACATTTCAGAATTTAAGCATGGTGTCTATGCCTTTAACTTTCCTCATGACTTTTGGACCATTATAGCAATGTAAATTAAACTAATCTTGAGCTACCAATCCCCTGAAACTTGCCAAGTATTTACAGCAGTGATAAGCTATCTTTCAGACGGCCAAGAATTTGTTTATTACCTACCTAGTGGTAATTCAGGGTTTCACATGGTAGGATCTCTTTCTGAATTTAGATTTTTCTCTAGGTAGATTTAAAAATTTTATCCATGAACAAGAACATATAAAATATTTAATAAGTTTCTTTAAAGTTAAATTTTAAAGCCAATCTCATAAATTTAGAATGACCCTTACTTTTGCCTTTCGGCATATAAATGGGAGAGGAGAATATGTGATTAATCTCCCTGATCTTGGCCTACAGAGCTGTGAGTTCATTTCAAGAGCTATGTTCCTTCATGATGACATGTGGTCCCATGCTTCTCCAGCATGTTTTGCTACTAGATTTAGTGATAATCTTCCACTGCCACTTATTAGGCAATATGAAAGGATTTCTTTTGCAAACACTGATATAAAACCTTTTCTCTTTGATTATATTAGTGATGTTATTTACTATACTATGTGGAAGATAAAATCTTTCCTATAATTCATCAGTAATGTATATGAAGATTTCTTTCACATCCATGTCAGAAAAGTTCAATATTTCAGTTCCGGACTTTTGGAAATAATTTGACAATATGTTTTAAGAATTTGAAATACATTTATGCATTCTAGAACTTCACTGCAGGTACTTGCCAAATGAACTGATGACTATGTTGTTGCAATACAATCAGCTCTCTGTACCCACAAATTTCACATCTGTAGATTCGACCAACCTCGGAATAAAATATTAAAAAATTGTATATGTACTGAACAAGTATGGGCATTTTTCATGTTCTTATTCCCTAAAAAATATAGGATAGCAACTATTTATATGGCTGTCACCTTGTATTAGGTATCATAAGTAATCTAGAGGGGACTTAAAGTACGTGGGTAGATTACATGCAAATATTTTGCCCTTGTCTATCAGGGACTTGAGCATCTGAGGATTTAGTTATCTGCTGGAGTTCTGGCACCAATTCCCTGTGCTTACTGAGGAGTGACTGCATCGATTGTTT
Organism: Glaucomys volans; assembly: GCA_020662805.1. Taxonomy (NCBI): domain Eukaryota; kingdom Metazoa; phylum Chordata; class Mammalia; order Rodentia; family Sciuridae; genus Glaucomys; species Glaucomys volans. Next base: position 463,653 of record JAJEJO010000213.1, read on the forward strand.
TTAATTTTTAAAAACTCAAATGATAAAAGAAATCCATACTTTTCATTATATTTATGTTGTTAAGAGACAGAAAAGTTTCATTATACTGACTGAAGATATATATGTGTATATATATATATATGCCCATATGCACCTAAGTGTATTTATACACACAGTATATGCACATTCATATCTGTTGAGTTAAGCAATTTTGATGCCTCTAACTCTGAGCTGAAGATTTAATTGGCCTATGGAATATGATAATGACACCAATGACCTGTAGGTACCAAAGAAACATTAATGAACATGACAGTTCATAATCTAGAGCCACAGTCTTGTGGGAGAGACACCAGCAGGCAGGCAAATTCACAACTGTATGATAAATGTGAAGTTGGAAATTCAGGGTTTAGTGGGTATACCAGGGAAGACATCTTACCCAAATCAACTGGCTCAGGTTAAGACTTCCTGAAGAAAGGGATACACAGGTAAAATCCAAAGATGGAATCTGAAGATGGAATAGCTAGTTATGTGGAGGTAGAGCAAGGGAATGAAGAGGGTAATAAACCTTCTGCAAAACTCAAGAAGAATATGGCTTGGTTAAAGTACTGAAAAAACCCAGTGTAAGCTGGGCTCAGTGGCACGAACCTGTAATCCCCTGGCTCAGGAGGCTGAGGCAGGAGGATCACAAGTTCAAGGCCAGCCTCAGCACATTAGAGAGGTCCTAAGCAATTTAGTGAGAGCTTATCTCAAAATAAAAAAATAAAATTTTAAAAACGGACTGGAGATGTAGTGTAGTGGTCAAGTGCCCCTGGGTTCAATCCCCACTACAACGTGTGTGTGGGAGAGCATATAGTATCTCACCAGGAGCCAAGGCCTCCAGCAATTTTATCCCCTACAACAACTTTTGAGTTTCAGAGGCTGAATTCCTGGTGGTGTGACTCCCACACATGGGATTAAAATTCTACTCCAGGTGTAACAAATAGAGAATGTTGGGACCCTGATCATCCCACATTGCTCCTGTGACAGAGGTTCTACTCCAGGAGAAGCAAGCTCAGAACACCAGAGCCTACTGTTCTACCCAGTGCCTGAGTAGTGGCTGAGAGACTGCCCAAGGGGAGAAGCAATCCTTAAAAACAGAGCTCCAGCCGGTCTGGGGGTGGTGGTGTACACACCTATAATTCTCACTACTTGGTAGGCTGAGTTAGGAAAATCTCAAGTTCAAGGCCAGACCAGGCAACTTAGGCAATTTAGTGAGACCCTGTGTTTAAAGTAAAAAGGGTTAGGGATGTAGCTCGGGGGTATAATGCGTTGGGCACTAGCATGCATCAGGCTGAATTCAAACATAGGTATCACCAAAATAATCAGTAAAACAAAAAACAAATAGACAAATTAAAAAAAAAAAAAAAAAAGAACAGCTGGGCACCATGGTGCATGCCTGTAATCCCAGGACTTGGGAGGCTGAGGCAGGATGATCGTGAGTTCAAAGCCAGCCTCAGCAATTTAGCGAGGCCCTAAGCAACTCAGTGAGACCCTGTCTCTAAATAAAATACAAAATAGGGCTGGGGATGTGGCTCAGTGGTGGAGTGCTCTGGGTTCAATCCCCAGTACCAAAAAAAAGATAAAAAAAAAAGAGTTCTGAACTCTCCCCTAAGGAACTGACTCTATTTGAAACAATGTGTGGGGACACACAAGCCTAAAGTCAATATCAAATACAGTAGCTTCCCTAAATGAAGAGCAAGCAAGAAGTTGTAAGTCATTAGTTCACCAGAGACCCAGGAGAAGAAAAAACTAAAATGTGCCCTCCTAGGGTTAAAACAAACCACAAAGATTGGTTTCAAAACCTACTACTGCATGTTTTTTTGTTTTTTGTTTTTGTTTTTGTTTTTTTAAGATTATGGAGCAAATAATGCCACAGGAATTTTTTTTTTTTTTAAATAGAGCAATCACCCAGCACTTGGTACAATATAACAGCTGGTTATGAGACCAAATGAGACGTAATAGGGACATTCAGAAAAGATACAAAGAGAACCCTGCTAAAACTCCTATCTTCCCATGGTGACTTGTATGCAAGTTCAAGGCTACATCCTCTGAGAAGTGACAGCATAGGGTTTGCCCTTTGGGAGAAGTGAATTTCACTAAAAGACCCTAGCCAAGACACTAAAAAATCAAGTACAACCACAGACAAATCTGAGGGAGGAGAGGGGACTCAGTATCCAAAGTTACTATGATATATCACGTAAAATATCAGTTTTCAATGAAAAATTATGAGTTATGCGAAGAAAGAGGAATGTATGACCCATACACAGGAGGATTAGAAGCAGGCAATGGAAACTCCCTGTGAGCTAGCAGCTTGGGAGGATGAGGCAGGAGGATGGAGAGTTCAAAGCCAGCTTCAGAAACTTAGTGAAGACCCAAGCAACTTAGTCAGACCCTGACTCAAAGTGAAAAATAAAATAGCTGGGCATGTGGCTCAGTTGTAAAGCACCCCTGGATTCAATCCCTGGTACCCCCCCCCCCAAAAAAATCCAAACAACAGCAACAACACTCCCCCCCAAAAAAATAACCCCCAAAACAAACAAAACAAAACAAAAAAACACTACCCATGAGAGGACAAAGGTGTCAGATTTAACAGAGACTGCATTCATCATCAGTATGTTCAAAGAACTTAAGGAAAATGCCCTTAAGTAGTTTAAACAAGTTAGTCACAAGGGCCACATACTGCATGATTCAATTTATATAAAATATTTAGCATATGCAAAAGCATACAAAAAGTACATGAGCATTTGCCTTAGGCCAGAGAAAGAGATGATTTCACAGAAGTGAGTGCTAATGAACATGGAGTTTCTTTTAGAAGTGATGAAAATATTCTAAAATTGATTGTGGTGATGGTCGTAACAACTCCGAGAATATACTAAAAAAAATTAAATTATGCACGTTAAATAGTGAATTGTATGATATGAAAAATTATATGTCCATAATTTTATTATTAAAAACATAAAGAAACCCTATAGTCTCCAGGAAAAGAAAACAAAAAAAGACCCTGGTCTGGGGTCTATGTCAAAACTATGACATTAAGATAAAGAGGTGGATTTGAGATCAGTTTAAGACTCAGAACCAACAGGATCTGGGTTGTTGATCAGTGAGGAGGATTAATCTGGTTAAGTTGCAAAAATTTAATACTATTTCCTTGAGAGCTTTCATGGTAAGAAGCAGCAGTGAAGTTAGGTCATAAATGGCTTCTTTCAATAAAACTAATGTAATAAACCAAAACAAGAAAAAAAAAACTAGTACCAGAGGAAGAGGACATCTCTAGCCTGGGATGGCTATGAAGTCACATTGAGATAGTAAAGCTGTGCCAGTTAAAATATTAAAATATTTCCAACGTGGTTGGTAAAGAGCTGCTGCCTGGAACTCTCTATCCTCCTCCACCCCAGAAAGTTCCCAGCCTGTGCAGCCATCTTGGATTCTCCCTGTTTCCCCTGGGATGTTTTCATTAACATTATTAAAAATATTTTAAAATGATTTTTGCTTTTTGACTATTTCTTTTTTTTGTTCTTTTTAGATATACATGACAGTAGAGTATATTTTGACCTATTATACATATATGGAGCATAACTTATTCTAATCAGGATCCCATTCTTGTTCATGTGGTTGTTCATGATGTGGAGTTTCACTGGTCGTATAGTCATATATGAACCTAGGAAAGGTATGTCCAATTCCACTGTCTTTCTATTCCCATTCCCACCCCTTGTCCTGTCCTTTCATTTCTCTTTGACTTTTTGACTTTTAAAATACTTAATTCCTATTAAGTTAAAATTATAAATGTGATTCCCATCATATTTCTTGTGAACAGCATTGCCTCACAGCTGTGTATTTACTTATTTATCCACCACTTATTAGTCTTTGCTGTGTGTAACACCTGTGTGGCGATTATGGCGAGGTACCACTCACATCACTTTCACGAGAGCCTGCTGTAGGGAGCACAGCAGGTGATGGTCCCTGGTTACTGCCACTGAGAACCATGAGACCATGTTCCCTTTCCCTTCCTCCATCTGCTGCTCAAAGCCAATGACTGGCAGATACACTAGCACCAGTCTTCTCTGGCTGAAATGGGATTCTTCTACTAAGCAATTTTGACCCAGGACTCCTGGTTGGTCTGACTGAAACTTTCTTAGAATTCACAGTGATCTAAGGATTTTCCCAGTCAATCTTCCTTCCCCTTATTTTTTCGTAGGTGTCAGAATGACATGGTAGTTTGAATGTTTCTCCTGCCTGCTTCTGCTTCTTTATCCCAGGTTCTTCACAGTCTTTCCCCCAGTAAATCCCTTGTATTCAATCCCATTAGAGAAGGAAGACTAGCAGAAGGAGAACAAAGAATTCTATATTTTGGCCATGTGATGCTTGAGCTGCCTATTAGGTATTCAAGAGCTGTCCATCAAGAAGCTGAATATATTTGTTGGCAATTCCCAGAAGAATCAGAATTGGAACGACAGGATACTGGAGGTTTTTCATGCCAGGATTAGGTTAATTTGAGGAATATATTGATGATATAAAGAAGAACAGAAGATCTGGGGCACAACAAAGTCTGGAAATCAAGTAGGGGAGGACCAGCCAAGAAGTTTGAGGAGTGAGGAAGAAGGAAAACAAGCTGCCCATAAGGTACAGCAAAGCATTTCAAGGAGTGTGTGTGACAGTAAAATGCTGATGGGAGTCAAGCTAGATAAACACAGAGAAGAAACTATAAGGGGACAAATAGATGAGGATAATGGGAACATGAGGTTGAGAGAATAACTCTATAAAGTGAGCCCATGTACTGACTCCACACATACTTTCTTTGTCAAAATGGAATCTGCACCCACTAACTGGTTGCTAATACCTCTGGGGAATCACACTTCCCAATATAATCAATTACCCCTGTGCTGCTCCTTCCTGCCCTTGGACACATATGCAGACAGGAAAGAAAAGGTGGGGATTCTGGAGTCTATATAAAAAGCAAGACACACTCCCTTGGGCTCCCTTGGGCACCCAGCTCTGGGCTCCACTTCCCTCCAGAGAAGTCAATCTCTGTCTCAAATAAAACATGCTTTCTTGCCAGAAGTAAAATAAAAAATTAATAAATGGGATGGTATCAAACTGAAAATCTTCACAGCAAAGGAAACAATCAAGAATGTGAATACGATCAGTCAACAAACATGAAAAAATGTTCATCATCTCTAGCAATCAGAGAAATGCAAATTAAAACTGTACTGAGATTTCATCTCACTCCAGTCAGAATGGCAGTTATCAAGACTATAAATAACAATAAATGTTGGCTAGGATGAGGGGAAAGAGGTCCACTCACACATGGGAATCAATCTAACAAAAGAGGTGAAAGACCTCTACAATGAAAACGACAGGACACTAAAGAAAGAAATCGAAGAAGACATTAGAAGATGGAAAGATCTCCCATTCTCTTGGATAGGTAGAATTAGCATTGTCAAAATGGCCATATTACCAAAAGTTGGTACAGATTTAATGCAATTCCTATTAAAATTCCAATGACATTCTCCATAGAACCAGAAAAGGCAATCATGAAGTTCATTTGAAAAAATAAGAGACTCAGAAGAGCCACAGCAATCCTTAGCAAGAAAAGTGACGCAGGAGGCATCCCAATAAACTGTACTATAGAGCAATAATAACAAAAACAGCATAGTATTGGCACAAAAATAGACATGTAGACCAATGATACAAAATAGAAGACACAGAGACAAACCCACATAAAGGCAATTATTTCATACTAGACAAAGATGCCAAAACATACATTGGAGAAAAGATAACTTAATCAACAAATGGTGCTGGGAAAACTGGAAATCCCTACGTAACAAAATGAAATTCAACCTCTCTCTCTCACCATGCACAAAAATCAACTCAAAGTGGATCAAAGACTTAGACACTAGAACAGAGACCCTGAGCCTAACAGGAGAAAAAGTAGGCCCAAATATTCATCATGTTGGCTTAGGACCTGACTTCCTTAACAAGACTCCTCCTAAATCGCAAGAAGTAAAATTAAGAATCAATAAATGGGATGGACTTAAACTAAAAAGCTTCTCCACCGCAAAGGAAACAATCAATATCGTGAAGAGAGAGCCTACAGAATGGGAGAAAGTCTTTGCCACCTGCACCTCAAATAGACCATTAATCTCCTGGGTATATAGAGAACTAAAAAAAATTTAACCCAAAAAAACCAAATAACCCAATCAATAAATGACAAAGAAACTGAACAAAAGAAATACAATTGGTCAACAAATACATGAAAAAATGTTCAACATCACTAGCAATCAGAGAAATGCAAATTAGAACTACACTGAGATTACATCTCACTCCATTCAGAATAGCAGTTATCAAGAATACAAGTAACAATAAATGTTGACGAGTGTGTGGGGAATGAGGTACAATCATACATTGCTTGTGGGATTGCAAATTGGTGTAACCACTATGGAAAGCAGAATGGAGATTCCTCAGATAACTTGCAATGGAACCACCATTTGACCCAGTCATTACACTTCCTGGTATATACCCAAAAGATTTTAAATCAGCATACTACAGTGACACAGCCATATCAATATTTATAGCAGTTCAATTCACAATAGTTAAGTTATGAAACGAATGTCGATGCCCTTCAACAGATGAATGAATAAAGAAAATGTGGTACACATATACCATGGAGTATTACTCAGCCTTAAAAAAGAAATTATGGCATTTGTCAGTAAATAGAGACTATCATGCTAAGTGAAATAAGCCAATCCCCAAAAACCAAAGGCCGAATGTTCTCTCTCTGATATGCAAATGCTGACTCATAATGGGGGGCGGGGAGAAATGGAGGTCCATGGGATTGGACAGGGAGGAATGGGGGGAAGGGAGAGGAGATGGGAATGGGAAAGACAGTAGAATAAATTGGACATAATTTTCCTATGTTTATATATAAATACATGACCAGTGTAACTCCACATCATGTACAACCACAAAAATGGGAAGTTGTACTCCATGTATATATACGACAAAATTCATTCTACTGTCATATTTAACTAAAAAGAACAAACTTAAAAAATTAAAAAAAAAAACTTGCTTTCTATGCTTGCCTCAGCATTTCTCAGGTGTTTAATCTTCAACACTGGGGAACAAGGCCCCATTCCTGATATCCAAGACTGGTATCAAAACGATTGGCTTTGTCCATACCAGGGAAATGTAGAAGCGTGTAGCCAACCAGGGCAAGATGCCAAGTGAAGAACACATGGGTGGGTCCAGAACAAAGGAGCAAGGAGAAGGTCCTCCAATGAGGCCAACTTCTGGGATGATGAAAGTACTCAAGAACACAAAGGGGAGACCCAGTCAGATAGTCACTCTGCACTCATGCATCTAAGTAGGAGATCCAATAAACCAACTAAAATAGATGATGCATGGACACAGGTGAGAGCACCAATGAATAATAGAGAGAAGAGTATGGACAGTAAAGAAGATAAAAAAGGAGGAATTCCAGAGTCTTTAAAAAGGACAATCCAAAACTTCTGGCTCTAGAGCCCTTTCTCTTCAGAGAAGTCTATTGGTATTGCTTGCAATAAGTCTGTGTGTCCTGTTCTTTAATCCTTTGCTGAACAGAAAGAATGAACCAGAGACCCCTAGATAGAAGCACATACAGATCACTTGTCCTTTAGAAGGCCATAACTGGAGTGGAGTGAGTTTAGGAGAGAAGTTGAGATGAAAAGTGTAATGGCAACTATTTCCATTTGATTGATAGAGCAGTACACATTTTGGTTTGCATTTCTATTCACAAATGTTTTTTTGGGGAAAAAGCCTCATTTATTATAGTCCTACCTGTCTCCTACCATTTTAAAATTATACTCTAGAATATTACATATTTTATGCATTTTTATGGAGAAAACACACATCTGAAAGTGTACAAAATGTACTCATCCTAGAAGTGCAGTTCCATGGCTATTTACATATGCATATGCATAGTTAATCACTGTTCATACCAAGATACAAACAAATGTAACTGGATGGTTTTATGTTTTGAGTATAAACCTGTTCCTAGACCTTAGGTGACTTGTTTTATTTTTATTTACTTATTTTTGGTATCCCGTATTAAATCCAAGGGTGCTTAACACTAAGCCACATCGGGCCTTTTTCATTTTGAGAGAAGTTCTCCCTAAATTGCTTAGGGCCTTGAAAAGTTGCAGAGGCTGGCTTTGAACTTGTGATCTTCCTGCCTCAGCCTCCCCAGCCACTGGGATTACAGACATGTGCTACTATACCCGGTGTTATGGTTTGAATGTGAGGTGTCCCCCAAAAGCTCACACGTGAGAAAATGCAGGAAGGTTCCAAAAAGAAACGATTGGGTTTTAAGAGTCTTAACCCAATCAGTGAATTAATCTGATGGGTTTAATTGAAGTGGTAGGGTCGCTGGAGGAGGTAGGAATTGGGGCGTGGCTTTGGATATATATGTGTTATCTGTGAGTGGAATCTGATGATGGAAGCTGCTTCCCTCTGCCATGCTCTTCTGCCATATGTTTGGCCTCACCTCTGACCGGGAGAAATGGAGCCGGCCTTCTATGAGCTAAGATCTCTGAAACCACGAGCCCTCAAATAAACTTTTGCTCCTTTAAAATTGTTCTGGTCAGATCTTTTAGTCACAGCAGCAAAAAAGCTGACTAAAACACCCAGCTCAGGTGGCTTATTTTAAAACTGACATTTTTTTTCTTCTTTCCCCTTTCCTTTAACATAAGGGAAACAAGACTAACAATTTTTCCAGTCCCAGGCTAAGCTATCATGCCCTTCACTGCACTGCCCACAAGAGCAAAGAAAACTCCAAACTTAGGAACTGAGCAACAGCTCTCTCAAGGACACCGATGGACACTCACTAATTATATCCACTGATAATATTTGGATTCCAGCCCTTGTGTTCCTCTTAAAAGCCCTGTGTTCCCCCAGGCAGAATCACAGCCTTTGGGACAGGAGTCCACTGTGTTTGTCCTTAGCTAGCAAAACAATGTAACTTTTGTCTTTTTTTCAAACTTTGTCTTCCTTATTGGACTGGCAGTGGGGACAAGGACCACACTTTAGGTAGCGGAAAGGGTACTCCATAATGTTCTTTCTGCACCTTCTCATTTTATTATCCCTCAGACAGGTAAATCAACATTTTGACTCCTATCAACGTGTTAGCTTTATTACAAAATTTTTTCGAAGAAACAGATGAAAACTATGAGGGACATTTAATTGGGAACTGCCTTAGTATAAACTTAATCAGGTCGAGGGATTGTTAAATGTCAACTACTGGTGCCCAAACCCTGGCGCCAGCCGTTTTTCCGTAAAGCCCCGCCCCACGGGCCCCCACGCCCCATTTCGGGCTTGGTCCTGCGGCACCGCAGGCGAAGTCAGGCATGCGCACTACAGTCGGCGCGCTTCCCTCTTTCCCTCCTCCGCCACCCACGGGGAGCAAGGCCCGGTCATGCGCACTGAGTTTGCCTTCGGCCTTCGCGCCTCGCCGCGCCGCCGTGCGCATGAGCGGAGCTGCCGGCCAGAGCGGAAGTGGGAGCTGCTGCGGGGAGGCGGGGCTGTGGCGCTGTTCGAGGGGTGGGCGAGAGGTGGTCATGGCGCCCTCTGGGCGTCTCGTGGTTCCCTTGACGGTGTTGGTGCTGTTGTTTTCGGGGGTTCGGTGGACCCATGGGCGGCGGAGCGACGTGCGTGTCATCACGGACGAGAACTGGAGGGAGTTGCTGGAAGGAGAGTGGATGATAGAATTGTGAGTGTGGGGCGTTTGTCCCGCGACGCCGGCCGGGGTCCCTCCGAGCCTGCACACCCGACCTCATTCCCCTCTTCTCAGGCAGGCCGCGGCTTCCTCGGGACTTAGTCTCCCAGTCGCCGAGCGGGCGCCCTAACTCCTCCGGATCCCCGGCTCCTCCAGGGAGCTGCCGCCGGCTTAGTCGCATCCCTCCTGGTTTCCTATCAGGGAATATTAAGTTTCTTCTGCACTGTGCTCCCGTGTTTCTCTTCTAGTCCTGTGGTGCACCAAAGGGTTTGTGCTACGTCGAATTCTCAACTTTTCTTCACGGCTTTGGGATTGGTGTTCGGCGGGATGGGGTGGCGTCAGACGAGTACCCGTATCGTTTATTTTAGAATGATCCTTTACAGATGGACATCCAGACTTAAATTCGCTAAGCTTTACAGAAGAGGATATTGAGCACAATCTCTAGCTTTTCGTTTATGCTTAAAGAACATCTATTTGTAGTGTTGGAATTTGGGACTTTTAGTTGCAAATGCTAAGTTAAAATAGGGTTATTTAAAAATATTCGTGTCCCCCCTCCACACATTCTTTCCGCATCTTTTTCTATTGTGTATTCGCAATGTAGAGAATCCTTGAGTTGTGACTCCTAGGTTTTTTATCTTTTGTATTAAAAGATAAAATTAATCATTGCTGTGATTGTTACAAACTCTTAGGAACGTTAGGTTGCAGTAGTTCGAACAAAATCATGTGTCTTGTGTAGTGGTTATACTTTAAAGTCCTTTGTGCAGCGGTAGGAAATAACTGCCTTTGTTTTAGATGCTAAATTGGTGGTGGTGGGAGTGTGACTGATAGGAGTGGTATAACCAATATTGGCCAAAGGCACCATTATTGAATATTGTCTATGTATTGCACTCTACTAAGCACCTTTAAATACATTATATTTAATTCCCTAATGATAGTATTATCCCACATACAGAGGAGAAACAGATGCCTAAGTACCTTAATTGTCATGTCCAGATATTGCTATACTGGCTTTCTTTGGGCCTCCAGAATAAGCATGCAGTAATTGTTAGAACCTGCTTCTTTAATAAGTCTCAGGTATTTTTCTGGATAATGGATGGAGTAAGAGTTGGCAGTTAAGGAGGCAAATGGGGGGTGGACATCCCTAAGGGATAACCCAGCAGAATATGTAACTTTTTTTTTCTGATTCATTGTACACAAATGGGGTACAACTTTTCATTTCTCTGGTTGTACATGATGTAGAGTCACACCATTTGTGTAATCATGCATGTACATAGGGTAATGATGTTTGTTTCTTTCCATTATCTTTCCTTCCTCCTGCCTCCTTCCCACCCCTCATTTCCCTCTACACAATCCAATGTTCCTCCATTCTTCCCTCACACCCCCCACCTTACAGCCCCCACCTTACACCCTTACACCCTCCACCCTTGTTTTGGGAATTTTTTCCTAAAACAAGTCAAGAAAATATGAATATAGAAGCTGGATTTTTTTTTTTTAACATGTGTAGGCTTCTTTTGTTTTGGTTCCATAACCATAATTACTACCTACAATAAAGTAGAAAAGCAAAATTCTAGAGAAAAATTAGGATTTGGGAAGATTATGAATGCCATTAAAATGCTAGTATGGTCAGCCATAGAATTTGTAAATCCAGAGTCTTGGAAACTGGCTGGCCAAGAGTTTTGTTTAGCCTGCTTAATATTTGTGTGGGGGGTAGGTTTTGAAATAATATTTTTGCATAAAAATGCAGGTCTCTAGAGGCTTTTAATATGAATGGCCTTCCTTCTTGGGCCAGCCATCCCTGTGGCAATTCTGCTGCATAGTAGTAGTAGCTGCCTAAAGTTGGAACTTGTGTTTTCTCATTCACCGTAGCCCAAGGTACTTTCTGTTTTTCCAACACTTTGCATTTGACTCTGCATTATAAAATTGTTAAAATGGTAAACCTCAAAAAAATAAGTCTGGAACTTTCTGGTGGCCACATTGTAGCAGAAAAATCCAACTTTTTTTTTTTTTTAAGAGGTGTTTTTCATGTGAAAAGACCATTGTGTCTTTAAAAATTTATTTTCAGGGTTGCTTATTATGGATGGTTATAATCCTTAATTCATATTTCTTAATATCCAGATTTTTAGACCACAGAACTGTTTGCATGTGCACAAAATGTGCATGTGCACTTTGTTATTTCACTTTTTAGTGTAAAATATTCTTCATGAATTATGTTTTATCCCAAGATGAGTGATCGTGACAGTGCTTAACTCTTCGTTTTTAAACTATATTTTAGTTATGCACCGTGGTGTCCTGCTTGTCAAAATCTTCAACCAGAATGGGAAAGTTTTGCTGAATGGGGAGAAGATCTTGAGGTTAATGTTGGAAAAGTAGATGTCACAGAGCAGACAGGTACTGTAAGTCTGGTTGGTTTTGTTTCTTTGCCAATTATATTGAAGTTTATCTTATTTACCACATTATATGCTCTTAACCTTTTGTTAAGTTTTGAAAACATAACATTCTGCATCTAGTTAAATTAGTCCACAGCTAGTTAAGCCCACTTGACTCATCATCTCTCTAATGGGGGCTCAGCATGCAGTGACTGCAAAAAGCAGATCCCCTGATTATGTATATAACTCATTCCTTGTTTGTGTTGCTCTAAGGGACATTGGAGACATCATTCTCTCCCTATTCCTGCCCATATTACTTTCTCTTATTTTTTTTTGTGCTGCTGTCTTCAGACTAGTATGTAAGATGCCTTTGAGAAATCTTAGAACACTGTGGTCCAAGTAGACATTGGCCAAGCCATCATTTGTAACTCACCAAGCTTCGGAATAAGGGCATTTTTTTTTCTAAGTCAAGGTCACTTTCTCTGGTTTGACTCTCTAAAATTGAATTTCATATTTAATACCTATGATTTGAGGATGCGGACTCATTAATTACAAAGCCCTAAGGTAGTGGGATCAAATACATACTTGTCTTGGTCCCCTTGACAAGTTGTAGGTCTTGTCCTTGATGCTTCTGTCTTGACCAGCCTCAGACTTGTTCTTGGTGGTCATAGTAAGCCTGGATTCCTGATTGTGCTGTCCCAAATGGTAACAATAGGAAATGTTTATTGATCACTTACCTATTGCAACTCTCAAGGATTTTGAATTTCTGGTTCAATCCTCACACAACCTTATGAGATATGTAATATACCATATTACAGATAAGAAAACAGGTTACTTTTCAATCATCAATGCTTGGCACATAGTTAATAACAAATGTTAGCTGGAATTGTTATTGCCCGTCTCATAAAAGATTCATAGTCTTTCCCATTTTTAGCAACAATATAAACTGCCTTTTTTCTTACATGTCAGGTATGGTTTGATTTGAGACCTAAGACTCTGTTGTATTTTCTCTTGACTCATCACTGATAGTTTTAATCATACATTAGTGTAATTGACCAGGTGCTTACATATATACACAAATGTCTTCAATATTCATGCTTGACAAATTTTTGAATTGAGCTAAAACGCAGTAATGTGTTTTCTAAAGTTGCTTTAAGTACATAGTTTATGTTTTCCTTGTTTATTACAAAGCTCAACTATTTTAGGCATAATTTCCATATTTTTAATAGCATTTAAAAAATTCAAAATCACCTTATACTTAGTGATTGTCCCATATAAAACTTGCTGTATGTTCTTTATCACTTGTAGGACTGAGTGGACGGTTTATCATAACTGCTCTTCCTACTATTTATCAGTAAGTATTTGAAGATTCTCATTTATGGAGAAGGATGTATCATAGTGTAATCAGAATAGTAGGCCTGCCTCTCTCTTGGATCATGTTTGAAGAGCTGAGATAATCTCATTCAACAGGATTTTAGAGAGCTTATTTTGCTTTAATAGTACCCTAAGTTCCTGTAGATAGACAAATGATACATGAAGTAGTCCTTGTTGTCAGAGATTTGCAGTTGTTTGGAAAGTGATGCTTTTGTGAAATGGTGTGATCCTGTTCAGCATGGGAAATGATTGTGAGCCCAGAGTGCTGGTGAATCCTTTGGGAAATAGGGCAAAGGGGAGACCTTGTTTGCTGGAGCAGTTCCTGGAGAACGTGGGATTTAAATGAAATCTTGGAAGTAGAATTTTCAAGAGTACAGGGTAAGCATTCCTTTTCTATGGACATTCTCATAAACAGGAGTATTGTATTTTCAAAAAGCAGCTAAGCCTTGGGGGACATTAGTGGGTGATAGGGTAGTGTTAGGTCAGAGATAGGGTAGTGTTAAGTCAGAAGGAGCAAGACTGTAGTCTGCAATATCAGGTCTTTTAGTTTGACTTTACTGATACTCTAATTTGGAGGTGGGAAATCTCCAATCTGTCTACCTGCTCTGTACCTTGATGTCATCTAGGTGGTAGGCTAAATATTAAGAGGTACTTCTCATGTAAAATTTTGAAAACAAACTGAGAATTCTGTTGGGTGTGGTGGTGCATGCTTGTAATCCCAGTGACTCAGGAGACTAAGGAGAATCACAAGTTTGAGGCCAGCTTCAGCAACTTAGCAAGACCCTGTCTCAGTATAAAAAATAAAAAGGGTTAGAGATATAGTTAAGTGGTAGAGTGCTCCTGGGTTCAATCCCTATTACTGCAATAAAGAATAACACAAAAACAAATGGTCAGTTCCTTGTGTATGTCTGTATCTGTTTTTTTCCTTGTCCATTTTTCACCTTTTTTAGCTTTTTTAGTCTCCCATCCTCCCTTTGTATCTATTTAAATTTCTTTTTTCTGTATCCTATAAATGCTTCTCTCCCTCCTTTTCACTCATTCCTTTTCCCCACGTGCCCTTTAATTGACTATAATCAGCATTCCTGTATCTTTTTTACTTCTCAATATCTGAACTGATCTGGAATTTCCAATTCCTTTTCTCTCAGTCATGGCATTTACCTTGCCTTTTTCTCTTAGTTTCTGGCTGTTGCAATCTTACCATCCTTCAAAGAAGAGCTTAAATTCCATCTTCTTCTTAAAACTTGTGTTTTTGAGTGGGAATTTCCTTGCGTCTTTTTCTTTGGATGGAAAGAGGACCCCCTAACCCTGTGGTACTATGTAGTATGGAACTATTGAGATTTTGCACTTGAAGATGCACAAGACAGGAGAACATTTAGGACTATTTGACAGAATCTCATACATTGGGAATGGGAAGGTGGAGGTGGATGGAAGGCAGAGTGCACAGTTGACTGTAAATAGAATCACTAAAGTCCCTGGGAGGAAAGCACTGTCCCAGAATTTTCCCTATAATTTAAAATAAGGTGGCAGATATGATGTGACTATGATGGAAAGTACCAGGAAAAAAAAATTTAAAAATAGCTAATAATTTTTATGTTTTAGGCACTATTTTAGTAACTTTTCATTTGGTAATTCCTTTAATACAAATATTATACATAAGGCTTACATGATTTTCTGAGATTTATCTCTTACTGTGCTTTATAGTACTTTCACACTTGGAAGAGTGTCAACCAAAATCTTAAAGCTTATGATTGTATTTGCGGCTGAGATGTCATCAGTAGTAATTTAATATTCTTATGCATTGCTAATGATTTAAATATTAGGATCGACTCAAATGAGGTGCTATTAATATTTAATTCTGATCTTTAGTTGTAAAGATGGTGAATTTAGGCGCTATCAGGGTCCAAGGACTAAGAAGGACTTCATCAACTTCATAAGCGAAAAAGAATGGAAGAATATTGAACCTGTTTCAGCATGGTTTGGTCCAGGTTCTGTTCTGTGAGTATGAGGGATTTTTTCTTGTTTTCTTCAGAATTAATTGGAAGAGATAATCATATTTCATATGAATAAATACATGTACAGTTTGTTTCTTGAACTCTTAAAGCATATTTAGATTTATTATGTTTGATATTTTTAGTTAGATCTTCTAAATCAAATAGATAATCTTGATGCTTATTAAACTAGCTGGAGCCATTCTGTAGAATTAAACTTAGTGCCTTTTTAGGAATATTTTGGATAGTTAGATTTGATTACATTTGTCATTAAAAATTTAATAGTGCCCCAAAGACTGAACAGTGTAATGAGCATATGGTAATTTGAGAGACTCAAATACTTGTGTATATTACCTTTAAACTTCTTGATGCACAGTGATTAATTACATTTGATTGTTCTGCCCATTAAACTTGTATGGATAGTATCTCTGAACAATAACTAATGGTATGATTAATCCCTGAGCTTAAATTCATTTGGGAGGTGGATATACTTTTTTTTATACCAGTTAGTATTGGGAAAGGCAAGCATATTTCCTGCTACGCAGTTGGAGTACAAGGCCTCACTGGTCATTTGAGAGACTTTTAGAAATGGTGAGGTTTGTGGAGGTCATCATGTTCTCATCTTATTCTGGTCTTCTCACCATACTTGCCCTTGGGAGATGGGGTGTTGGATCACCAACCATCAGAGAAAAATGCTTTGGATTCTGGGAGTGGGAGAAAGATCAGCTCTAAGTAGTATTTTGAAATTGAAGTGTGTTTTTTCTTTTTGTACCTCCAAATTATTCTTTAGATGTCAGAACTTCTCATTAAACCACCATGTCCAATGCAATGATAGAACCTCATATTCCTGATACAGTTTAATCAGTGCAGACAACAGTGAAGACACACAGAAGTTTTAGTTCCTTGTTGCTATTCCTGCTTGTCTTTTTTTTTTTTTTTTTTTTTGCCATACTAGGGATTGAACCAGGGGCTCTCTGCCACTAAGCCACATCTCCAACCCATTTTTTTAATTTTTATTTATTTTTTTGGGGTGGTACCAGGGATTGAACTTTAGGGCACTCGACCACTGAACCCTGTTTTGTATTTTATTTAGAGACAGGGTCTCACTGAGTTGCTGGGTGCCTTGCTTTTGCTGAGGCAGGCTTTGAACTCATGATCTTCCTGCCTCAGCCTCCCAAGCCATTGGGATTGTAGGCCTCCACCACCATACCCAGCTTTCCACTTGGCCTGTTAAACAACAAAAGCAACATGATTAAACTAGTTTTCAATGTTGAACTTAAAATGTAACTGATTTTTGTTTTTTAAAATCTCTTAAGTGAATCTTACCTTTTTCTGCTAGTAAAGGCATTTGCTTCTAAGGTTCTGTTGAATCTTAAAGGCAGTACCTTTTTTATTGGGAGACTTTGTGGATGGGGCACTGCAAGTGTAAGCTTGGCGGGTTTACCCACCCCAGCAATTGGCATTGGATTAAGTCATCCTTTTCACTTCTGTGTGAAAAAACCCTTGGCAACACCAACCTCTGCTTCTTGCTAGAGGGAATATTGTTGGAAATCCTTCTTCCTTTGAAGCATACTTTTTTTTTTTTAAACTTCCCATGTAAACTACCTGCATTTAATTACATAAAAATAATTACTTATATGATGATTTATTTCTTATGTAGTCATTTATATATCATTGAAAGTTATTAAACTGTGCTGTTTTAAATTTTAATTTTTTAACAAAATAAGAGGTAATTTTGTTTTGGAGGTGCTGGGATAAAATCCAGGGCCTTGTACGTGCTGGACAAGTAGTCTGCCACTGTGTTACATCCCCAGCCAGAGAGAGGTGACTTTTAACTGGGAAGAATCATCTTAACAAGTGTTACCAGTTGTTCCTTCAGGCTCTCTTGTATGCTCATTTGTTTTTGAGAATTTCGGGTGAATAAGAATTGCCATTTCCAACTGATATAATAGATTTCATAGTCAGTTTGTCAGTATTTTGAGAAGTCATCAGAGGAAAGTTCAGAGTGAATATTGAACTGGAAGCAGTGGTGTACACTGGTAATCCCAGCTACTTGGGAGGCTAAGATAGGAGGATCCCAAGTTTGGGACCAGCCTTAGCAATTTAGTAAGAAAAGGAAAAGTGATGAGGGATGTAGTGCAGCAAAGAAGTTCTTATTACCTAGTGTATGCAAGGCCCTGGGTTTAATTCTGAGTACTAGGGAAAGAAAAAAGGAAAAGAAAAAGTGACCACTGAAACTGGAAAAAGAAAGAGAAAGAA
This sequence comes from Glaucomys volans, assembly GCA_020662805.1. Classification (NCBI taxonomy): domain Eukaryota; kingdom Metazoa; phylum Chordata; class Mammalia; order Rodentia; family Sciuridae; genus Glaucomys; species Glaucomys volans. Next base: position 481,403 of record JAJEJO010000213.1, read on the forward strand.
ATTACTAAATTGTTTTATTTGTGAGATGATCAGATGAAGATAGCAATTCAAAAACTTACTTTTTCTGAACAAACCTTATTACAGTCATGAAGTGAGTGAGTGATTACCTGTCTCCATAGTAGCAGTAATATCTGTTGTTGGGGGAAATTACGGAGTAGAAAATAGAAAATGTAGACAATGCTGTGTACCCTACTCAGTTTTCGAATCATCTTTTTTTTTTTATTTTAGGATGAGTAGTATGTCAGCACTCTTTCGGCTGTCTATGTACATCAGGGTATGGATTTAAATATTTCTATCTTAAACTGTCATTTTTTTAAACAAACAATTTTTAGTTCACTTTTTTTTCCTTTTGATTTCAGACTTGCCACAACTATTTTATTGAAGACCTTGGATTACCAGTTTGGGGCTCATACACATTGTTTGCTCTAGCAACTCTGCTTTCAGGACTGTTATTAGGACTTGTGAGTTCATTTTTAGAGCACTAAAAAGAAAATATTTTAAAATGGTACAATTGCATTGTATTATATGTTGTGATTCTTTTTATTTTTACAGTGTATGATATTTGTGGCAGATTGCCTTTGTCCTTCAAAAAGGCGCAAACCACAGCCATACCCTTTAAGTAAGTATATTTTAAAATGTTTTTGGTTCTAGAGTTTTCTTTGTTTCTTTCTTTTTTGCTGTGTGAATCCAGGGCCTAGCACATGCTAATAAACAAGCTCTTTACCACTGAGCTACATCCCCAGTCCTTTTCTATTTTTATTCACTATAATTCTTTTTGTCTGTGTAAACACAATTACACACTTAATAGGTTTCTTTTCAGCTTTGGTTCCTAAGTTTGGAGTGCTGACCTCTGTCAGTTGTGGTGTAAATGAAGAGGGAGGAGATGTATGCTTCATGTGAGAATAGTAGCTCAGTGAATTTTGGAATATGGTTATTAACTAAACTCATAGAGAATTTGAACATTGCATTTAGCTTAAAAGCTATTTAATAACATTGATCTGATGTCAGTGTGTTTGAGTACTTAATGTTATTCATGGATCTGTTTCATTGTACCCGAATTCATATTTTTAGGTGAATATACTCCACTCTTGTTCCAGCCAATTTTCATTCTTTTGGTAGAATATTGGAAAATGAAGTTCCCATAGGTGATCTGGATTGTCATTGACCTAAACTGTACTATAAAATGAATTTTTATAATTCAAAGTATTTACCACTGCCTGTTGTAATATAAGCACTTCCTAATCTTTTATTTTTGATCTTGGAAAATTGTGCTGGCAGTAGAAGCCCTCATACTTTTAGTTACTAAAGAACTTGGACTTTTCTGTTATCTGGTGGCTCTTCAGCAACTTTGTAGTTGATTGCTCAGGTGATATGGTTCCCATTTTTTTAGTTGAGGAAACTAAGGTTTAGAGAGTTGAAGGATTTCCCCAAAGTCACACAGAAATGACAGAGCTGACTGTAGACTTAAATGAAACGCATGAACATCATGATATTTCCTGCATTTTGCTGCCCTTCTTGACTTAGGATTTATTGAGGTCAAAACTCCTGAAATGAAATCAGTGGATATTTAATTTACAGTGTACCTATCCTTCCTAGATAGTTGTAATGATAGTGAAAGGGGCAGTTATGGGAGAAGAAACAATTTTATCCACCTGGAGCTACTGACCTGCAGGGAAAAATGTAAGCACAGATTACTTAGGAGATAAAATTTGTTGTAAGGTTTAAGATTTTTGAAGTGAAATGAATATAATATGTTCATTCACCAACCCTTAAATTGTGAATAAAAATAAGATTTGATTTTGCAAATAAAAAAGATAACTATGGGCTGGGGATATAGTTCAGTTGGTAGAGTGCTTGCCTCACAAGCACAAGGCTGTGGGTTCAATCCCCAGCACCGCAAAAAAAAAAAAAAAAGAAAAAAAAAGATAACTATACAGAAATACTCTATTTATTAATTTTCTTGATTATTATTCTCTAATTTTACTCTCATAAGTTCTGCAGCTGACAGAAAATCTATAGGTTGATAGGGCAACTGACCTTAGATCCCATAAATGTACCAAAGTCCATTCTGAATCATACTATGTAGACTGAATCATTTTTGGGACAGTTGCCAGATTCTCATCTCCATCAAAGTCATCTGCTGAAAGAGTACTCTTAGTCTGCATAGGTTCATTTCTATCTCTGGGAACATAGGTATTGGAGTTAGAGTTGTCTTAACCAATTGGAGCAAACTTGAAAGCATATTGTACTTGCCAGGAGAACTTGTTGAAACAGATTGCTCGTCCCTGCCCTGGGTTTTGGAATCAGGTTCTGTGATGAGGCTGGGAATTTGCATATCTGAAAATTCTAGGTGAAGTTGATGCTGTTGGTCTGAAGACTGCTCTTTGAAAAACACTGTCTTGTAGAAAATGGTTGCCAATAGAAAGCTGTATAGGTCCCTGCCCATGAAAGAACTTGGTGTTGACATACAAACTGTTTAAAAAAATAGTGACTCTGGTAGGCTCTCCTCTATAGAATAAACTGTGGGATATATACTTGGTATATATAAAAGGAGGTAAATGTTCTCAAAAGAGGAGAGTAGGAACAATGAATAGGCAAATTTTAGAAATTTTCTGAGAAGAACCAAAGGAAGTGGCAGAGATGATACTGTACATCTTTTAGCAAGTTACAAGGAAATTAATTTCTTAGAAATTTAAAAAAATGGCAGCTAATTCATGTCAAACTGTTTTTCCTCTTCTCTACTTAAGTCAACATTACTAGATGTCGACTTACTAGAAAAATTTATACCTTAAAATATTTTTCAATTTGGAGATCGAAAATGATAAAGTAATGGGTTTTTAAAATGTCTTTCCAAATCATTTAAAAAGATAGGTCTGTAAATGCTCACATTATCCTGATGATGCATAGTAAGTGCCTAGTATTCGCTGTGCATATGCTTAGGTAATTTGTTTTCCTTTAGTGACATAATTGATAGATATTAATATAGATGTTAATGTGATGATGCCCCTTCTGGAGCATGCCACGTGATTTGTGTTGTTTTCCGATGTAAGTGTTCAGCTAAGATTTTGAGTTGTTCAGGAAAGAAACAACAGCAACAACAAAAAAAACCCCTACCTATTGGTCAGTCTACCAATTGGTCATGTAGCAAGAAGTCTGAGGATAGAATTGACTGGTTCCTTGGGACCCAGATGATGTTATTAAGATACTGTGTGTTTCTTAATAGCTTAGTTTTCCATATCTTGTTCCAGTCTCAGCTTGGCTCTTTGTAGTAAGTAACACAAGATGATGAAAGAAAGCTGCCACTCAGAGTCATGAAGAAGGAAAATCACTTTCTTCCTATACTTATCTGACTTAGAAATCCTGGTGCATTGCACTTGTAAAGGGCTCACTTGGAAGAGTTACTGTAAACCATGGTTTCTCAAGCTTGACATTATTGCCCACTTTGAGCAGGTGATTTTTAATTGTGATGGATTATCTTTTGTATATTGTTGGATATTCAACAGTATCTCAGTAGTTGCTAGTAGCACTATCCAGCTCCTCTCCCCAGATGTCACTACCAAAGATATCTCCAGATATTTCAAAGAGTTCCTTGGGGCACAGTATCATTCTTGGTGGAAAACCACTGTTGTGAACTGTAGTACTCACTGGAACCATGTGACATAGTATAGAGTCTGTTAACCTAGCATAAAGAGGGATGCCAGGCAGATCAAACTGTTAATAGTTTGTCTATGACTGGAAATTTCTTCTCATAGTTTGCTCTACTTATTAATCCTCCCCACAGTTCCGGGTTGCTTAGGATTCTCAGCAGCCTAGGAAAAGTGAACATAGTAAAACTCTTGGGCCCAATTTGATTTCAAGAACGTGGTATACTCTGAGCTTAAGTTAATTAGCAGTTGGCTCTGTAACAAATAGGTAGTGCATATGAGCACATACTTAAATATTCATTGAACTGTACGCTTAATATGTATGCATTTTATTGTTTGTAATTATACCTAAATGAGATGGTGAAGGGAAAGCACATTCATGGAAAAATGGATAAGAATATGATCTTTAACTGTACATTTGTGATTTCTTTTTCCCTGGGAATCAAAACTGGATAGTGTTAAAGTTTGAGTATACTCTTACAGAACAAAAGATTAATAGAAAATTAATATAAGATCTGTTTAATGAAGTATATTTTCTTAAAATTTCGATAGTCACAGCATTAATGCTTATTGATTAATTTCAGTTTATAAATAGGTGGGAAATTAGAATGAGTTTGGCAAGTAAAATGGATCTTTCTACCAATTTTTATAATCTCTACTGTTTTCCTAATAATTTATTCCTTTTGGAAATCCAAACATAAATAAATGCTAAAGCAGTCATAGGCATATGAATCATTGTATCTTGATTTTAATCTAAGACAAATCTATATCAACAACACATTTTTGGTCCTTGTCTTTAAGAAAAATCATTACCAGAATTTTCTCAACCTTTGAAAAAAGTGGAGGAGGAACAAGAGGCTGATGAAGAAGATGTTTCAGAAGAGGAAGCTGAAAGTAAAGAAGGAACAAACAAAGACTTTTCGCAGAATGCTATAAGACAACGCTCTGTGGGTCCATCGTTGTCCACTGATAAATCCTAGTTAACTTTTATGGATATCTTAATATCATGATTTTAACAAAAACCGAAGGTTGATCATTTGTTTTTATGTGAACTGTGACTTATATGTTGCAGGGTTTGATCTAGATTGTTGGATTGAACAGTTTTCATTAAGAAAAGGTATAAAAGTTTATAATATGATTTAAGAACATTATGGTTGTTTAAGCAATGTTTAATTTTGAAAAATCTGGTGCCAAGCAATAAGATTTGTACATGTTTGTTTAATAATAACCTGTTTCAAGTCTGAATTGAAAAAATTACATTTCCCAAGGTTTGCATTATTGGGGTATTTAAGATTAGAGAAAAAGATTTCTCATTTGATAGGATTTTTCTCAGTTTCACTGTGTGAAAAAAAGAACATATTTCCCATAAATGGGAACTTTTTGCCCATTGTCTTGAGAAATGCATATTTCAGTGATAACTCTGTGGTCTTTTAGAGATATAGTTCAAAATTTCCTCATACTTTAAAAATTATGCAACTAGTAAAAAACTACCTTGCTTTAATTATAGTTTTCTGCACATCATAAACATAATATGCTACTGATTGAGGAAGGTTTTATAAGTACAGGTATTCTCTTGATTCCTTTAAAGGTTAATTGCTTTTTTGTTGTTGTTGTTCCCTTGGTTTGTATTTTTTAATTTGCCATAAGAGTATATTTCTCAAATTGGATGATATGAAAAAGTATCACTGTTACCTTTTTGTTGGTAAATAGTACTTTTTGTTGTTTCAAATTGAAGTTTACTGAGAGGTCCATCAAATTGAACTATATTGATAATTTAAAATTTTGGTCACTCAGTCCAGATTTTACATTATTATTGTTGAACCTTGTCTTGAATATTTTGATTTTGTTCTTTTTCTCCTCTTTTTTTTTTTTGTTCATGTTTTTAATGTGAAGGAGGACATTCCTGATTTTTATTTGACATAGAAAAGCTTGGTATTTTATACTTTGGAAGTGCAACGCTTAATTTGATATAAAATAAAGTTTGCTTTCTACTCAGGAAAAAACATCTTTATACGTTTTCAGAGTATCTTTGTCCTCATGTTCAGAAAATTCTTAAATTGATTTTATAATCAGTTTCTACTTAGTGTTTTAAAATTATAACATTATTATGCTTTTAAAAGACAAACCTCATCCTAGTCATCTTGACTGATAATGTTGTGTGGTATTTCCCAGGTGGAAGTCAGCAAGAGGAGTACATAGTTTTCACCTTACATCAAGGGGAGTGTGCATTGGAAGGTTGTATAACCATGAGAACAGGAGTGACCATAAATGCTCAGAATGAATCATCCAGCCATTATGTAATAGATGATTTCTGTAAAATCCCCCAATTTTAAGGTTCTCTTTTTGTGTGAATTCATTAGACTTGCAGTATCTTAATGTACAGCAGTTTTATTTAAAGCCTTCCCTTTTCAAATATTAAATATTCTACCATTGAATGGTCTGGATGTGTAATTTGTGATACCTTAGAAATATATTTTAAGCACAAAATAAATTTTTCTAAGCACTTCACTAAAACTGAAGACCAGTATGATTTCTAGTTGCATGTTTCAAACTATGCTTAATTTCTTTGTATTAACAACGTTTAAGATGAGTAACTGTGCATTGCTATATGTGTACTTTATATGTGCAATCAAAGGCTGGATTCTTTTTCTGTTACCTGAGATGTTTGAGGAAAATAATGCTCATTTAATCAAGCATTCTAGTATTTGACTTGTCATGTTTTTAATTAGAAAATGTTGTATGATAGAAAATTAAATGTAGGCCAATAGGTAAGGTCTTGATATATCCATAAATGTAGAATCTCACAGTAGTTTAAGATTGTCATTGTAGACATTTGAATAATTTTCTATTGATAGCAGAGGCTTACAAAATCTATATGGAGTCATTAACAAGTGGTTCAGGAATGAGTAACGTGCAGTGCCAATGATACCCTGGGGACTTCTGGCTCATTCACTGTTCATAATTATTCAGCTCCACCACTGAAGTATTATATAATCTGATCTCTAGGGAAAATGCACTGTTCTTCCACATATTGCCTAATGTTAATTGTAAGACTTAAAAAGAGTTTTAATGAAGATTCTTGGGTGTATATCAGTTTTATAGGTTGGATATGTGTCTCCTGAAACTCATGATTAGATTATGAGATCCATACCTAATTGGTTAACTAATTTGATGAATTAGTGATTTGAAAGAACTGCTGTGCTGGGTGGTAACTATGGGCAGATGGGGTGTGTCTAGAGGAAGTGGGTCACTGGGAGTGTGTCTTTAGGGATTATTGTTTTGTCCCCCTGACTCCTCCCTTGCTCTCTGCTTCCATGCCACCCTTTTGTGAGATGCTTTCTTCTGTCATGGCTTTCTACCTGACTTTATGCCCAGAGCAGTGGATTGAAATATCTGAGCCCAAATAAACTTTTCTTCTTGTCAGATATTTTGGTCACAGCAATAAAAAATTTGACAATCAAATACCTATACCAACAAAGAGTACTTGTTGGAGCTTTGTTTTCCTGTATTAATTCAGTTAGCTTTAACTGCTATGTGTCTTCTAGGAGAACAGGCTCACAGTTGTGGTAGAAATAGGTAAAATTTGAATACACTTCTGATTCCAAATCTTGACCTTATTTTCTATAAGAGCACTGAGAATTCAGTGTTTTTTTCTGAAATCTATCAGAATATAGCAACAAGTGCTACTAAGAAATGCCATAATTATTCAGTATTTGGAGTTTTGTGATGTTGGTTACTGCATAAAGAAAGTTATTACAGTAAGTGATGCTTTTGATAGTTTTTTCTCAAGTTGTGTCCAACCCAGGGCATAAAGGCATAGTTCATGACAATTAGGGCGAGATAATCAATTACGTGAACCTTTTAACTCAGGGTTAGGAAAGATATCTTAATTTATTCTCAAAGTTTATAAGGTAGAATTCTTAAATTACATTTGATTTGGGTTTTTACCAATATAATTATGTGAGATTGGAATTCAAATGGGTAGTCTTAAGTGGGTATGTAATTCTAAAGATGAAAATTTATACTGAACATCTTACAGATTTAGGTAAGTTGGTATTACATATCAAGTGTCTTTTTTTTTACTTGAAATAACAACTAGAGCTTCAAATAACAACTAGAGTAAGTTGGAAGTTTGTATACATGAACAAATCTAACACTCATCCTTTTTAAAAACTTACTCATTTACTGAAAATGGTGATAATATCAGTATTTTGACCATTAATGAAATCAGCTTATATCTCCTTTCTACCCACTTGCCTGTGTGTGACATTTCTTTTAAACCTATTTTCATAGTGATTACAACTCAACCTGATTCTGTATTGAAAATGAAGACATGAGAATGAGAATGTAAGAAATGATAAAAGAGGTTTGACTTATCTGAAACAATTGAGTCAATTTTAAATTCTGTGAAAATATATTTCAATTTGAAGAATAACTTAAGCAACCAATTCTGTTGTTGCTTTTTTTGTTTGTTTTTTAAAACATTCCCGGTTTCAGTGTTTTTAGTAAAACATGTCAGAAATATTACTAGTAGGAAGGTTACTAAGAACTTGGGTTTAACAGCTCAGGTACTTAGGAAGATTCATCTTATTGCTACCTGGGCATTCCTAAGGAACTTTCCTTAAACTTTAGATGCTTCCTTTTTCCCCAGAACGAAATATATTTATTTTTTCTTTAAATTATTTATTTATTTAGTTAGTTGTAGGTGGACACAATACCTTTATTTTATTTCTTTGGGGCTGAGGATTGAACCCGTTGCCTCACACATGTGAGGTAGGTGCTCTACCATTGAGCTATGTTTATTTCTTGAAAATATTAATTTTGGTGGTGCTGAGGATTGAACCCACGTGGTAAGTGAGTGCTGTGTCACTGAGCTACATCACTGGCCCTTTCATCTTATTTTGAGACAGGATCTTGCTAAGCTTCCCAGCCTGGTCTTGAATTTTTCTATCCTCCTGCCTCTCCCTCCTGAGTAGCTGGAATTATAGCCATGTACAGTGAACTTGGTGCTTGGTTAGAAAATTTAAATCTTAACTATATGCCCCAACTTACCCCAATTAATATTCCTACATAGGAATCAACTGTTCATGAACTTGCTTTATATTCTGTTGGTGGGACTCAGCTCAAATCCTTTATTGTTCTTTGTGGCCTTCAGTCTTTCTCCCTCCAAACTATAGTGTGTATTTTGTCATTCTCTGGCAGTTAAATCATGTTTTGTAATAGTTTTCTTAAATTTATTATATATATTAGCTGTGTGACTGAACAAATTACCATCAAAGTACACCATTGTTCAGGTGTAAAATGATTTCTGAGGTTTCTTTCCCTTTAACAAGACAATCACTACATTCATAGGTTCTCAAACCTGATTCCTTGAGACTCTTTAGTGTTGCGGAGGAGACATGCAGGTATTGACTTTGACATTTGTAAAAGAAACAAGTCACTAGGCCCTAACTCCTCTTAACTGAGATGGGGGAGGAAAAGAAAGTTGTGTTGCCCTTTATTCTCATACCATTAAGTCATTGTACTAATGTCATTCTTCACTGCAGAAGCCTTCTCCCTGCATCCATATGCTTCAGGGAAAGCTGGCTCCAGCCTGGCCTACTAGGCTTTAATTCTTATTATGACACATGCTAATCCAATCCTGTGATGGAAGTACTCAATGGATTTGAGATGTTGGAGGCTTCTTAAGAAGATCCTGGAAGGAGGAAGTGGAGAAAATGAGGCTTTGATAAAAGATAGTGGAGTTTGGCATCTGAATGTGACACGTAGAATTTTCTGTCCATCTTATAGCCTGAGGATGAAGGCAATAAACAGGAGGGTAGAACCAGAAGAATCTTGTAAAAGCAAAGCTAAAGCCCTGGCACAGCACAGCCTACCTATGGACATCTTGAGATAATTTTCCTTATTACCTGATCATTTTGAGTAAGGCTCTTCAGTTACTTGAAACTAAAATGTGAGCATAGCTGTCACCTTGCTGGACTTTGTGAGCACTGGTGTCTTAAACTAGATCAGTTCCATGCCTGTTTCATTATCTGAAAGTTTGAAGCCATGCTTTATTTCTCACTGGGACATTCCAAGATCAGGAGAAAAAATTAATGTGTGGTTGAAACTAACTCATGGGCCAAGTAAGATATGTCCTGCACACATACTGGGTAATGGAAGGTTCAATGAATATAGTTTAGGGAGCTTTTTTTGATTGCTTATAATTTAGTACACTAATGTTCTGAAAGCTTGAGAAATCTGAGAAGCAAAAAATAGTGTTGGGTTCAAGTGTAGCTGTTCTGTGTGAAATCAGGATAAAAAGCCTTGTTTAGATTTTAATGTCTAGTGACCAAATTTCTTGTGTATCATTTTAGACAGTAACTTTAGTCTTATGAGAGTGGGAGCTATTATATAGATTTGAAGATGCTGAGAAGGCTTTATTTTGTCCTTGTAGGGAGGAGGAAGGAAATGGTGGAGTATGCTGTGTCATCTGGAATGGTTGTTGGTCTAATGTTTATGCAAACAGATTCCAGTTGAATAACCCTCGTGCCAAATACTCTATAATTTGCATTATAACTTGAATAATTTTTGAAGTGTTATTTTGCAAACTTGTCAGGAGTGATTACTTTTTAAAATGATTTTTCAAGCTCCTCGTCAAGGCATGCTTTGACATTATTACTAGGGAAGCCAAATTACTTGGTAAGTTTTCGTACTATTACATATAAACGTTTTTAGTTATGTTCAGTGTTTACATATGAGTTCAAGATGCTAACTGACGTCAGATTTCAGGCTGATTTTAAACCTGAGGATATGCAAGTTGCATAAAATGATGTCTTTTTCTTACCTTTCAATATAAACTTACAGAGAAATTATACTACACAAAAGCAGGACAATGTGGTGCAGTTTTCAATGATCTTTAGAGTGTCTCTTTATTCTGGTAATATATCCTGCTTCTTAACTTTTGAAGTTTCAGAATGCCAGTATATTTTTAAAAAATGATGATAGCATAATCTCTGGTGAGTGTCTAAAATTTGGAGGAAAAATTTGCTGAGCCATAAAATTCTGGGGGTAAGTCTGGAAACCACTCATTTAGTCAAGAGGCAAACAAACTGGTTTCCTCACTAGACAGCTTCTGAAAGAAAGGATTGATTCAGTTCTCATGATTAATTGACTTACTCCTTTGCAAAGTTTACTTTGAGTAGAGTTATTGAAGTTGTGTTCCACAACTGTAAAGATAAATGTCTTTTTCACATTGTTAAGCAGAACCAAAGTTTTTGGCCTAAAAGGACTGTGGGCTATCAGGTGATAGTGTGTATTACTGTACTACTCATGCAGGTAGCAATCTCATCTTCATATTTGTGTTAAAGAGAATCATTAAGAGGAATGATTCTCTGAATTTTAATTGCATTGGTGGCATTACACATATTTGTATATATGGGGAGATTCTAAGGAATAGAAGGACCAATTGGACATATTGAGGTTCTTTAGTTTTTTTTTTTTTTTTAAAGAAACTTCATTATAAAAAAGAGTGTAACAAGAAGTGCCCAAGTTCATGTAGGTCATAGTGTCTTGGCACTGTGGCACTTAATAAATGTATGATGAATGCACTTTTTCATTCAGCTATGTTTACCTCTGGTCTTGAGTTAGACACCAAAGAAATCCCTGATTGTGCTGGTTGTCCCATGTTATTTGACTATTAATGCTCTTATCATAATCCCCATGACTTTGTGTTATCTTTAATGTGAAGTATTATAGAAACACCTTACTCTTGTGTATATTGCTTTAGAGTTTACAAGGGTTTTCACATTTGACTCTTAACTTTAAGTGCATAAGGATGGCAGGTATTGGTTGTTAATATTATTTTACGAATAAAACTGAGGTTACACAGTAAGTGAGAGACATGCCTGAGGTTACACAGTAAGTGTTGGAATTAAGACTTGAAAGTAGAATTGTTGATTTCAGTAGATAGAATTCAGTGTTCCTATTATCTTCTGCAGAACATTACCTGTAAGATATTCATGAAAAAGATCCCCTCACTTAATGGTCAAATGAGTTTGTGAAAGTATGTATAAAATATGTCCAAGTAGGTTTTGCAGTACAGTATCAGACCAGTTTACCTTTGTTCAACCTGGATTTTCTAAATTTATTTTAATATAGAACCTTTTAAAAGTAACACCCTCTAGAATCTAATAGATTAGATTATAAGAGATTCTGAAAGATTTCTCTCTTCTTTTTGCAACACTAGGGACTGAATCCAGGGGTACTCCCCCTCTAAACTAAATCCTCAGCACCTCCACCTTTTTAAAAATTAGAGGCAACATCTCACTAAGCTCCTGAGGCTGGTCCTGAACTTAATCCTCCTGCCTCACTTGGTGGGATTACAAGTGTGTGTCACAGTGCACAGCTAACATCAATGTTTCTTAAAGTATACTTGAGGAGAATGGTAGTGTAGTCACTTTCAACCTGTGCTACCCTAATCTTGGATGGGACATTTTTGTATGATGCCTTGTAATTTAAATTTTCTACTCTATTGTAAATGCTAGCTAGCTTTCTGAAGATACACCAAAATGATCCCATTGATTAAGCAAAGCTGAACAGATTGCTTACCACCATAAGTGCAGTCACTACATGAACAGGGTCTTGGTAGTGTCAGAGACGAAGAACAGGGAAAGGCTATTTAAGAAATTTTGGAGACTGGCTTAAGGTGTGTTGATTTGGAGGCTTAATGACTGGACAAATTTGGGGCTAGGGTTTTAATATGAATCTTGAAATTTTACTAGTCATTTAATGCAATAGTTCTGAGAAGGGAATATTTACTCCGATGAGGGTAAGTTCAGTAGTGTTCAGATAAATGAGGAAGTTCTTGAAATGAATAAAATTATTTGCAACTTTAGCTTTGTGAGCAACTTTTCTAGAATACCAATGCCATGTGAATGAAGGTGGCTGAGCAGTTGCTAACAGGAACAGTAAGCCATGTGGGTACAGATGGTTCATTCTTGGTTATCCCCTTGGTGACATAATATGAAATATATATTTGGTTTGCCCCTGGTTCCCAAGATAATTCCTAAAACCTGTGTAATTTCCCTAGTGATGGGGCGATAGGAGCAACTTTTGTTATATTTTCTCTTGGTTCCTGATACAAGACTTTCTTAAACGTGGCATCTTTGGAATGAGTGGTGAATGTCTTTTTGTTTATTAATGGGATGAGTGGTGGCTGAAAACCCCCAGTGAGGATGAGGGCTGGTTGCTAGAGGAACCAACCATGTGTTCAGAAGGTGGGAACTTTCAGTCTCACTTTTCCATGAGGGGACAGGGGCTAGAGATTGAATTCAGTAACCCATGGCCAGTTATTAAATTCATCCTACCTCCATAAAAACTCAACAACTTTTCTCTGTGATCAACTTTATTTTCAGTATTACATATTTTGTCTTCATTGCTTGAAACTGTCTTTCAAGAGATGCTTGGAAGCATCTAGTCTGTTAATGATGCTTTCCATTGAATTTTTAATTTGGTTTATTGATTCCTTCATTTTGAGGATTTCTGCTTGATTTTTTTCCAGAATATCTCTCTTAATTGAAGTGATCATTCACCTTCCTATATTTTCTCTCTGATTTCACTCCTTACCTTGTCCTTAACCTCACAGATCAGTTTAACTATGTACGTTCTAAACGTCCTTCTCTGCTGTTTCTTCCACCTTGTTGTCAATGGATTCTGTTATTGAACTATCATGATTTGTTTGGGGCAATTTTTTCCCTTGCTTTTTTATGTTTATGTGTCTATCCATCTAACACTATGGATGTGAGGCAGTAGAGTTTCTACCCTGTGGACTTAGAGTGTCCCTAAAGTTTTCCAGGCTCAGATATACAAAGAAAAGGAATACACAATCTTTTCAAGGAAATGATATTAGAATATTTCTGAAACCTAAAGAATGAAATGGAAAATCAAATGCAGGAGGCTTATAGGACCCCAAATATATAAAATTACAACAGACCCACACCAAGTTACATTATTATGAAAATGCCTAATGTACAGAGTAAGAATAGAATTTTAAAGGCTACCAGAGAAAAAGGACAGGTCACATTTAGAGGGAAACTAATCCAGATTTTAACCGATTTCTCAACCCAGACCTTCAAAGTTAGGAGGTCTTAGAATAATACACATCAACCTCTGAAAGAAAGAAAATGGATGCCAGCCAAGAATACTATACCTAGCAAAATTAAGCTTCAGAATTGGCAATTAAATAAAAACCTTCCATGATAAAAGAATTCACAACTACAAACCCTGCACTGCAAAACATACTCAAAATAGTTCATGAAGAAGAAATAAAAAATAAATGTGAAAACTACCAATGGGAGTAACTATACTAGAAGAATAGTCAATCAAAGGAGAAATTAATTCAAATTCAAAAAACAAAATAACAGGAAAAAAATCATTTGTCAATAATAATGATGAATGTAAATAGCCTAAACTCATCAATCAGAAGACTCAGACTGGTCTAAAAAACAAGACCCAACCATATGCTTTCTCCAAGAGACTTAACTCAGGCAAAGACTTCCACAGACCAAAGGTAAAAAGATGGGGAAAAACATCATTCACATGGATCTTGTAAACAAGTGGATTTCTATCCTCATATCAGAGAGAGTGAGTGGACTTCAAGCAAAGTTAATCAGAAGGAACAAAGAAGAACATTTCATACTGCTTAAGGAAATTATACATCAACAAGATGTAACAAATATTTCTTCCCCATACAATGGAGCATCTAAGTACATCAGACAAACACTTCTTAATTTTAACAATCAAATAGACCACAGCACAATAATACTGGGTGACTCTAACACACCTCTCTCACCACTTGCTAGATCCTCCAAACAAAAAAAAGCTATAGAACTAAAAAGTACAATTGATAATTTGGTTTTATTTAGAATGTTTAATCCATCAATGTTTGAATATACTTTCTTTTTTGCAGCACACAGATCCTTCTCTAAAATAGACCATAACTTAGACCACAAAACTTCTTAGCAAGTTCAAAAAAAGAGACAATACCTTGCATTCAATGAGATCATAGTAGAATGAAATTTGAAATCAACAATAAAACAAAAAATTGAAGCTACTCGAAGACCTGGAGACCAAATAATACTATATTGAATGAACAATGAATAGTAGAAGAAATCGGGGATGAAATAAAAAAAATCCTTAAAGATAAATGAGAATAGTGACACAACTTATCAAAATCTCTGGGACACTATGAAGGCAGTACTAAGAGCAAAATTCATTGCATTTAGCTCATTCATTAAAAGAATAGAAAGTCAGCAAATAACATTACATCTTGAAACCCTAGAAAAAGAAGAATAAATCAACACCAAACCAGTAGAAAACAAAAAAAATAATAAAATCAGAGTCAAAATCAATGAAAATGAAACAAAAAATTCAAATATTAATGAAACAAAGTTGGTTCTTTGAAAAATAAAACTGATAAACCTAAGCTAATGGAGAAAGAAAGCACAAATTACTAAAATTTGTGATGAAGTATCACAACTGACATTACTGAAGTACAGATGGTTTAATCAAACTTTTGAAAAGTTGTGCTCTAATAAAATAGAAAATATTGAAGACATTGACAGATTTCTAGAGACATATGACCTGCACAAATTGAATCAGAAAGATGTAGAAAATTTAAACAGATCAATTTCAAGTGATGAAATCAAAGATTCACAAAAGCCTACCAACCAAGAAAAGCCCAGGACCAGATGGATTCTCAGCTGAGTTCTACAAGACCTTCAAAAAAGAATTAACTTGGGATGAAATACAAATGGATGGAACCCTTCCAAAGCTCATTCTATGAGGCTAGTATTACTCTGATATCAAAATCAAAGACACATCAAGGATAGACAAATTCTGACCAATATCCCTGATGAACATAGACACAAACATTCTCAATAAAATTCTGGCAAATCACATACAAAAACATTAAAAAGATAGTGCACTAGGATCAAGTGGAGTTCATCCCCAGGTAGTAAGGTTGGTGTAATATACAGAATCAATAAACAATTCATCACATTAATAGAGATGAGAACCATGATTACCTCAATAGATGCAGAAAAAGCATTTGACAAAATACAGCACCTCTCCATATTCAAAACACTAAAAAAACTAGGGATAGTAGGAACATACCTACTATCATTGTAAAAGCTATGCTAAGCCCAAAGCCAAGATCATTCTAAATGAAAGCATTCCCTCTAAAAACTGGAACAAGACAAGGATGCCCTCCTTTACCACTTCTATTCAACATAGTCCTCAAAACTCGGTTACCAGAGCAATCAGACACATGAAAGAAATTAAAGGGATACAAATAGGAAAAGAACTCAAACTATCCCTATTTGCTGATGATATGATTCTATATTTAGAAAATTCAAAAAATTCTACCAGAAAACTTCTACAACTAATAAATGAGTTTGACAAAGAAGCAGGATATAGACAATACCCATAAATCAAATGCATTTCTATACATCAGTGATGAATCCACTGCAAGAGAAATTAGGAAAACTACACCATTCACAATAGCCTCAAAAAACCAAAGTACTCAGGAATCAATCTAACAAAAGAGGTGAAAGACTTCTACAATGAAAACTATAGAACACTAAAGAAAGAAATTGAAAAAGACCATAGAAGATGGAAAGATCTCACATGCTCTTGGACAGGCAGATTTTAATATTATCAAAATGACCATACTACCAAAATTATTATACAGATTTAATGTAATTCCTATTAACATCCCAATGACATTCTTCATAGAACTAAAAAGAGTAATCATGAAATTCTTTTGGAAAAATAAGAGACCCAGAATAGCCAGAGCAATCCTTAACAAGAAGAGTGAAGCAGGAGGCATCACAATACCAGACTTAAACTATACTACAGAGCAATAGTAACAAAAATGGCATGGTATTGGCACCAAAATAGACAGGCAGACTAATGGTTCAAAATGAAAGACACAGAGACAAACCCACATAAATACAGTTATGTTATACTAGACAAAGGTGCCAAAACATACATTGGAGAAAAGATAGCTTATTCAACAAATGGTGATGGGAAAACTGGAAATCCCTATGTAACAAAATGAAATTGAATCTCTATCTCTCACTCTGCCCAAAAATCAACTCAAAATGGATCAAAGACTTAGACACTAGAACACAGACTATGTGTGTGGGAAACCATCCTTATTTAGCAGAATCAGACTAGGTTGAATCATGGGACACAGATGCCTGGCTTCTAGGAACCACCAGGAAGCATGTGGTGCTGAGTGGGAGTGATTTCCTGTCTCCTTCTGGAATATTCCCCTTAAGAGAATGGCTCCTCTAATGCCACCCTATCCTGTCCACAGAATAAGCTTCTCCTGGTCCTGGCCCCCTTTTACCAGTGTATTATAAATAAAAGAGTTGGGCAAGTTGTTGTTGTTAGAGGTTAGAGCTGGTATGGCCAGACCCATCACACCCCCTCTCATTTAAAAAGAGTATGGGCTCTTGTGTGTTTACTGAGTAGATAAGTTTTTTGGGTAATTGGGTGATATACAGCCAATATCCTCCTCCGGCAGTTAACTCTTATCCACATGGGATGTGGCAGAGAGGACCCCCGCACCTGTGCCTAATAGGAAAAAATCTTCATCATGTCAGTTTAGGACCTGACTTCCTTAACAAGACTCCTAAATCGCAAGAAGTAAAATCAAGAATCAATAAATGGGATGGATTCAAACTTAAAAGCTACTTCTCAGCAATGGGAACAATCAATAATGTGAAGAGAATCTACAGAATGGGAGACCTCAGAGCACTAATCTGCAGGATATAAAAAGAACTTAAAAAAAAAAACCCACCAAGAAAACCCCAATAACTCAATCAATAAATGGGTTAAGGAACTGAACAGACACTTCACAGGAGAAGAAATGCAATCAATCAACAAACATGAAAAAAAAAATGTTCATCATCTAGCAATTAGAGAAATGCAAATCAAAATTAAGATTTTATCTCTAGTCAGAATGCCAGTTATCAAGAATACAAGCAATAATAAGTGTTGATGAGGATGTGGATAAAAAGGTACATTCATATATTGCTGGTGAAACTGCAAATTGGTGCAACCACTCTGGAAAGCAGTACAGAGATTCCTCAGAAGATTTGGAATGGAATTACCATTTGACCTAGCTATCCCACTCCACCTCAATGTTTATAGCAGCTCAATTCACGATAGCTAAGCTATGGAACCAACCTAGATGTCTTTCAACAGACGAATGGATAAAGAAAATGTGATCCATATATACAATAGAATATTACTCAGCCTGATAAAATGAAATCATGGCATTTTTAGTTAAATGAATGGAGCTGGAGAGTATCATGCTAAGCGAAATAAGCCTATCTCAAAACACCAAAGTTTTATAAGTGCATGCTGATCCATAGTGAGGGTGAGGGGTAGGGAAGAATGAAGGAAATTTGGATTATGAAGAGGGGAGGGGAGGCAGTATGGGGATGGGAAGGATGGTGGAATGAGACGAACATTATTACCCTATGTACATGTATGATTGCACTACCAGTGTGACCATGTACAGCCAGAGAAATGAGGAGTTGTGCTCCATTTGTGTACAATGTGTCAAAATGCATTCTGTCATGTACAACTAATTAGAACAAATTTAATAAAATTTTTTTCAAAAAGCATTTAACAAAATACATCATTCATTTGTGTTCAAAACATTAGGAAAAACTAGGGATAGTAGGAACATACTTCAAAAAGGAACATACATCCTGTAAAAGCTATATGTGTTAAACCCAAAGCCAACATCATTCTAAATGGAGAAAAATTGAAAGCATTCCCTCTGCAACAAGACAAGGATGTCCTCTTTCATCACACCTATTCAACACAGTTCTTGGAACCCTAGCCAGAGCAATTAGACAAAAGAATGTAAGGGATATGAATAGGGAAAATGAAGAGCTCAAACTATCCCTAATTGCTGCTGCTGCTTCTCTATTTAGAAGACCTAAAAAACTTCACCAGAAAATTTCTAGAACTCAGAAATGAATTCAGCAAAGTAATAGGATATAAAATTAATACCCATAAATCAATTGCATTCCTGTACATCAGTGATGAATCAACTGAAAGAGAAATTAAGAAAACTATCCCATTCACAGTAGCCTCAACAACAACAAGAAAAAAACCCAAAAAACAAAATTGGGAATTATTCTAACAAAAGAGGTGAAAGACCTCTACAATGAAAACTATAGAATTCTAAAGAAAGAAATAGAAGAAAACCTTAGAGGATGGAAAGACCTCCCATGTTCTTGGATAGACAGAATAAATATTGTCAAAATGGCCATACTACCAAAAATGCTATGTAGATGTAATGCAATTCTTATTAAAATTCCAATGACATTCTTCATAGAAATAGAAAAAGCAGTCAATAAAATTCATGTGGAAAAATAAGAGGCCCCAAATAGCCAAAGCAATCCTAGCAAGAAAAAGGAAGCAAGAGGCATCACAATAACAGACCTTAAATTATACTACAGGGCTAGAGTAACAAAAATGGCATGGTATTGATACCAAAACAGACATGAGGATCAGTGGTATAGAATAGAAGACAGAGACAAGCCCACACAATACAGTTATCTCATTCTAGACAAGGGTGCCATAAACATACAATGGAGAAAATATAGCCTCAGGATGTGGGGGAGAAAGGTACACTCATATATTGCTGGTGGGATTGCAAATTGGTGCAACCACTCTGGAAAGCAGTATGGAAATTCCTCAGAAAACTTGGAATGGAATCACCATTTGATCCACTTTTCCCACTTCTCAGTATAGACCCAAAAGACTTAATATCAGCATACTACAGTGATATGACCACATCAATATTTATAGCAGCTCAATTCACAATAGCTAAGTTATGGAACCAATGTAGGTGACCTTCAACAGATGAATGGATAAAGAAAATGGTATATAAGAACATTACTCAGCCTAGAAGAATGAAATTATGGCATTTTGCTGGTAAATGGGTAAAACTGCAGACTATCATGCTGAGTGAAGTAAGCCAATCCCCCAAAATCAAAGACCAAATATTCTCTCTGATATGTGGATGCCAACACAATGTGGTGGGGGTGTGTGTAGAAATTCATTGGATTAGACAAAGGGGAACAAAGGGAAGGGAGGTGGGATGGGAATAGAAAAGATAGTAGAATGAATTGAACATAACTTTCATATTTTCATATAGGAATACACGACCAGTATAACTTCACATGTACAACCATTAGAAACTGAAAGTTATACTCCATGTATGTATAATATGTAGAAATACACTCTAATGCCATTTACAACAAGACTAAGAACAACAACAAGAAAAAACCAACAAAATGATTGAAGAGCTTCTGTGCAGGTGCTGGGAGAGTGGCGTGCTAAAGCAAGCATAGAAATTACATGCCTTCCCACATACTTTACCCTGTGCATCTCTGGCTATTCATCAGTTGTATCCTTTACAATAAACCAGCAATAGTAAGTGAAATGTTTCCCTGAGTTCTGTGAGCCTATTTCAGAAATGATCCATCTTGAGAAGGGGTTCTTGGGATCCTCACCCCAATATTGATGTTTATAGCTACCAGAATTTTAGGAGACTTGAATTTGTTATTGATGTCTGAAATATGGTGAGCAATTTTGTGTGACTAAACCCATGATTTATGAAATCTGCGCTGACTCTGGGTAGGTAGTGTCAGAATGAAATTGTGGGACATTAAATTGTGGTGTCCACAGAGAATTGGAAAACTGCTTGGTGTGGAAAACTCCCATATATTTGGTGTCAGAAGTGTGAGATACAAGAAACCATCCTTCTTTTTTATTTACCCCCTTAATTGTTATTCTTTGGCCTCAGCAGAAGGATTCACTAATGGGGATGTGAACAATCCAGATCTTAACTCTTATTTATGGTATTATGATCATGCATCAGATTTCCCAGATGGTTGTCTCAATGTCTGTAATTATTAGGGTTTTTGTTCTTTTTATTGTACAATCATTTTTTCAGTCATACTATAGGACAGCAGTTGCATAGTAGTTTTTAAAGTTTGCAATCAACCTTCTGAGCCCTGTTACAAATGCTAAGAGAATTATGATCAATTTGTGGTCTTCCAAGCTATGAGTTAAGTGCCCAAATTAACCCGGAGGAATAAATTTCATCTCCTATGCGATTCTTCAATACCAGATATGATTATTAGCCAAATTACAGAATTTTATGATTTCTTTATTAATTTCCCTGATTGCTTTTGTGTATTAAAGATGCCAGAGTATTCTACAGGATATAAGCACGTATTTCCCATAAGACAACATTTGTTCTCTCATAAGACACCAATATTATATCCAATGGTCTCTTATTCAGCTCAATATCCTGAAACTCTGGGGTGACAAGTTTTATTACCTAAGTGGCATTGTGTAGCTCTCCCAAGGTTCTCAGAATGAAGCTGTCTCTCTATCTTTCAGCCTGTTGTAAAGTGAAATGAAGAGCCTTGGAGAGAAAAGAAAGAAATCCTGAATCCCCTATAAGTGGTTAGGCTTTCAGTTCTCAAGTGAAGAACCAATTTTTCTTCTTTCATTAAGTTATATAATCGCTATCCAAGAGAGCAAATTGATGAATCAGAATAGACCCTGGTGATATCAGGGACTAAACAGGACAGGTATTAGTGTACCAGGGTAACAGACCTCTGTTCAGTTTGCAGGTCATAGCCAATAGGCTTTTGTGTACAAATCCAGTGGTGTTACAAATCTAGTCATTATAGCCACCTAGTCGTATGGTTTTGGTCCAATTACCCCTGCAGGTTGTCAAGTGCTTTGGCTATGATTTGGGGCCACTTATGTAGAGTGATCTGACTGTAGGTAATGGAATTTATAGTGACAAGACATTGGCTGGCTAACTCTAAAGTGAAAGAGATCAAGTGAGGCAGCCTCCAATTTGCATCTTCTGTAACCCACTTCTAGGCTGTGTCTGGGAACATTATCTCCCACAGAATGTCCCAAGCATAGTTTTGTGAAGACAGGAGCCTCTTTTTCTGGGTATGATAGGAGATTTTGGATTTCTGACTTTATATTGTGTTATTAAGCTACCTAAAAAGTTGCCTAATAAGCTAACTGAGTTCAGCTACCCAGAATAACACTTGCTGTCATTACAAGGAAATGGAACCAGTGGAAAATGGTGGCTCCTCCCAAAGGAACATGTGTACATTCTCAGCAGGTTAACTGTATGCCTTAGCTAGTTCATGAGGAAAATTTCTCCACCAGAAGACTTGGTGTGTTTGATTTTATTTTGTGCAACATTTGTTGAAGTGGGTTTTGAGGAAAGGATTGCTCATCCCTATGCATGATAAGATTGATATATTGTCTTAGCTCCTTGAAATAATTGGTCCTGTTTGATTGCTATAGTGTGTAGTTAAGAGTAAGATATAATATTCCTAGATGCCTGGACAGGCTTCTTACTAACAAGGCAAGAGTCGATAAACCCCAGAGGAGTCATTAAAGCCAATGGGAATATCTTAGCCCTTAGGACCTTGAGGATCTCTGAGAGCTTTGCTAAGTTGAGTTTCAGAATTTAATTTGTTCTTTCTAATTTTCTTAGATATTGGGGAGAATATGGACAGTGAATTTTCCAAGTAGCAGGACTGTGTGAAATGAAATTTGTGCCTCTGTCACTGGAGAGATAGGTTTGAATTCCCCAGTTTGCAGACATGACATCAGGTAATGTTTTTCTTACAGAAGAGCCATAGCTGACTGGCAAGGAGAGGCTTCTGTCTATCCTGAGAATAAGCAAAAATGACCAGAGCATATTAAAAGTCCACTTTAGAGTATAACTGTATGAAATCCGTTTGAAGGTTCACAAAGAGGACCTGGGTTTAGGGCTTTTGTCCATGTTCAATCTTTATAGTTTTACCAGGTTTGTGGTGGTGACATGAAACGTGCATTGATAAAACCACTAGCCATTTTAGTATTTTCCCCAATGTTCATTCAGTGCAGTAGCCACTTTTCCTTACTGTGGTAATTTCATGTAAAATTTTGACTGCATTCCATACTGAGAGCTCCAGAGATGATCCAAATGCAATTTGTGTCTGGATTTCTCCAGTACCTCTTTCAGAATCTGGATCAAATTTCACCTTTTTAAACCTCTCCAGAGGTTTGATCTCTTCGGGTTTCATTGGTGCAAGGGTCTTAGCAAAGAATGCCTTTCTTGCATAGTGATCAGCCATGATATTTTGCTTTGTGTTTAAGTTATCCCTTTTGCAATGAATGTTGACATAACAATCACCACCATCTTAATAAAATAATTTAAATGTTCTTTAATCTGTTGAGTGATCCTAATTGGATTCTCTTGGGCCCTCATTGGAGAAAAAAGCATCTTAAAATAAATCAAGGACTATTCCAAGAGCACATCTGATATATATATATATATATACACACATCTGATATATATATATACACATACATATATATATATGTATATATATACATACATACGTATGTATGTATGTATATATATCTTATTTCTAACTATCCAACAAGCTCTGGTGAATCAATGACCTCTGCTATCTAGTCAAATTTTACCTCATGTCATATTCTGAAGGTGAAGAGAGATGTATTCTAATGTATCCTTCCTGACATTTTCATTACTTATTTTTAATTATTAAGTCTTAAGATTTGACTGATCAACGAAAAAGTTTGTTTGGATTTTCTAATCAATTTGGTGTATAGATCATTCAGGAACAGCTGTTAATCAGTTTCTCTTTTCTCCAGGTACTGGAAGAAGAGTAGCAGTATCTCAAGTATAATAATGGATGGAAATGTGTGAAAGAGTAAGTAACAGGACTTCATAGGAGGTAAGCCCACTTGTGAGAAAGTGCATTCCAGCAAGCAACAAGGATTTTTACAGCATGAGACACCATCAGATACAAATGTGACCCTAAAAGCAGGTCTGAAGAACTAGTTTAGCTGCTGCACCTATTGCCCTCGCAAGCTCAGAAAATTTTGTCAGAAGTTGAGAGATTATGGTAAGTCATAGTGTTATATGACTTATCATCACTGTTGTGAAGTTGAGTCAGAACATTAAAAACTTGTCCAGGGCTGGGGATACAGCTCAGTTGGTAGAGTCCTTGCCTTGCAAGCACAAGGCCCTGGGTTCAATCCCCAACACAACAACAACAACAACAATAACAAAAAAAAAAGCTTGTCCAGAACTTTCTTTTTCGAGTAGGCAGAAAGCTTGTTGGATAGTTAGTGTAATCAAGAAAACCCAGCATGAGATAGTATTAAAGAACTCAACGTTGCTCTTACAGCACAAAAACCCCATGAGAATATGTAAATAAATAAGTGTAGTTATGCTTCAGTAACACTTTATAACACTTTATAAAACTGATGCTAGACACGGACTTTGGAATGGTAAGTATTTTCTTTAACTGAAGAAATTAGTCCTTTAATATTTATTGTAGTAACATATATTTGGAGTTATTTCTATCAGCCTACTTGTGTTTTATAAATGTCCTGTTTTTTAGTATGTAATTTCCCCCTTTCCCTTTGATTGATGGAGAATTTTTTTCCAATTTTTACTTAAAATTTTTTTGTGAAGTCTATTTTTCCCCCAATAGAAAATGATCTATCTTAATTATTTTGTAGTTCTCCTAAAAGTTCTAAGAAACATGTTTAACTTAACAAATTCTGAAGTTAAGCACTATTTTTAACTATCTTCCAAATCATATGCTATTACTTTTTATTTTAGTTCATTATATTTTAACCCCACAGTATAGGTATTATTGTTGCCTTATGCAGCCAATATTAGTTTAGATTTTCCTATGTATTTTTCATTTATTTTGCTCACCTTTGTTTCTTGCACCACGAGCCTCTTGGCCCCATTTTATTTTTTCCTAGAGCAGATCCTTTGAAGTTTAGAAGCCAATTATGAACTAACTTCTTTCTACATGATCTGTCTTCTTTCTTCCAGATGCTGTTAGGATCTGCTCTTTGTTTTCTAAAGTGTCTAGAAGTTAGTATTTAAACTTTTTAGGATTATTCAAGGTTTTTGAATCTGGATTTTTTGCCTTTCACCGGTTTTGGAAATTTTTCAAACATTTTATCTCTGACTATTGCCTCTTTCCTATATTTTCTGTTATCTTATACTCTTTAATTAGAGTTACATTAAACATTCTCCTTCTGGCCTAATAGATTCCACTCAGTTCCCTTTTATAAATTTTTTCTTTGCTATTCTTTTCTTAATTCTGATGAATTTATTCAGAACTATTTTCAAATTGATTCTTTAACCATGCCTAACCTTCTGTTTAATCTCGTCATTGAGTTCAAAATTCAATGATTTTTTTATGTGTTTTTCTGGTACTGGTGATTCAATCCAGAGTGCTTTACCACTGAGCTACATCCCCAGCCTTTTTTGTTTTTTATTTTAAGGCAGGTTCTCACTAAATTTCTTAGGGCCTTGCTAAGTTGCTGAGGCTGGCTTTGAACTTGGGATCATTTTATTTTAGCCTCCCAAGTTGCTGGGATTATAGTTGTGCTCCATGGTAACTGGCCCTAGCATGAATTTAAAGATTAAAAATATATATTTACCCAGAACTTTTAGGCATTTGTCACAGGAATTTCTCTCAAGTTATCCCCTCCACCAAATTGCCTGAAACAGAAGTATTCTTTTGATATTATGGATTTATACTTAAAAATTTTAAAGATCACTTAACTATTACTTTAGTGGTATTTTGAGAAAATTAAAGATTAATAATTTATTTATTGTAGAAGATGATTCAGTTATTACCTTGGGGCCCTTTTTACACTGAAACATAGTGATGATGATGTCACAAACACAGAATTTAAATTTAAATTTATAGCTGTACCTGAAATTGTGTGGCGCTTTGTTCCTCTCCATGGGCGTCAAATATTATTGTTAAATCAGTTGGATTTTGCAGCTGAGTATTTGTGTTCGTATGTCATTTATCTCATTTAAACTGTTATAACTCACAGTTACAATGGATAAATTCTCATTTTAGTGAAAATTTAATATGATATAAATATTTTAAAGTTATGTTGGGACTTTTGCTTCTGGATATACTTTCTGTAATGTTAACCTTTAAATTTATAAAGGTTAGAGAGTGACCTTTTCAATCATTTTGGAGAAGAGAAATTATAGAGAAAATAAGTTTGTTTTGTATCAGAGGACACTAGAGTTAATTAAGTTGGTACAAATGAATTTTCTTTTACCTTGAAGAAGGCCTATTTGTAATTATTTTTATGCCTGAGGCATGACTGACTCTAAGAAATTCTCAGTCAATATAGTAAAATGCAAATTTCAATTATTTGGATAGAACAAAACAGCAGATATTTCTGATCCCAGGATCTAGGCTTCATAGGGTTTGAATCCCCTGAAATTACGTACAGTTTTACATACATATTTTGGGGGCCCAACCCTTCTCAGCCCTTAGGTTTCCTTTGGGTACTTTTGTGCAGTGTACAAGCAGTGTAACTGGACGTGATGATCTCGGCCTTACTGAGTGGGATTTATTATTTGAGAAAATATTTTAGGAAATTTATATTTCCTAACAGTTTACATCCTGTAGTTTAAAAAGCTGAAAAAGATAAATGGAAGCAACATGATTTGATAAATTGAGGAAACATGCCTTAAGGAATTGGCATCTAGAAACTTAAACATCTTCCTTATCAGTTATATTAAAAGAGAAGGTGATTAAAGTGAACTCATCTGAGTACTCTTTCCATTTATACGAAAATTGTATATGTTTACAATACCCAGGAGAGGTCATTCGTCTTAGAAGGGGTTCTCTTGTCCGGTTATCTTCAAAACCTTCCCTCATTTCTTTTTCTTTTTAATTTAATTTAATTTTTTAATTATTTTTTATTTTTACAGACTTCATTTTGATTTAAGACATATTATGCTTAGTGCTTGGCTGTTTCCAGATGATTTTTTCATAACATCAAGGAACTTGGAGACTGGTTAACAACAGCCTTGCATCCTGATTCCTTTTTTCCTTCTTAAGGGAAATAGTTGATAGATCTTTTAAACAAACAAATACCACCATAAAGAAAGGAAGCATGGGGGTCTTGTGGACATGTATAGCTCATTGGTAGAGCACTTGCCTAGTATGCATGAGGTCTTGGGTCACCATACACACATACAGACAGAGGGAGGGAGAGAAATAAGGAAAGGAGAGAGGGAGAGAGGGGGAATGTGAAGAAAAAAAGCAGCAAAAAAAAGTTTTGTGTGCAAAATCTAAAATAATGTGACTATGATTGATGTAAGTTGTTAGGCAGGCAGCTATTTTGTTAAAAATTAGCAATAGGGCTGAATTTATTTTTAATGACAAATTGAAGTTTTGCTTTGATTTTGTTTCTATTAGACTTCTTTTTTTTCCCCCCCTTTCTGTTCCTATGCATGACTGGTGCTCTTTAGACTTCTATTAGACTTCTCTTTTTTCTTTTATAAATACTTCCTATCCAGCATTTCTCATGGGAACTCTTTCTTCAAAAGGAAAAAAAAAAAAAAAAAGTAGGACTTGGCTTTGGTATAAGCAAACCTGAGCTACCTCTTCTTTTTCCTCTCTGATCAAAATGCTCTTATTTTTCATCTTTGTTACTAATAGACTTCTTTGAAGGTCCATGTACATAAGAAGTCCTTGAGCAGGGCAGATGTAGTTTGAGTCTTCTTCCATGTGGCAATAAGACAACCCAACTTGGTTGACTTAGGTTCTGGCGTTCTTTCTCCACAAACATGGAATATCCTCTCGGCTTATTCTATTGTTCCCCTAAGGATTACCTTACACTCAATCTCCTCTGGGATACATAGTTCATATTTGCAGACTTCTGTATCAGTATTTTGTGAACTAATTAACATACTCCCACTGATAGGCATCTATTTCTTAATTTGTGCCTGCAACTTGTCCTTAAGGGCATGTCTGTGTCTTTTTCTTAGCTTAATTCTCCACTGTCCCTCTTCCTTTTCTCCCGCTCCTCAAAGCAGAGCCCAAGACAGAGGCTGGTGAGCAGGTAGTTTATGTGAAAGTAATCCCATTAAGCTAGAGTGAGGGATCAGGGCAATGGAATAGGAAGGGTGGGAAAGTATTGTGCTGTAGAATTGAGTTGTCCTTTCCTATGGATGATTAGTGTTCATTCTTGAGGGAATGTTCTTTTAAATATTGTCTCAGATGTCTTTGCCTGGTGAGCAGAAAAGGGAAATATTTATCCATTTGGTATTTGCCTTCTTTTGGTTAAGGCTGGCCATGTAAGCATTAATTCCAAGAGGTGGGACCAAAAAGATTTGCATCTCTTATTTGTGGTGCATAAGAGATGTCCATTAAAGTTTTCTGAACTTAATAGGACCCAGCTCAGTTTTGAGTATACTATGCATTCAGTGACTACTTATGGAATTGAAAATTATGACACCTCTGAAAGTAGAAATATCACAAATAGCACCTTATTATTCCTATTTTTTCCCAGACCTGCTATACAAATGGACTGTATTTTATTTTACTATTATTTTTGTGATTCTAGGAATCAAACCCAGGGCCTTGTGCATGCTGGGCAAGTACTCTGCTCCAGTTCCCTATATTTTAGTTTATGATGTTTAAAAAATATATTATTCTGATTTTTTTGTGTTTAGTATTCTTCTTACATAATTAACACATCAATATCTGCATAGCTTAAATCCAGTAATGATGACCTTTGGAAATGTGCCACATGGAGATGTTTTCACCTTATGAAACCAGTTTATTTTGAAATGTGTATAAACTTACAGAAAAAGCTTGCAAAAATCACACAGAGTTCCCATGTGCCATTAACCCAACTTTTTCTCATGTTAATATTTATTTATTCACCAGAATAATAAGGAAAATAACATTGACATTTTACTACTAACTAATCTATAAATATTCAAATTTCAGCATTTTTCTCACCAATGTCCTCCCTCTATCAGAATCTAACCAGGATCCCATAATGCATTAGTTGTCACATCTCTGTACCCTCTCTAATCTTTGCCCTTGGTGACCTTGACACTTTGGGACAGTACTAGACAGTACTAGATACATACATAGATTTGTACATTTGTAGTTTATTCCTTTGTTGGGGTTTGTCTGATGTTTTCTCATGAGTAAAGTGAAATCATGCATTTTTTTGCCCTTCTTAGTGTGCAATGTCAGATAGTACCTGATTTCAGTTTGTCTGGTTGTTGGTGATATTTGTTTTGATCACTTTATTGAGATATTGCATGCCATATTTCTATACTGCAAGGTGACTACATTTCCTTTTGTAATTAGTAAGTATCTCGTTAGGAGATGCTTTGACTATAGAAATACCCTGCTTCTCATATTACTTTTGCCCACTTATCCATTGATGGTTCTTTGCAACAGTTGTTCAAGGAATTTTCCCAATGATGATTTTTACTTTCCATCATTCCTTCCTTATTTTCTAACTGAAAAGCTAATTTATTTTTTATCAGTTTGAACTGATGGGTGTAATCCATTGCTGTCATTCCATGTGTTGTTCAAAGTGTTTCTATCTTAGCCACAGGGAACTTCCGCTAGTCAGCGCCTATGTCCTTTGCACATTCTCTAACCATTTTTCCTTCTTGGTATGATTTTCCTGTTCAGGACTGGAATCAACCATTTTCCGTATAAGCTGTGGTTCTGTTTACTGAGAAGGATATTTTTAAAGTAGGATCTTAGAGCTAGTCCTTTCAGAAGATAGAACTTGGAAATCTATGTATGTATCTTAGCCCCAAACACTCACACACAGTTCCTTGGGTTTTCACTTCCTTTCACAGTAGTCATAATACTTAGAACAGTTGTCTCCTTCCCTCCTTTTATGTGGCTATTATTCATCTCTAGTATAGTTAGGTTCATATGTCGGATTCCCCCCCAAACCTGGTTTACTGTAATCATTTATTTATTTGGGGGTCTGTGAAGCATTGTATGGAAGTTTCTCTTTCCCCATTATCACTACTATCCTGTTTCTATTTCCTAATTTTTTCTGTCCTATATCCATTTACTCTCTGTAAGCAACCATCTCATTAATTTAGTTTAATTAAATGTCAAATTTCCTTCCAGAAGCATTGTACCAAACTTCATTCCCACTAGCAATGAGTAAAAACGTTTCCCCCACAGCTTTACCAAAAGAATGTATTGTCATTTTAGATTTTCGCTAGTCTGATAGATAAGAAATGGTATCTCGGAGTTGTTTTCTTTTATGTGTTTATACCTAAAACATCTTTTTTCTTAGCTAAGAAATAGTTATCTTAAAGTTTTTTTAAATGTATTTATACATTAAAAAATACTGAAGTATTTTGGGGTGATTGTCTATTTATATTGGGTTTTTGGTCTTTTCTCCCTTGGTGTTTAAGAGCTCTTTACCTGTAAGGGATATGTCTAATGTAGATACTTCATTCCTGTTTTGTTAATTGTCTTTTGCTTTTGTTTATGTTGGGTTTTTTTTTCTGCATTACATTTTATTTTTATGTGGTCAGATTATCAAATCTTTTACTGAGAATTTTGTCAGTATTTTAAGTCTTATAAAACTTTAAAAAAAAAGCCCCTGTAGTTTAAATCTTAGTCTGCATACTGAGATTGAAGAGGAATTTTTTTCATATTTTTTCCTAGTGCCTGTATAGTTTTATTTATTTTTGCTCTGATACATTTCAAATTCATTCTTTTGTGTGGTTGAAATACAGATCTAATTTTATCTTTTTCTCCAAATGGCCTTTCGCTTGTCCTGATATCTTTTGTTGAAAGTCCATCTTTGCCCCAGGGACTTGAGATGCCATTTTTATCATATACTAAATTGCATCCGATCACCTTTAAAATTTCCTTTTGCTCATTTTGTACTTTGCATGGTGTACTTTTTCAGAGTATGTGGAAAATGCCAGAGGAATTTATGTTATCTGTTTATTGCCTGTGGCCACAAATAATGTTCTGGGTTGGTGTTTGTTCTCCTGAAAGAATAGTTAATTGTTGCAGCAATAATCTTGAAAGCTAGAGAAATTTACCTTCTGGCAATGTATTTATAAAAGGCTGTTACCCAAATTGAACCCACAGCTATGAGACATTACTCCTTCTGTCCAAATGTTATCAGTGTTTGTTCTATTGTAAAATCGTTAGGCTGAAGTGAAGCTTTCTAAAATTAGTCTCAGTGCTACTTTGAACCACTGTATTGAAGCCTTGAAGAATGGCCTCATGAGCACTGGCTTTATTAGTTTATTGTCCTTGGCTCTTAGACTTGTTTCCTTCATTCAGCTGTTGGATCTAGGTAGACAAATTGTGATACCATGATTACTGCCAGAGAAGATTCATTGGAATTATGAGGTATTTTATCTTTCATATGCACCTACATCTAGAGAACAAAGTTGCCTGGCAACAATGTTGTCCTCATTCAAATTCAGAAAACCTGAAACAGTCCAGACATTGTCTTTTTGGAAAGATCACATTGTTCTGAAGAGGAACACCATCCTAAAGAATCTTCTTGTTTTCAGAATAAGCAATTAGATTTTTGGAAAAATGAATTAGTGAAGGCTAATGCAGTTTAGCATCTTTTCCCCATCTTATGAGATCAGTCAAAAGCATTTGATTCATGCTATAGGTTTGGCTTGCAGAGCACGGTCCCACCTCCCAATTCCTGATCTTCAAATTTCAGGGTATGTGGAAAGTGACAGATAAATTTTAATTTCTTGCTTTTATGTTGCACTTCTACTCTAAGACTTATTTTAAAGTAATAAAGAAAGGTGCCCTGAAAAATGAAGCTGTGGTTTCTGTTAGATTTCTTTTACAGACATGTTTTTTGTCCCATGGACCTCTAGAGGGAGCAAGAAGGTTATAGTTGTTAAGTAAATAACAGTTCCTGAGAAAGGACTCAAATCTTACATCCCTAACCCAGATTGAAATTTGTTTCAGCAGGTGGGGCTGTCTCCTAGTGAATAGTAGTAGTCCTCACAGTCGTCACACCTGTTATGTCCTCCTCTCTGTTGTCACTTCACCCTCATTAAGGTAGAGAAGCTTATGAGTTCTTTTTTACCCTGTTCCTACCCAACAAATGTGTTAGAGTGCATGGCCAGAAACCACACCATGTGATTTTGAACAGTTGGAGAGCCCACTCTCCAGGTCACTTCTGGGCTGAAAAGTCTGTGTTATAAGCCCCTTTGTGGATAGTGGAGTCAAGGTTATTAGGGAAAGCCTTGTTTCTTATTGGGATCTTGTTTCACAAGGAGTTTTCTCCATGATACTGGTGTCAAATTAGTACTTATAACTTTCTCTGGAATAAAAGCCTAAACAGTGATGATGACCCAGTTCCAACATGCAATTTCTTCTCTCTGGTTAATGCTAAATTCAAGATGGATTTGTGGTACCTGTGCCTGTATCTTAAATGTTTAGCTATACCTGAGGGAGCTTGTCTTGAGGTAGTTTGGGGTTGACTGGGTTTTTTCTCCCTATCCTGCCATGGGCTGGCTTACAGAGGCTTCCTGCCCTGGTGCTTTCTCTGCACAGAGAACGCTTTGTACTGTGTGTTGGGCCTGAAGAAACCCATCTATTTGGTGCTGAATTCCAAACTTTTATTTTTATCTATGACCTCTCTTCTGAGTGACCTATTTGACATTACTACTTGGATGTCTTATTGGAATCAGAGTTTTATTAGATTCAGCAGAACCATTGTGTTTCCCACATCAAACCTGTTTCTTCCTTAGGAGTTCTCATTCCAGTAAAACAGATCACCATCTGGCTAATCTGCTCACTTATGAGTCATTCTTGGTTCCCCTGTTTTCTTCACTCTCTATCATCTGATCAGTCTATCAGCCAATTCTGAAGTTCTACCTCTGAAGTATTCCCTAAGCATGCTTTCTTACTCTCTCTCATGCTCTCCACTCTGCTTCTACTAGATAGCAAGCATTGGTTATTTCTCTCCCAGAATATACAGATAGCTTCCTACAGGTGTAATGATGGACATGTTTGCAAAAATTCAACATGCTTTTCTCTTTTTCCTGGATGTATCTGTCTCCAAAAGTGGATAAAAGACAGCAAGGTAAAAAAGTTAAACTTTCCTTCTATTATTAAAGTATGGGGTTCTACAGAAAGACAAAAGCTTTGAAAGCTAGTCTTTATAGGGAAAGAATTTCATAAATGTTTTTAGTTTCCATTTATATGGCAAGGATTAACCTGAAAGGTTATAAAATTTTCCCATAGCATAACCATTAATGCTCAATAATAAGATTGGAGTTCAGGAGATAAGTGCTATGATAATGAAACCTGCTCTCCGACCTGGATAGGTTTCAGAGGCAGACAGAAGGGATCAGACAGGGCAGGTAGAAAGCCATTTAGGTATTCTGATCTTCCCTCTGGGTTACCTGGAGAGAGGGTGGAGTTTATTAAGTACATAGAGGAAAAGAGGGCCGAGGGGCTCCTTAGCTTTCAGTCTGGTACACTGGCAAGTGGATACTAGGAAGCTCCCTAAGGAACTTTCTTGGCCAAGTTAGAGGGTGACAAGATGAAATAAATTTAGTGATGTGGTTTGTGAGAATAACAGTTTATCCCTAGCCTTCCTCTCTTCTCCCAGACATGAATGCAGAGTTGAGAACCAGCAGAGCCTAAAAAGCACTCAGAGGGGGCCAGAAAAGTCAGTGAGAGCTAAGATGAATGAAGCAGGCATTGGAGCCCCTGAGTTACAAGGCCAAAACATACACCAGCTGCAGCCTGAGCCACCACCCTAATGACATCACTGAGGACAAACAACAAGGGGGGACAGGGATGCTGCTGGACAGCCAGAGAACCCTGCCTGGTTTTGAGGACTCTTTCCCTTCAAATCCATAAGATCATCCATAGTTCTTTTGCCCCCTATCCTGCTATGAGGGCAGGAGTGGTGCCAAATCTAGTGATGAAGCACATTCAACCAGAGGCAGATTTAAATTGCTTTGCTCTAAGGATTTTCCCCTGTCCCTTTTGTCTCCTCTTGTGGTTTAGAAAGGAGGTGTTCCCTGAAAGCTCATGTGTGATACAACGTAAGAATATTCAGAGGTGAAATTATTAGATTATGAAAACTATAACCTAATCAGTGAATTAATCCACCAATATGGATTAACTGGGTGGTAATTATGGGAAAGTAGGGGTGGCTAGAGGAAGTAAGTCACTGGGGACATGCCTTTGGGATTTATATTTTGATCCTGACGAGCAGAGCCCTCTCTGCTTCCTGAAATGCCTTTTTCTACCATGCCCTTTTACCTTGAGGTTCTGCCTCACCTCAGGCCTAGAGCTATGGAGTCAGCCGACCATGGACTAAGTCTCTGAAACTGTGAGCCAAAACACACCCTTCCTCCTCTAAGTTGTTCTTGTCAGATCTTTTGGTTACAGCAATGAAAAGTTGATTAATACATCTCCCCATGTTGTGGAGGAGCTAATGAACAAGAGTAGATCATCTCTGGACAAAGTGAAGGAATCATTTCTCTGTGCGTTTGAATTCTGGGGTGAATTCATTGTACTTCTGCTACACTGGTTGCTTCCTGCTACCACCTTTCCTGCTCCTCTGGTACCCCCTCAACACAGGCACAGTGGCCTTTTAAAATGATTCTCATCTGATCAGATCTCCCACCCCAACATTCTAAAGACTTCCCACTATACACAGAATGAAATATTAGCACCTTGCCCTGGCACACAAGGCCATGAATGATCTGTTAGTGTCTTCTGTGTCCTCATCAGATACCTTGTCTACGAATCTCCTTGAAGTACAGTGGCCCTTCTCTTCCTTGAACAAGCTGGACTATTTCCCATCTTGAACCTTTGTACTTGGTGTTTATGCTGGTCCTTCTATTTGCCCTTCAAATACCTCCCTTTCTCATCTTGTTCTGTGAGCCAGTAGGCTGATGATAAGATCAATAGATGCTCACTTGTGCCTCCTGGTTTCCTATTGGAATTGGCCAATGGCAGATTGAGAGAGAGAACTGGCCGATCAGAGAGAGAGAGAGGGGGAGAGAGAGAGAGAGAGAGAGAGAGAGAAAGAGGTGAGGAGATGGTTACTCAGGGTGTCAACTCCCCCTGTTCATCCCTTTACCAATGACCACAGCTCTCATCAGAGTCTCCCTCTGGAGCTAGCTTAAACTCTAGTTTAATAGTCCATTTGAGAGTCTTCTGCTTCTTGACAGACTTCAGCTCTCACATTGCTCTTTCAGCAGGTCCCTCTTGGCTTCTCTGCATTGCTGTTTCCTTCATCTCCATGAGTCTCAGCTCCAATGTCAACTCCTCAGGGAGGCCTTGCCTGACAACTCACAATCTCACTGTCCACTCCCATATCCTGCCTCCTGCTTCCTGCCTTTTGTTTTTATTTATTTAATTAAAAATTTTTCATTGTAGTAAGAACAAATTTTTTGAATTTTTCTCTTACAAATTTTTAAGTGTGCAATACAGTATTGTTTACAATAGGCACACTTGTTCAGCAGATCTCTAGAATGTACTCATCTTGCATAACTGAATTAGCATCTCCCCAGCCCCTGGTAACCACCATTCTATTATCTGTTTCTATGTATTTGACTATTCTGGATATCTCAGTGAATTCATGAAGTACTTGTCCTTCTGTGACTCTGTATTTCACTCTTTATAACATAATTTTTTTTCTTAAAGACCTTTTTTATTGGTACATATTAATTAATCAGAATAGTGGGTTCCATTGTGGCATATCTGTACATGAATATAATATAATTTGATCAATTTCACTCCCCTAATACCTTGCCTTTACATACCCTCCCCATCTCCTTCCTCTTCCCTAATTGTTTCCTATCTTATATGTATTTTCTTCCTTCTACCTTTCACATATAAGAGGAAATATGTACTTGTATTTCACTTAACATCATGATCTCCAGTTTCATCCGTTTTTCTACAAATGACAATTTCATTCTTCTTTATGGTTAAATAATACTCAATTGTGTATATATACCATGTTTCTTTATCCATTCATCTATTGATGACATCCATAACTTGGCTGTTATGAATTGTGCCACAATAAACATAGATATACGTGTGTCTCTAAAGTATGCTGACTTTAATTCTTTTTGATAAATGCTGAGGAGTGGTATAGCTAGATCATGTGGTAGTTCTATTTCAGTTTTTTGAGGAACCTCTGTATGACTTCCCTAGTGGCTATACTAATTTACATTCCTACTGATAGTGTATGAGTTCCTTTTTTCCTGCAACCTTGCCAGCATTTATTTTTTTAACAATGTATTTTTAATTTCTTGCAACACAATTGGATAATCTGGTACTGTCTTTTGATTGTGTTTTACTTGTGTCTTCTAACTGGACTGTAAGTCAAGATTGGAAGGTGCTTCATTTGTTTCACTCTTTGCTGTGCCCCCATCACCTAGAACAGAACTTGTACATGATTGGCAGGTAATAAATTTGTTTTTGAAGGAATGAATGAGGAGCTCCTGAGATGCTTAGAATTCAGGGTAGGTATAAGTGGGTCTGTCACCAGCAGGTTAGGAGTTCTTTTATTTCCTTGTGCCTTTATTGCATCAATTTGCTGAACACTGCTTTTCAGGTATTGTTTGTTATATAATCTGACCAATAGTGCTTAGAAAGTTGAAAGAAGATACAGAATGATAGTGTTTCAGATTAAACCCTTTTGATGGAAACATGGAAAGGTGTACCATGCTCTCTAATCTCTCCATCTTCTTTCCCTTTTCAGATGTGTCTAATCTCAGCTGGGAATAGAAGTTGTTTTTAGCATTTCATTTAAATCTGAGATAATGGAGTTAGGGATGATACTGAAAGAATATCACAAAACTTCTTATATGCCAGAAAATGGAAAGTGTGCTCTGAGAGGTCTGTCTGGGTTGGATGGCTTGGATTGCATATAAATATCACTTGCAGAATGGTTCCCAGCATGAGCTGTTTGCCCAAGTCATTATAGAACTTCCATAGCTCTCCTTGGATGAATCAGGAGTGCAGCTAGGGTGATAGTCACTGGACTGGCCTAAAGAAAGTGGGCTCTGCTTAGCCCCATAAATCCAGGGGCTAATTATGTTGTCTTAAATTTCCTGAATGATTAGCACAAGGCTGATGAGCCAAACACATTTTATGTTTGAATCAATAAATACTTCCTCTCATATCTTTGAAAGTATTTCTCAGCAGCAATTGAGGTCTTGAAAACTTGACATTTGAAAACTCATATTAGTTTTAGTTTACAAAGAAAGGAATTGATGTTGGAAAGATTGGTGAACTTATTTGACCACAGGGCATTGAGAGTGCTCTCTTTTTCCCTTTAAGTCTTATTATAACTCAACAATTCATTGCGTGGAGCTCTTTTGACTTTAAAATGAGAACCCCATCAGGATTCTATGGACAATTTTGTTTGATTTCTCTTTTCTCTTAATACCCCTATACTTTATTTCTATAAAGAGCAAATTCATCAAGAGTTTGGTATTGCTGGGAAACTCCTGTCTTCAGAAGATTTCTCCAGATCATTTCGTTTTTGATTTTTGCTTGTAAAATAGCAGACATCTGTGAAACCAACTGATGTGCTCACTGGTCCATGTCATACACATTCAGGTTGTACAGACTTATAGTAATATCACAGAATTCCATGACATATATTTTCCATTTAGAGTGTACCATGAACATTTTAAAAATAACACTGAGGTATGATTTACACATAATGAACTATACTCATTTCGGTACAGGCAATAGATTGTACAAGTCGTTGGGTTTTTACAAATGTGTTCACCTTATAATTGCTACCACAATCAAAATAACATATTTCCATCATCCCTGAAAATTCCTTCACACCCTAATATGGTCAATCTCTCCTTCCACTTTGGGCTCCAGGCAACCACTCACCTGCTTTCTATTGCAACAGATTAGGTTTGCATTTTCTAGAATTTCGTGATTTTGTTGATCATTTCTTTTACTTAGCATAATATTTTTAGAGATAAATATTTTTCATTTTATTCTACTCCTTTTTTTCCCCTTAACTAATGTTTCTACTACTATCTCTACCCTTCCTCTCTTAAATCACGTAACTTAAGCTTGATATGCATGTTTCCATCCCTTCTATCAATATTCATACAAATATACAAATGTGTACACACAAAAGGGAAAGTAAGTGATTCTGTTTGTAAAGGTCATCCTTGCAGTACACAAAATAGGACAGCAAAAGGCAGAGGATGAATTTGGATAGGGAAAAGGAGAATAATAGGTAGTGGTTTTTTTTTTTTTTTTTAAGGGGAGCAAAGTTTATTCAAGGAAAAAGGAAAACATCCTCAGGAGAGGGTGGGTCATATCAGAGAAGAAAGCAACTGGGTATTCCTATTTATCAGAAAACTGGGAAACTGAGAAGGATCCTTCAATTAGTCAATGGCAAAGCCAGCATTCCATCCCTATCTCTGACTTTGAATCCCATTTCTCACTTTGTTCCAAGAGGTTTTATTGCTCCATAAAACTCTGAAGGTCCCAAGGGCAAGAACCTTTAGGATCCATAGAAGAGATAATGATCTTAGTTATATTGAGGTGACAATGATGATTATGTTGATTGTGATGATGACAGGGATGATGGAGGTGACGACAGTTATGGAGGTGATGATGGGGATGATGACAGTGATGCTGGTGGTTAGGTGGAGATGGTGATGATGTGGTAGTGATAACAGCGGTGGTAGTACTTTAAAGAGGTCTGAGGTCTAGGGAGAGCCGAAGGTAACAGAAAATGGATCCCATCTTTCTGCAGTGATTTTACCTGTTTCCTTTTTTTATTTTCTCATTTCATCCTCCTACAATCTTTTGAGATGAGTATAG
Source organism: Glaucomys volans (assembly GCA_020662805.1). NCBI lineage: Eukaryota > Metazoa > Chordata > Mammalia > Rodentia > Sciuridae > Glaucomys > Glaucomys volans. The sequence goes on from JAJEJO010000213.1 coordinate 519,843, forward strand.
TCATCATTCCCATTTTAGAAGAGGAGTCTTAAAAACAAAGCTGTTTCTCAACAATTGGTAAGAGAAACCAGTGGTAAAAATTGAATCCACTATTTATATTTTCAGGTATTTATGAAAAACAGTTATGAGCATTTTAGTGGCATGAAAATTTAACAAAAATCACAATTTTTCATGCTTAACATAAAAGCAAATTTCTTTCATGCCAAGTTATTGCTAAACCTTTGAGAAAGAATGAGGTGATACCTATTAACTTGGAGGGATTTCAAATTTTTGTTGTTGTTATTGTTGTCCTTAAGCAAGGAAATGAATGTGCAGATAAAGCTATATAGTGCATTCTATTTTAAAAAAATAAATATTAAACATAAAACATATTCTTCTCTGCCTTTCAGTTTGGCTTAGCCAAGATGTGTCATTTTCAGATCAGCATGTAGGAGGAAAGAGTGGTTAGGGAAGTTATTCCTCTACTTTTGCCCAATTCTTACGTTTCTTGGCCATAAGTTAGGCAGATGGCCACAGCTTTTCCTGCTAGCAGTCCACTCCCATAGCCAAGATCTTGATGGTCCTGACAAGGTTCCTGAAACATCTTTCCTTCCTCTTGCCCCTTAGACTTAAGGGTGCTAACTATCTCCTGTTCCTAGTGGTGGGTTTTTACCATGTTTTACCATTCCCTTAACTCTGCCCCCATTTTTTGTGTTCCTTGTTAAACTAATTTTGCTCAGCTTCTTAACCACCATTCTCTGCCCTGCTCTTTGATACTAGTGCAGGGGACTTTGCAAATGATATCCCCCTGTGCCAGCAGCCCCGGTCAGATCTGCCAATGCAGGGTGCTGCGAGGAGCATGCAAGGCTGGAGGAAGGAGGGCCCAGTTCCTCTCTTTGCTTGCTCTTTTTGTTATTGTCCCCTCAGCAACAGCCCTTTCCCCTACTGCAGAGTGGATTCCAGCCTCCTGGTGTTTGTTTTCTTTTGTTCTGTTTTGTTTTTTCCATCCAGAAACATCCTTAGAGTGCTTGTTCCTTGTTCTCAAGCACCTTAGTAGCCAGCAGTACCTCTTCTCTGGAGACCTGAGTCCCAGATCTGCACTCCTCTCAGAGCTTCTGGGCTCTAACACCTAAGTTCTTCTCTTTGTTCCCAACCAAACAACTGGTTTGGTTGTTTTATACCTAACTAGTGCTAGTTGTTTTATCATCTTTACTTTTCTTGGTTACTTGAATGTATTCTCTTTTACATGTTTGGATCTCTAGCCCTTTTTTCCCTCTCTTTTTATTGTGCTGAAAAATACAGCAAAAATGTACCATCAAAACCATTTGAAGTGTGGTATTCACTACTATTAAGGATATTCACATTGTTGTGCAACCTATCTTCAGCACTTTTTCATCTTGCAAAATGGAAACTCTACCCATGAAACGGCAACTCCCTATTTCCCATCCTCCAGCTCCTGGTACCCAGTATTCTACTTTCTATTGCTACTGTGATTACTTTAGCTTCCTCATATAAAGATCTCCAACCCTTTTAAATTAATGCTTTATATTTAATTTATTTATTAAAATAATTGGTGTAGTTTCTGTTTTCCTGATTAGACCAATTGATTTATTTCTATAACTAGTTCTATTTTAAAATAATTTTCAATTAAACACTTTGTGTCTTCTGATTCATCTGATTCCTACTGGGACCCTGATAAATTCTTAAGGGATTATTGGGGAGGGAGAATCAAATGATGATCGAATTAATATAAGAACAAAGGTGAAAGCCCTTTTAACTAAAAAGCACTCTATATAATTACTATTACTGCGGATAGTTGTATTCCAGATGAAACCATGATTCAGTCCCTGTAGCATCCCTTTGTTAACATCAGAGGAGAGGAATAACAAACAGGAAATGGCTGCAATTTCAGAGTTTCAACAGACCTGCTGCAGCCCTAGACCTGAGAGTCAGAAAGAGAAGTCAGGAGCAGAACTGTATTCTTGATAATTGCCAGCCTGATTGGAGTGAGATGAAATCTCAGGGTAGTTTGGATTTTCATTTCTCTAATTGCTGGAGATGTTGAACATTTTTTCATGTATTTGTTGATTGATTATATTTCTTCTTCTGTGAAGTGTTTGTTCAGTTCCTTAGCCCATTTATTGATTGGGTTATTTGGTTTTTTGGTGTTAAGATTTCTGAGTTCTTTATGTCTCCAGAGCTTAATGCTCTATCTGAGGTGCATGTGATAAAGATTTTCTCCCAATCTGTAGGCTCTCACTTCACATTACTGTTTATTTTGCTGAGAAGAAGATGTTTAGTTTGGATCCATCCATTTATTGATTCTTGATTTCACTTCTTGCGCTTTAGGGATCTTGTTAAGGAAGTCAGATCCTAGGCTGACATAGTGAAGATCTGGCCTGGTTTGCTTCTAGTAGTTGCAGGGTTTCTGTTCTAGTGCCTAAGTCCTTGATCCACTTTGAGTTGATTTTTGTGCAGTTGAGAGATAGGGGTTTAATTTTGTTTTACTACATATGAATTTCCATTTTTCATAGCACCATTTGTTCAATAGGCTCTCTTTTCTCCAATGAATGTTTTTGGCACTGTTGTCCAGTATGAGATAACTGTATTTATGTGGGTTTGTCTCAGGGTCTTCTGTTCAATAACATTGGTCTATGTGTCTGTTTTGGTGCCAATACTATGTTGTTTATTACTATAACTCTGTAGTATAGTTTTAGGTCTGGTATTGTGATGCTTCTTGCTTCAGTTTTCTTGCTAAAATGGCCATACTACCAAAAGTGCTATACAAATTTGATGCGATTCCAATTAAATACCCAATGACATTCCTCATAGAAATAGAGAAAGCAATTATGAAATTCATTTGGAAGAATAAGAGACCCAGAATAGCTAAAGCAATCCTTAGCAGGAAGAACGAAGCAGGTGGTATCACAATACCAGACCTCCAACTATACTACAAAGCAATAGTAACAAAAGCATTGTATTGGCACCAAAATAGGCAGGTAGACTAATGGTACAGAGTAGAGGACACACAGACAAATCCACAAAAATGCAATTATCTCATACTTGACAAAGGAGCCAAAAACATACAATGGAGAAAAGATAGCCTTTTCATCAAATGGTGCTGGGAAAACTGGAAATCCATATGCAGCAAAATGAAACTAAACCACTGTCTCTCACCTTGTACAAAACTCAACTCAAAATGGATCAAGGATCTAGGAATTAGACCAGAGACCCTGCACCTAATAGAAGAA